>OX377618.1:168709954-169309954 GCA_947397865.1 Polietes domitor
ATTCGGTGTGTACATTCCTCTAATTGAGTAGATACCTAATATAAAAGTATTTTTTCCAAATTCGTACTTTTAAGGGGTAAAATAGGAATAGAGGGATAAAAATGGTACCAACCAAGCGGCTGTACCTAGAATAATGAAATTCGGTGTATACATTCCTCTGATTGCATAGATAAGTAAAATACACCGATTTTTCAAAATTCGTACTTTTTGGGGTTAAAATGAATAAAGGGGATAAAAATAGTACCAATCTAATGACCGCAGCTAGAGTCATGAAATTCGGAGTATACATTCCTCTGAGTGTGTAGACACGGAAAATAAACTGATTTTTCGAAATTCGTACTTTTTGGGGTTAAAATGAAAAAGGGGATAAAAATAGTACCAATCAAATGACCGCAGCTAGAGTCATGAAATTCGGAGTATACATTCCTCTGACTGCATAGACACGCAAAATAAAAAGTTTTTTCCAAATTCGGCAAAAAAAATCATGAAGTTAGGTTATTTTGAACTATGTACGTCTGATAATGGATTTTCAAAATTTGTACTTTTGGAATTCAAATAGAATGGAAATACAACCAACTGTAGCACCCACTATCTACCAATATTAATGGCTATGCAAATATTTTTGAAAATATAAATATAAGAATATTTATTTTTTGAATTGACGTATTGGTAGCATTACCTTATAAGCGTGGTTTGCAATAATTGAAATATTATATTTATTTATAAAATTAACTTTTCAATTAATTTATGTATTTTAATTTATGTACTTTTAAAGGGAATTAATTTTAGTTTCCTTCTGTAGATAAATGACCCCTTGAATAGACCCACTCTCTTATATTTGCATTTTATTCAGTCTTTCGGGCAATCTAGCACAAAATTTTACAAGCGAAAATATTTTCCATTAGGACGATACGCTAAGAAATAAAACTAGTTTATAACAATTTTATCGAAGGGCGGTGTATAACATTTTCGTTGTATAACATATACATATATAATCTCAAAAACTATATTAATATTATTGCAAACCATATGTTTTTTTATACCCGTCACCTCCAGGATGGGGGTATACTAACTTTGTCATTCCGTTTGTAACACCATGAAATGTCGACCTGAGACCCTATAAAGTATATATATTCTTGATCGCCATAAAATTCTAAGACGATCTAGCCATGTCCGTCCGTCCGTCCGACTGTTAAAAGCACGCTAGCATCTAAACGAAAGGAGCTAGGACGTCCAAATTTTCCATAAATGCGGTTTATAGTCGTAGATCGGTTGGGCTTGAAACTGGGCGAAATCGGTCCAAAAGGGAAACAATTTTCCCTCACAAGGACTAAAAATACCTATACAAATTCCTAATATTTTAGAGTATTGAGGCATGTTTTTTCAATATGGGCATCTCCCAGTCGCCCGGACGCTTAAAGAGTACTACTTCTTAAAAATATATCGTCAGGATATAGTACAAATTAGTACAAAATTATGAACAATTTTACATTGAAACGGACACGACAAAAAACAGAAGTACTTTAGAGGGTCTTGTAGAAATATACAATGTTCAACTATTTTTTGAGAACTTTTCCTTATATACATATATACATATAAAGGAAGTTGACCTTCTTCATTGACCTTCAATATACTTTGTTCGTAGATTTATGAAATATGAGAATTATCTCTTGTTTTTTTAATTAGGTACAACAGAAATACGGTAGGGACAAAAATTTCCACTCGTAGTAAAAAATTTAGTAATTTTCGTTATAACACTTCAACTTTTAATAAAAATAAAAGAGAACAAGTTAACCTCATGTTTCATAATGCAAAAAGTTGTCGAAATAAGGAAAAAATAAAGATATAAGCTATTAGTGTGGTCTGATTTCATTTTTTTGGTAGACCCTTTTTGGGAGATGCCCATATATCTCCTTCTACTTCCTTGATATTGGGTATGCGCATTCCCCTTATAACAAAAACGTGCACCATAAAGTGATTTTATTCGTAGGGGGTGAAATGGGGCAAAAAGGGTTAAAAAAGGTACCTATTAAACGACAACAGCTAGAAACACGAAGTTCGGTGTGTACATTCCTCTAATTGGGTAGATACATAATATAAAAGTATTTTTCCAAATTCGTACTTTTAAGGGTAAAATTTTTCTACTTTGATAATTTCTAGCTATCAGTTTTTCTTCCATTTTATGGGTTTTACTTGCCAGCAAAAAACTGTATTTACACAAACGTATTCTCTTTTTTAAATGGATATTGATAACGTCGTTAGATTTACGTTTCTCGAAAGGTAATATTAATATTATGGTAATATTTTTCCCAAACGTAGTTTCAGATCAAAGATGGGTGAAATTGCCGCGCCCCTTCTGGTACCTCCCACACAAGTGTTACATATTCCTATGTTAAATAAAAACCAATGAAACTTCCACACGGATAACCGGAATTAGCTATATTTTGGTATACGATAAAGTTTTTATAAGCACTTTGAGCGTGCTAGATATGGTGGCTTTTGCCACATCCCTTCTGGTACCTCTCACACAAACCACTCCAACCTACCTACAATTAAAGCTGTTATAACTTATATACGGATGGTCGGAATACTTTGAAATTTGACATTTAATAATGCTTTTATGAACGTTTGATACACTAGAAAAATGGGCGATATTGTCACACCCCTTCTGGTACCTCCCACACAAAGTGTGGTTAAAATAAAAACGATATAACTTCCATACGGGTAGTCAAAATCAGTTGCAATTTGATATTTGAAAATTTGTTGTAATCGCATTAAACCCAAAAAATATTTATGCTTTATCCACGCCACTTCTTCTACTTTCCACACAATTGTCTCTATCCTAGGTAAAATTAAATCCTTTAGTAAGAGTGAGGGTATATATAAGTCGGCATAACCGACTAAAACTTACTTGTTCATATACCCTGAAAAACAATAGGTGGAAAATGTCCATTTAATTACTTCGACACATAATTAGTTTGCAAGTAATGATTTTTATATTTGGGGAAAATTATTTTGATAAAGAATGCTTGCCTGTAAACATATTGCAGTATTTTTTGGCGTCTAAACAATTCTTTCTACATGAACTAACTTTATTTTAAAGCAGTGATGAACGAAATTGCATCGTTGCACGATTTTTTATCCTTTTCCCATAAATTGGCAAAATAATAACTACGATACAAACAGAAATCCCCGATTCATATGTTCTGACGAAAAATTTGATGATACGGACAACTAAATTTAATTTTTACTTGACTCGACGTGTGGTAAATTAAAAATAAATAAACAAAAAGGTTTCAACTAAAAATAAGCAATTTCCAACAATGCACACTGGTCCCAAATCCATTTTTATGGCATAAAGTCGATAAATAAAGATACAATCTTGTAACTTTGCAAATTTGCTAGTCAAAACACACTTACAAAATTAAAAATAAAATTGCGCCAATCGGACCACACCCACTACGATCTCCCATATAAACTCAATATATAACCAACATAATTATCACCTTGTATTAATAATGGGTGGCCAAAAACAAAATATTAAGAAAGCATAAAATAATGAAACTCATTTCGCTTTTAACGAACAATGTTTTTTCTGAACATTATTACAAAAGCAAAATATATCAAACAAATGTTCTACTTGACACTGCAATTGAAATAATTATTTCAGGAAATAATATAAAACGTCTACATGTGTACAGAAATGTGAATAACGTTATATACCATTTTAAAGGTACTTACAATACCTTTAAAATGATGTTGATGGGTCTCATACACAAATCTGATTCAGAGATATGATCAAATATATGTACTATGGCTAATCGAAATTGTGCTAAAATAAAGTGGCAATTGTAGGAGTTTGCCGAAAAATGCCAACGAGACATTAATTCTACCATAAACTACACACTCAGACGAACACTTTCACATTTACACTTTGAGTCAAGTTGAGTAATACATATATATTTTGGTCCACGACATTTATAGGTTATGCTCACTACGAATCACAAAATTACAACACTTAAGAAAACTAACAAGACTACAGTAATCACAAAATGTTAAATATATTTTTCAACTACTTACGCCGGCCATGTATTTTCAGATAATTATTCCTCAATATTTTGTAAAAATTAAATCGCCAATAATTATTTGTAGGGTCCAGGATTATTTTTATGGAACATAATCAACAGATTGCTCCATAAGAATGGAGCAATCTGCTCCAAATCGAACAGTGGAATGTAATGAAAATCCAAATAATTACACAAACATTCCAGATACAACAAGGGGGAGCTGAGATGTACATGATATAATTTTGTACTCATAACTTAGAGAAGCTTTGCAGGAGTTTCTGCTATATATTCTATATTTACTATTTATTGTTTTAAATAAATGTTATCTATTTATGTGTAATTAGAGAAATCTGGAAGTCGAATTTCATGTTTCTAGCTGTTGTCGTTTGAATGGTACATTTGGTACAATGGTACACTTTTGTCCCTTTTGACTCCCCTAAAAATGTGAATTTTACAAAAATAATTTTTTTAGTTTGTGTTGACGCTATAAGAAAAATTATATTAAAACAAGTAAAAACGCCGTTAAGTTCGGCCGGGCCGAACTTTATGTACCCTCCGCCATGTATTGCATTCCACAGAGGTTGTCGGTTTTCGTAGAAGTGCAGTAATATTACAGGAAAATATAAATTTTTTAATATAGCCAAACCAAAACAAATACAAATATTGAAAAAATAATTTTATAAACAAATATAATATTTTAATTATTTCAAACCATTATTTATTTCAAATCAAAAAATAAATATTCTTATATTTATATTTTCAAAAAGCTTAAATACCATAAAAATTGGTAGATAGTGAGTGCTACAGTTGGTTGTATCTCCATTCTATTTTAATTCCAAACGTACAAATTACAAATGAAAATCCATTATCAGACGTACATAGTGCAAAATGACCTAACTTCATGATTCAACCAATTTTTGTCGTAAAAGAAAAATTACGAATTTGGAAAAAAACTTTTCATTATGCGTGTCTATGCAGTCAGAGGAATGTATACACCGAATTCCATGATTCCAGCTGCGCCCATTTGGTTGGTACCATTTTTACTCCCTTGACGTTTCTACGCAATTAGAATTTCATCATTCTAGCTGTAGTCGTTTAGTTGGTACTATTTTTATCCTTCTGTACCATTGTATCCCTTGAAAAATCAGTTTATTTTCCGTGTCTACGCAGTCAGAGGAATGTATACTCCGAATTGCATGGCTCTATCTGCGGTCATTTGGTTGGTACTATTTATATCCCCTTTTTCCATTTTAACCCCAAAAAGTACAAATTTCGAAAAATTCTTCTAATTTCCGTGTCTACGTAGTCAGAGGAATGTATACTCCAAATTTCATGACTCTAAAGAGTGATTTTTTTGAGGTTAGGATTTTCATGCATTAGTATTTGACAGATCACGTGGGATTTCAGACATGGTGTCAAAGAGAAAGATGCTCAGTATGCTTTGACATTTCATCATGAATCGTCTTACAAACGAACAACGCTTGCAAATTATTGAATTTTATTATCAAAATGCGTGCTCTGTTAAGAAAGTTCATTGCGCGCTTCCATTTTATGGTCAGTTTAATCGACCCACTGAAGCGGCTATTCGGGCTATTGTGACTAAATTTCGCACCAAATTTACATTGTTGGACATTAAACCACCAACACGCTTACGTAGAGTGCGAACTGAAGAAAATATCGCAGCTGTATCGGCCAGTGTTAATGATGACCACCAATTTTCGATTCGTCGCCGTTCGCACCAATTGGGTCTCTGTTACTCAAAAACGTGGAAATGCCAAAATTGGATTAAGCGGATGGACCACCTAAGACGCAGCCGCGGTCAACATTTAAATGAAATTATCTTCAAAAAGTAAATGTCATGGACCAATCTAACGTTTCAAATAAAGAACCGATGAGATTTTGCAAATTTTATGCGTTTTTTAAAAAAAAAAAGTTATCAAGCTCTTAAAAAATCACCCTTTAGCTGCGGTCATTTGATTGGTACTACAGTGAAATTCCCCTAACTCGAATCGCCTAGGGCACGACAAAACACTTCGAGTTAGGGAAAATTCGAGTTATGGAAATTAAACATTTTTTATATGTATTTACATTTTATATATGTATTTTATTTAAGAAAATATTCAGTTATAAGTTTTTGTTTTTTGTTTAAGTATTCTTCTTTTTCAATAAAGTTTTCTACATATTATCCTTATTTTTTAAAATTGTTGATAAAGTGCTGCAAGGTATTCCATATTTTTTTGCTAAGTCTTTTTTACTTTGGTTACATTTTTCTACTTCATTAATCAATTTAAGTTTTTCTGCAATTGACAAACATTTTAAAACTCTCTTACTCATGTTGTCGACTGAAGCGCTACCGATTCACTAAAATTCACAGCTCTAAAAACTCGCATATCAATTTTGTAACTGTAATTCTCAATTTTTAGCCGTCATATTGTCGCCACCTACGGTTGAGAAATTAAAGCAGTGATGGGCACACGCATACTATCATATTTTAAGCAGCAGAGAACAAAACGCGGCTTACGCCCGAAAAATATTCCATGTTTCAAAAGTATAACAAACAATTAAATAAAAGTAACACATAAAACATGTTGATTTGAGTGTACACACAAAACTACGCAGCGAACGAAGACACACGATGTGTACAATGTGTCTCTCCGTGACAGAAGCAGCATTTTCATTCCTATGCACTGTGCATAGGAAAAGAGAGCGGTGTCCATCACTGAATTAAAGGCTTCGCAAAGAAGTGCCACCAAAATATGTATGTATGTACTACTTATTAACGAGAAAACAATATTAAAATTAGCAAAACAAAAAATTCGAGTTACGGGAATAAACTCAAATAGTAAGTGTCACAAATTGTATCAGTTTTTAATTCGACTTACAGAAAAGTTCGAGTTAGGGGAAATTCGACATACGGAGAAAAACACATAAGAAAAAGCTATTGAGAATCCAAGATTCGTACATAACAGTTCGAGTTAGGGGAATTTCACTGTATTTTCATCCCTTTCTTCATTTTAACCCCAAAAAGTACGAATTTTGAAAAATCTGTCTATTTTACTTGTCTATGAAATCAGAGGAATGTATACACCTAATTTCATTATTCTAGGTACAGCCGTTTGGTTGGTACCATTTTTATCCCTCTATTCCCATTTACCCCTTAAAAGTACGAATTTGGAAAAAATACTTTTATATTATGTCTTTACTCAATTAGAGGAATGTACACACCGAATTTCGTGTTTCTAGCTGTTGTCGTTTAATATGTACCATTTTTATCCCTGCCCCATTTCACCCCCTACAAATAGGAATCACTATATGGTGCACGTTTTTGCTATAAGGGGAATGCGCATACCAAATATCAAGCAGATATAAACAGACATATTCTAAAAACATGCTTAAATACGCTAAAATATTAGGGATTATTATGGGTATTTTTAGTCCTTGTGAGGGAAAAATTTTTCCCTTTGGGCCGATTT
Organism: Polietes domitor; assembly: GCA_947397865.1. Taxonomy (NCBI): domain Eukaryota; kingdom Metazoa; phylum Arthropoda; class Insecta; order Diptera; family Muscidae; genus Polietes; species Polietes domitor. The sequence continues at coordinate 168,717,495 of OX377618.1, forward strand.
CGCCCCATTTCAATCCCAACCGATCTACGAGTATAAAACGCATTTATGGAAAATTTGAACGTTCTGGCTCCTTTCGTTTAGATGCTAGCGTGCTTTCAACAGACGGACGGACATGGCTAGATCGTCTTAGCATTTTCTGACGATCAAGAATATATATACTTTATAGGGTCTCAGGTCTATATTTCAAGGTGTTACAAACGGAATGTCAAAGTTAGTATACCCCCATCCTGGAGGTGGAGGGTATAAAAATAAGTTATTGTTAGGAGGATGTTTCAAAAAACTTAAATATTAGAGAGTATTTGCAGTTCTTGGTAGGGAAAATCTCTGGACCAATTTCGCCCAATTTAGAGCGATCTAAAACCATTAGACACATGTGTGGAAAATTTGAACCCCTGGCATACGGAGATGGTAGATTGTCATCTACCACGACCCAATATTTCGAAGTGTTGCGAACAGAATGACCAAATGATGATAAATTCCATCCTAAGGTGGAGGATATAAGAACGGCAGTTGGCTTTTAACATGTTACCCCTATTAGACGCAAACTAAATTTCTGTTCTTAAGTTTTCATCATAACACATCTTCCCTCCTTAAATATTCTTGGTCTACTCCAAAATTTTGACATTTCTTGAATCAAACATTAAAAATCTAAAAACAAATTGCTCCAAATATTTGTCTTATTTTTTTTTTAATTTGTATGGTTGTATGTATTTCCCACAAATCATTAGGCCTGTTTTTCTTTGAGCCGAGATTACAAGCTGCAATAAAAGAAACGTTAATAAAGAGTAGCTGTCATATCCAAAAAAATGTCAAATGTTTAAAGTATAATTTTACATTGTTTTTGATTTGAACTGAGATTTTGTCTTGGCTCAAGACCATTTTGCATCTATATTTAAAAGAATGCTAATTTATATACAAATGGCATGGTGACATTTATTACTTGACTGCAGACTACCACTATCATGATTTCAACCTTGTCAAAGATTTCCTCAGGTGGCTTCGCAACGACTTTTGAACCACATAACCGGCATATTTAAGTAAATGATTCTCACAAATGAACGAGAAACACAACTCACTTGCCGAATATCCGTTTTAAAAAATTGCACCAAGTAATAAAGCACAGATGCCACTATTGCACTGAAAATTCGTCTTATAAACATGTGTTTTACAATATGGCTGTTAATTTTTTACACTTAGGGTTTGGGAACCGGGAATTCCCGAATCGTCAAAATTTTTCCGGGAATTCCCGGGAAAAATTTTTAAATTTCCCGGGAATACGGGAAATATTAAAAAATATTTTATTGATTATTTTTTTATTATTTTTATTATTATTTTACTGTACAATTGGGAAATTATTTTTTATATATTTAATTATATTTTAAATTCATATATTTACATTATTGACAATAGTAATGAACATTTCTTTACATCATATTACTGCAAAAAAAAACTTTTTAAATTCGCTAAGTCACTATTTTTTGCTAGCTAGGGGAATACACACTTTTTATTAGGATATTTGCAGGATTTTTAATAAAGGGTTAATTTTTAAAACCTATAGGAAAGTTTTTCAAAAAAAAAACACATAAAATTCAGAAAAATGCATGAAATCTTTATTTGAATCGATAGTACGGTCCATATAATTTAATGTTTGAAGATTATTTCATGCAAATGTTGACCTTGACTGCGCCTCAGATGGTCCATCCGCTTATCCAATTTTGTTTTTGAGTAACAGAGGCCCAATTGCTGCGAACGGCGAAGAATCGATAATTGATGGTCATCATTAACACTGGCCGATACAGCTGCGATATTTTCTTCAGTTCGCACTCTACGTAAGCGTGTTGGTGGTTTAATGTCCAACAATGTAAATTTGGTGCGAAATTTAGTCACAATAGCACGAATAGCTGCTTCAGTGGGTCGATTAAACTGACCATAAAATGGAAGCGCGCGATGAACTTTCTTAACAGAGCACGCATTTCGATAATAAAATTCAATAATTTGCAAGCGCTGTTCGTTTGTAAGACGATTCATGGTTAAATTAAAAACACGAAACGTGCGTCAGCTGTTTAAACCAGTGTTGCCAAAAAGATAATAGCTAAAAAATCACCCTTTATAAATGGAAAATATCATACTGACAATACTATGGCTGACATAGTGTCAATACTTAACCCCTCGTGCTATCTGGTTTAACTTTAAATTTCTTGTTTTACCAGAAGAATCTACGAGATAAAAGGTGAAAATATTCGTAATGAAGAATTTTTTTACATATGAAGCCAGTAAGAAATGGTATAAAAATAAGGAAAACATTAAAATTGTTCACCTGGAAACTTTCGAGAGAAATAGAAATATGTGTATCCTACGGTATATTTAAATGAACTTCTGTAAGTACTAATGACTGGACTATTTCAATGTTTTAATTTTTTATGAATTTATTTAATTAATATTAATTTTTTATAATGTTTCTATTGCTTTTACAGTTTAGAATATTTCCCCCCGTTGCTGTTAAATATTTTCGTCTCTAGACGAATGAATCTTCTAAATTAAAGACGTTCTCAGCCATACGAGTTATTGTTGTCAGGCACTTGTTCCTATGATTTAAATGTCCAATTTTATGACGACAATTAGTCTAGAATAAAATATTTGTAAAATGTAAAATATTTTGACAAACACATTCGCTTTTAATTTGTAATATGACAGTATTTTTAAAAAGCACATCCGTTACTAAATATCGTTATTTTAAACCATATTGGACATACCTAAAAAAATTACTTTCCCGGGATTCCCGGGAATGAAACTTTTCATTCCCGTTTTCCCGGGAAATGAAAAAAGTCCGGGAAACCCCAAACCCTACTTACACTGTATAATTTTCAAGGCTAAGTACAAAAAAGAATATTTTTTCAAAATTTCTTTTCATACACACATTGATACTGATGTTGCGAAAACAATTAAAAAAAGATTTTTTAGTTTGAATGAAGCTGTATCCAGTCTTAAAGAAAAACACTCACACTATTATTTGTGACATTTTATTGCCGTTTATGTCGAAACTGTTTTTTTGGGCAAATAACAAGTCTATTCAGAAGTGACGATGTGTACTTATCAATACCAGATAGCATTTTTTCCAACAATGGGTATGGTAACCCTGAAAACAAAGCTTTCATGTCCCGCTTCCTTCGCCGGTAACTAGTTTTGGCTCTTTCGCACACATTGACTACGTGTGGCTAAGTAAGAAGATGAAGATAAAATCAACATAAATTGTTTAGTTCTATGTCGGGATCTTCAGGAAGTGAGCGGTCTTTGTGCAAATTCTCTATAAATTACAAACAATCAAACGTTATTTAATTTAAATGTTAATATGCATCGAGTAAAGTATTCGTAAACTAATTTTATTCGAAGAACTCTTAATCGTTGTTCGTTTTTCCATTCGCGTGTTTGTATGCGGTGCTTTGTTAGCAACCGGGTGATGGTGCGCGAAAGGTTCTCTAACATGTCATTGTATTTGTTTTTGGTATGTTATTGCAAAAACAACAGCAACATGAGAAAGAAGGAACATGTTAAGATTTACTAGACAACAAACAAACGTATATAAATAAATTTTGTGGAATAGGAAGTGCAAGTGTTTGTAGACTCTTTCGTCACTCTTTTCATTACAACGAAATGGGTATGAGAACAGACACATGCATATCTACATACTCACACATTCATTGGTCCGGCTAAAATTAACTCTACAAGTAAGTAAGTGAAAGTAAGAATGCATTGCAAAAAGGTTAGTCACTCCTCTTTTACTGTTTCCAAAAATTTCTATTAAATTTGTGATCCGAACTTTAATAGAAAGTTGCGGATTGTGTCGTAGATATCCTGATCAGAGCAAAGAGCGTAAAAGTAAAAGAGGGGCAAACTCGCTCTTTGTAAGTTAACTTACAGAAAGGCGAGCTTTGCCAAAAAACATAAATCTAAAAGAGGTTCCGTCCGTCTCTTTTAAAAAAAAATGAGCGAGTTACGTTAGTTCAATGAGCGTCAAAGTAAAGGAGGGGAAAACTCGCTCTTTCTTGCCTTGTATATAGAAGTTCATACAAAGAGAGAGAGAGAGTGTTCCCCTCTTGTAGATGTAAGCCTTTTTGAGCGTAAAGTAAAGGGTGGAGATGAATAAAAGTAAAAAAGTATAAAAATGACAAAAGAAGAAAAGAGTTACGTTACGTTAGACTAAAATGTGAATAATAAAATTTAAGAGAGTGCTGTCGTCGGTTTTGACAGAAATCATTCAAAATAACATGAAAATTTCAAAACTAAGAATGCCGGGAACAAAGAAGAATAGGATAATTTTTGTCTTATTTTTCAATAAAATTTTTTACATTAGTTAAATAAAAATAAAATAATTAAAATGGTCAAAAAATTCGAGTAAAACACGACACGGTTTTTCAGTATTTTAATGTTTTTTTTTTGTCGTTTCTTTGTGCTGTTTTCTTTAGTTCATTCACAATTAAAGAAAAATCACGAAAAATGTTCATTCTGAAACACCCATTCTTCACCTAAGAGTGAGAATAAGAGTATCGCTCTTTCATTTCCAATTTAATCGCACGTAACCAGTGTTACCGTTGTGCCACTAAAGTGGCAATTTTGCCACTTTTTTCGAGCCGAGATACTTTTGTGCCACTTTTCCATTGTGGTACTAAATGTGCTACTTTTTGCTTTTTTGTGCCACTTTTTTATTGGATATTAGAAACAATAAAAATTATTCAACAATAACTGTCAACAACAAATAAGATATACAGTTGAACTTCGATTAACCGTGATGCTCGGGACCGGGCTAATCACGGATAACCGAAAATCACGGTTAAAAGAGGTAAAATTTTACATGTATAAATTTTATTATTTTTATTTATTTTTGACAAAAACATGTAAATCTGCGTCTATAAATAACTTATCATATCTCTAGGAATACATACATTTATTTAAAAAAAATCTTTTATGGAAGTCTGTCTTATGCCTTTAGCTTTTGATTGTTCTTCCAACAAATGAGTTTGTATGCGATATATTTGCATTTTATCTGGTTCTGAAATACTTGGACAATTAAAATTTTCTAAAAAACCTAACAAAATACTACTAGCCTCTATTGCCTGAGCCAATGTAGGCGTTTCGTCCGCATTTCCTCCATCTGATTCCTCGGAATTTGAATCAAGCTCATCTTCTTGGCTTTGGGTAACCATGTCTACGATTTCGTCTTCAGATATAATAGCAGAGTCGCACACCATCCACTTTTCGACAGCATCAATCGTACATCCAGATGGTATGGTTATATCTGTGTGTCTCTCAACAAGGCTATTTGGAGCATCTTCATTATGAGATAGTAAGTTAGTCCAAACTCTTTTTAAAACTTGTGGAGTTACAGAGTCCCACGAAGCTGCGGCTGCCCACAAAGCAGTCTTAATATTCAAAGATTTAACGAACTCACGTCTGTCATTAGCACCAACAAGTTTTTGAACGATCAGTTTACGGTAGTGACATTTGAAGCTCCGAATTACTCCTTGATCCATAGGCTGAATCAAGGACGTGCAATTTGGTGGGAGATATTTTACTGTAACGTTTTCAGATATCATAGCATTTACATCTGGGTGTGCTGGACAGTTGTCTAATAGTAAAAGTATTTTACAGTTATTTTTGAGACCGATGCGCCGTTGATGTTCCATTGCTTCTGGTACAAAATTTTGATTAAACCACTCCAGAAATAGCTGTTGTGTTACCCAAGCCTTCTTATTAGATTTATAAATCACAGGAAGGTGTTCAACGTTTTTTAAATCTCTTGGATGGACACTTTTTCCTATTATTATCAATTTACACTTGTGAGTTCCTGCAGCATTTGAAAACAAACTAGCACTGTGATTCTCTCCTTGGATTCCTTGTACCCTTCAATAGAATATTCATCACCACTAGCCAAAGAACTCTGAGGCAAACACCTCCAAAATAGACTGGTTTCGTCTGCATTGTAGATCTGTTCAGTTGTAAGTTGTTCGTTTTTAATGATTTCATCCAAGTCGTCCACAAACATCGTAGCAGACTCATAATCAGCACACTCCTTTTCTCCCGTAGATTTCAGTCGACGGATTCCATGACGTTTTTTGAATTTATCCAACCAACCAAATGAATAAGTGCACTCTGAATTCATGTTTAACTTCAAATGGAACATTTTTTGCCTTTTCGACAATCATTTCGCCTGAAGTTCAGAAACAAATTTCAGTTTAAGTTCATACTATATCTCGATTTCAGTTAACTTACCTGAAATTGGAGTTCCCTTAAATCTTTCTTGCCGAAACCGTTCATATGTTGCGAAATCAACTTTTGGATTTTCGGAGGTTTTTAGTGTATATCTGTGTTTAAGGCCAAGCATTGAATCAGTATCGGAGCAAAATTTTAAAATCCGATCTTTGTTTTTTTATTAAATCGGATACAGTTTGAATGCCAACTCCATATTTTTCAGACAACATTTTAAAAGGTACTTTACGTTTTGAGTATTCATCAATCAGCTCCATTTATTCTTTAATTGAAAGAACCTTTCTTGCTCTTTTCGCGGATTTAGTTTTTGACGGTGGCATGAAGTAAGGAAAACACGTCTTGACAGATCAAAATTACACTTTCATGAAAAATGGGAATCACCGAATTTTAATATGAGAGATGTGTGTGTATTATACGAAAAAAACAAACAAGCAGTCACATGGACATGTGCATCACGGATAATAGAGGTAAATCACGGTTAATAGAGGTAAAATATCAACCACTCAGCTTCACGGTTAATAGATAATCACGGTTAATAGAGTCACGGTTAATCGAAGTTCAACTGTATTTAAAATTTATATTCTTAAAATTATGAACAAAAGTTTTCAAAGTGAGAATTCACACAAGATATATTTTCGATGACAAAAAACTTTTTAAAAACATTTTAAAAGAGAGTTTGTAATGTTTACAGAGATATCAATTATAAAAATATGTTCAAGAGTTTATTTAAATGACAAAAAACTGAATAGTTTAAGATTCTTAGACCCTTTTTATATAAAATCTGAATTAGCCTGAATTTAATGATGTAATTAGCAAACCACAGGCTTTTGTAAATGAATTAAAATTATTAGAATACGTCAAATGATAAAACTTACGTGCAGTATTTGCAATTACTAATGTCGAAGTTTTCTGGTATAAAGTGGGAAATTTAGAAAATAATTTAAATGATTTATATCAAAATTTGTATCAATTTGCTACATATGTTTTTACTTTGCCTCATAGCAGTGCTTGCGCAGAGCGCGTTTTTCAAAGCTAACAATAATGATAAATAGGTTAACGAACAGGATGAAGGTAAAAACTTGACGTGGAGTTGGAGGATTGGGTTCCCAGTACTGATCTCATTGAAAAGTATGGGAAATAAGTTACCAAAAAGTAACTAAAAATAAATACCAAAATGTGATTTAATTTATTTTTTTATATATATATTAGGATGGGTCACGAAAATGAACTGCTGGGGAGTGACCCAGAAATGAAGATTATTTTGTCGCTGGGTTAAGCAGTCTGTGAGCTAAACGCTCCTGAAAACCCCTATCATATTTTTTTAATTTTTTTTCATGTTGCTGTCCAAATTTTTTTCTATGAATTTATAGACCCTTGGAATCACTTAAAATATAATTTTTTGTCATATTATTAGACGCTTAGATTGATTTTTTGTGGTTTTCAAAGTTACAGCTAAAAACTCATATTTCTTGGAAACTGGAAATGGTTTTCAGATCCAAAATGTTCTTTTTAAAAAATTTCTTTCCGATTTACATGATTTAGGTTATTCGAAAGTTATTGACGGCAGTTATTTATTTTTTACGAGATACTACCACAAAATACAAAAAAGTTTACAGTTATCACTATGAAAAACACATAAAAATCACTGTGGCTGTTTTTCTTTAAGGCTGGATAACTGAGCTGCGATAACAAAAATCTAAATAAAATGTTAAAATTTCACTCAAAATAAAAAATTCTATTTTAAAATTTGTATATCAATGTGTGTGTGAAAACAAATTTTGAAAAAATAATTTTGAGTTAAAAATTTTTGACTTATCCTGGATAAGTCAAAATGATGGTTATCGAGGCTAAGTCTAATAAAGTCGACACAAAATATTTTTTTGGAAATTTCTTTTGATACATATATTTATATTGTAGTTGGCGACAATGTGAAAAATATTTTTTTATTTTGAGCAAAGAATTAAATTTTTATTAACGTTTTTGTTATAGCAGCTTGTTATCCCGGCTTAAAGAAAAACAGCCCTGATATAAACTTCCAATAATTTCACCAATAAGTTACCCTAAGACAAGAATCAAAATTTATATTTAAAGTGGTTTCATTAATGCAGAAAAAATTGGACAAAAATGCAATATATAAAAAAATGCGCACGATTTTTAGTGTGTTTTCAACGTAATATTTTGCAAATCATCATTAAAATCATCATTATTTTCATGGGGTGACTGGAAATTGTTTTTCCATTTGTATGGTATGCGACCCAGCCTAATGTATATGTGTACAGAAATGAATTGTTTTTGTTAACTTCATGTAATCTGTTGTTTTCTCGAAATAAAAACTAAAAAAAGTGTGCCACTTTTTTTCAAACAAATGTGTCTCTTTTTTTGAAGAAATCCCCTTTTTGTGATACTTTTTGAAAATTTTCAGCGGTAACACTGGTCAGAAATCAAAGAGTCGGACGGACCTTTATTTTATTACTCACATTTTAATATAACGTAACTCGCTCAATTTTTGAAATGAGACGGACGGACTTCTTATTCATTCATGTTTTTTGGTCGACGTAAGCTTCGGCCGCTTCAATTTAGTGTCGCTCATACTACTTGAAATAAATTATACCATAAAATACTAAACATAAATAATTATCAAATTTAGTAACTAAATTAATAATATAAAATTTTTAAATTAAATTTATTTCTTAAATAAATGTTTCTTAAATTGTAAATTGTCGTAGCCATTATCAGGGACATCATCGTCAACATTAATAACATTTTTGGCACACAAACACAAAAGTTTATATTTATCTCTCCCTCCCATAGCAATACCATGCTATACATACAACGTCACACTCACTCGCATCACTTCAAAGTTCGAATGTGTTCATAAAAAAATCTGTCTTCTCTCGCTTTCGTTTTTTTATGACAAATTTTGTTGACGTTTTCTCACAAAACATTATTTTGAAGTATGCTTTTGTATATGAGAGTGTGTGTGCGTGCTATTAAATATGTCATTTGCATTCATTTGCAACTTGGAATTTAACACAACCAAACCTTTATTTGAAACTTGGATGGTGGTCGCAGAAATAAATTATATTTGTTACTCTTTAATGATTTAAGTTCTACAATACATCAGTTGCGGACTTAAAAGAACGAGCTCATTGTGACTCGCATTCGGATTAAGTAACACTATTCAAATTAACAAGGTTCAGCCACCGTACTCTTGTAGTGTGAACCATTATTAAAGTTGGACTTGAACGCCCACTCTACCAGTCTTGCTTAAACTGTCCCCAAAAACCGCCCAAAATCGATTGTATCTGGCCAAATCTCATAAAATGAAATAATTAGAGTGATTTTTCGTCTGAGACCGACCGTCGGGTTTTTCAAATCGCGGTTTTTGGAAAACCGGGAAACCCGGGATTCTTATGTCGGCCCCCACCGGTTTTTCATAGTGTAAAAAAGTCTCGTTTTCGTTGCTAATTGTTTTATAATATGCCACTTTTTATATTATCACAAGTTTCATAGAACTTTTTTTATAAGAGACCGCAAATTAACTAAAACAAGTAAGAAGGCGTTAAGTTCGGCCGGGCCGAATCGTATATACCCTCCACCACGGAGTGCATTCCACAGTATTACCAGCAGATTAAAGGATGTCTACATAGAAGTACAGAACCATATTACGAAAATTGTGATATGTTTATGCACATTACTATATTTGATTACTATTTCAAACTATAATGTATACTTGTGCGCACTGTTTAAAATCTACTACTATAAATAAATACAATGCTGTAATTGTGAAAGTGAACATGCCGAAAATATTAGGCGATTGCCAGTCACCATTAGGGAGAAGCATTTTCAGATACAGACAAAGTGACTGCATTATTTTGATAAGAAAAGTACAAATTTTAAAGATATCCCCATTCGCCCCATTCTCCGCCCAAATGTACAAATTTGGAAAAAAACCTTTTTGTTTCGAGTCTTCATAGTCAGACCACCCAATACACACCGAATATATACACCGAATTTCATGATATCAACTTCAGCGGTTTGGTAGGTCACATTTTTATCCCTCTTTTTCAATTATATCCCTTAAAAGTACGAATTTCGCAAAATCCCTCTATTTTACGTGTCTATTCAATTAGAGGGATGTACACACCGAATTTCATGATTCTAGCTGTTGTCGTATCATTGGTACCATATTTTATACATTTTTGTCCCATTTCGCCCGCTAAAACATTTATTTTCTTTGTGGTGCTTCCAAGCTACAAGAGGAATGTCCGCAACAAATTTCAAATGTATGAAAATCAGAAATTTAATTAATAAGCCAAGGCTACCAATATTTGTATACTATGTATATATATAATGGAAATAATACTTCAATTCATAAAGTAAATATAAGGCAGCAATCATAAATACCCTAAATATTGGGGGATAGAGAGTGTACTTTCAGCTACAGTCGTTTGGTTGGTTGTATTTCCATCCTATTTTAAATTCAAAAGTATAAATTTTGAAAATAACTTATCTCTCACGTACGCAGTATAAGACAACTTCATGATTCTACCATTTTTTGTCTTTAAAGCAACAAAATAAAGTACGAATTTGGGAAAAAAATATTTTACGTTGCTATGCACTCAGAGGAATCTATATACCAAATTCCATGATACTATCTGCGGCCATTTTGTTGGTACCATGTTTATCCCCTTTTTCGCATTTTACTCTTTAAAAGTACGACTTTCGAAAATTTCATCATTCTAGCTTTTAGTTGGTACCATTTTTATCCCTCTGCTCCCATTGAAGCCCTTGAAAGTAAGAATTTGGAAAAACGTTTTTTTTTCGTGTCACTCAGTCAGAGGAATGTATACCGCGAATTTCATGGTTCTAGCTGCATCCATTTGTTTGGTACAATTTTTATCCCCTTTTCCATTTTACACCCTAAAAGTACGAATTTCGAAAATTTCCTTTATTTTATGTGTGTACGCAATCAGAGGAATATATACACCGAATTTCATTATTCTAGGTGCAGCCGTTTGGTTGGTACTATTTTTATCCCTCTATCCCCATTTAACCCCTTAAAAGTACAAATTTAGAAAAAATACTTGTATATTATGTATCTACTCTATTAGAGGTATGTACACGCCAAATTTCGTGTTTCTATCTGTGGTCGTTTGATAGGTACTATTTTTATCCCTTTTCGTCCCATTTCGCCCCCTACAAATAAAAATCACTCTATGGTGCCTTTTATGCTATAAAGGGAATGCGAATTGCAAATATCATGTAAATACAAGCTAATATGTTCAAAAAACATGCTGAAATACTCTAAATATTAGAGGTATTTTCAGTCCTTGTGAGGGAAAAATTTTTCCCTCTGGGCCGATTTCGCCCACTTTCAATCCCAACCGATCTGCAACCATAAGACACATTTAGGAAAATTTTGAACCTCCTAGCTCATTTCGTTCGGCCGCTATCGTGCTTTCAACAGACAGACGGGCATGGCTATATCGTCTTAGAATTTGACCACGACCCAGAATATATATACTTTATGCGGTCTCCGATGAATATTTTCAGGTGTAACAAACGGAATGACAAAGTGAATATACCCCATTCCTGGAGGTGAAGGGTATAAAAATACGAACACAACAATACTGTGCATCTAAACTGGCGAAGTTCGTCCTAAATTTCACATGCATTTTTATGAGCAGAAGAAAAATCGATGCCGTTGACCATTTGCCGCTGCGGATGTCGATAAATAAATTGTAGTTTTACGGTGTTCACACCTGTTCTAAACTGACAAAAAGTAATGAGGGGTTTAAATATTATTAAAAAATCGCCAAATGAATTTTTGGTAATGTACCAAAATGATCCTAATTCAGACAGGAATGTTTGGAGTTAATTTCGAAAGATTCTAGTGAATCTTTCGGAATTGAGCTATCCCCAAGCATGGGTCAACATTTTGTGGTATTGACTTATTATGATTAATTTCCCCATTCTTTACTGTTTCAAGAAAAAATCGAAAAAAGAAAACCGGGAAACGGGGTTTTTTTGAATCCACGGTCACGAAAAACCCGACAGCTAGAATCGTGAAATTTGTAAATTCCTCTGACCATGTACTTTTAACGGGTGCGTGGGACAAACAGGGTACCAATTTAAGTATTGCAGCTATAGTCGTGAAATTCGGCGTATACATTCCTTCCATCACGTACGTGCGCAACATAAATGGATTGTTCGAAATTTGTACTTATAAGGGGTGAGCTGGACAAATAGGGATAAAAATGGTACACATTTAAGTATTACAGCTATACTGTAAATTCTTGTGACAATAAAGAAGCACAATCTAGATGGATTTTTCGAAATTCGTACTTAAAAGGTGTGAATGGGACAAAAAGGGATAAAAATGGTAACAATTTAAGAATTGCAGCTCTAGTCGTGAAATTCGGCAAGTACTTTCCTCCGACCACGTATGAAACATAAATTGATTTTTCGAAATTTGTATATTTAAGGGTTGAGCGGGGCATAAAGGAATAAAATGGTACCAACATAAGTATTGCAGCTAGGGTTTGGGTTCCGGGAATTCCCGAATCGTTTTTCGTCCAATTTTTTTCGGTAATTCCCGGGAAAAAAAACTTTAAATTTCGCGGGAATGCGGGAAATATTAAAAAATATGTTATTGATGCTTTAACTTTAAATTTCTTGTTTTACCAGACGAATCGACGAAATAAAATAAAAGATGATATTTAAATGGCCCTATGTAAGAACAAATGACTGCACTATTTCAATGTTTTTATGAATTTATTTAATTAATATTAACTTTTTAAATATTTCTATTGCTTTTACAGTTTAGAATATTTTTCCCCCGTATCCGTAAAATATTTTCCTCTATAGACAAATGAATCTACTAAATTAAAGACTTCATAACATTGAGTCACCTACATTAGACAGTCATTTGTGCCTATGATTAAAATGTCCAATAGTATGACTCCTTCTATTCTGACGATTTGTCTAGAGTAAACTATTTGTAAAATGAAAAATAATTTCTAAAATATTTTAACAAAAAACATTCGTTTTTAATTTGTAATATGTGAGGTTTTTAACCCAATTACGCCAAATGTTAATTTAATGTATGAAATTTCTTTTCAATTATTTTCGTTATAACTACTACTATAATAACAAATATTTATTTTTAGATTATTATTATTTTGTTTTGTTCTTCTCGATCATTCACATTGTAAAGTACGAAAACCTTGAAATATCAAGCTGCGATAACAAAAACTTTAATAAAAATTATTCATTTTCCATTGTCGCCATAAATATTTGTATCAAACAAACAATATTTTGTGTTGACTTGTTTGGACTTGTCCTCGATAACTATGATCTTGGCTTACACTGGATAATTATCGAGGCTCCAAGTCCAAATTTTATTCCATAACATTATTTTTTCAAAATTTCTTTTCAGACACACATTTATATTTCTGTTGTCAACAATTTTAAAAAAGAATTTTTTATTATGAGTAAAATTTTAACATTTTATAATATTTATACATATTTATATATATATAACCGGGAATTCCCGGGAATGAAACTTTTCATCCCCGTTTTCCAGGGAAATGAAAAGAGTCTGGGAAACCCCAAACCCTAATTGCAGCTACAATCGTGAAATTTGACAAGTAAATTCCTCTGAGAATGTTACATTGCTTTTAATTTAATTTAGGAATATGGGCCAATTATGTGGGAGGTAAAGAAGGCCGTTGCAATTTTGGGAAAAATATTACCCTGTGCAAAGTTTGAAATTATTCCATAACACCTTTCGAAAGTTATCGTGTACACCAGTCAGACAGACAGACGGACGGACATTGCTCAACCAGCTGAAGCGTATTTATCAAGAACGACAAAATGAAAATCGATTCATTTTAATAATATTGTTGACGAAAAGCATACCTCGTGTATTGGTAGTATGCTCTTTCAAAACTGACTTACTGCAAAGCAAGAAAAGATTTGAAAATTTGAATTTTACCGAATACATAATAAATAATCATCTAAACAAGTAGTAATTAATACAACTTTGACCTGGGATATAGTCAAGACCATTTTGCATCTATATTTTATAAAATGCAAATTTAATTACAAGTATTTACAAAATGGTCTTGAGCCAGGACAATGTACCAGTTCAAATCAAATATTGATTACATATCGAAATAAAACAAACAAAAAATATACCTGCCCATACATATGCAACTCAATGAGATGCTTGTAAGGTGGCATGTGTGCTTTGTACTTGGTGCGATTTTTTTATAGGGATATTCGGCAAGAGAGTTGTGCTTCTCATTCGTCTGTGAGAACCCTTTACTTAAAGAGGTCGGGTATGCTGTCGGTGGAAAAGGTGGAAATCATTATAGTGGTAGTGTCCAGCCAAGTAATGTCATCATGCCATTTGTAAATAACTTTGCATTCTATAAAATATAGATGCAAAATGGTCTTGAGCCAGGATAATATCTCAGTTCAAATCAAAAATAAACAAGTAAGGAAAGGCTAATATCGGACGGATATGATACACTCCACTATCTATCTCATTACAATTCAATTCATGAAATCGGGAAGGATTTTTGTATCCTGTAAATTTATGTGTTTTACAAAAAATTGTTAAATCGGATAGGACATTTTTGTGGGGGTATATTGAAACCTGGAACGATATGACCCGTTTCCACCATGTATGTTTATTGGTGAAATATAATATGTAAAGTTTGGCCAAAATCGGTTAAACATTTTGGAGCAACATTTGTATGGGGGCTATATCTAAATCTGAACCGATGTTATCTCTTGTGCCAAATTTAAAGAAAATCGGGTATCGGGGGCGACATTTGTATGAGGGCTATATCTAAATCTGAACCGATCTTACCCACTTTCAGCATAGGTGTTTCTAGTTCAATTATATAATATTGTGGCAATTTTAAAGAAAATCGGGTACATGATCATTTGTTTTTGTTTTCTTAAACAGAAAACAGGGCATTTTAAAAAGAAGTGTGACATTTATTTAGTTCAGTTGCTAGCAGGGCAGACGATCGTTTCAAGGGACGCTACGCCCCCTTATCAATACCCAGTGCAATGCAGCAACTACTCCCGTTATTGTTGGTCTGTATATTAGGGGTGGGATAGTGCACGACTTTTCGATTTTGATATGCAGGAGGCCCTTATTTGATTAATGAGCCAAAAAATGGGGGTGGTGTGGTGAGTGTACGAGGGTGCTCATCGGTGTCGAAGGTGAGGCAAATTAGTATTATATTGTAGTCTGTAAGGAATATTGTATTTCCATAGACTGAATAAATGAAATGAAATGAAAACTGCCTAGGAGTCATCCCCAGAGGAGTCATGTAAGATCGACCCCCATCAAATTTCTCACCACAACATTTTTTTCGAACATATATACCCCCTATTTCCACTCGTTAGGGGGCTCCTATACAATATTTTTTTAAATTTGTTCCCACCGCTCTTACTGGGCCAAGGAGGCCGCTAGTGGAGTTAAATGTATGACCGACCCCCTATATTTCTATTGGCTATTGGCATGGTGAGTTGATCACCAACTCAGCATGAGTTACGCACATCATTTACTCAACAGCTCACTACAAAAGTTTTTGATTTTCATGCTACAGCTCAGAGCAATAGTAAAGAAAACGAAATTTGTGTGCAAAGTCAAAGTCTGCGATCATTGTTGTTCGTTTTTCTACGGGAGCAAAGACATGAAAAAAACGAATTGAATTGTTCTTTCGAAGAGTTACACAAATTTGTGAGTTGCTCACCGAAAAAACAAGAGTTTCAAAAATGTGCGACTCCAGCTTATGACAAGAGTAAAGAGTTTTGTAATTTCATTTTTCGTGAGTCAATTAAACCTCTGTTTAAATAGATTCTTTGAATTTTTCTTAAACCATTTTTAAATAATATTTCGTTTGAATTGGTGATTTGTATACACTCCATGAGAGTAATTTGTCTTTGTGCATTTGTTTGTAACACCCAAAAGGAAGGGAGATAGACCCATTGTTAAGTATACCGATCGACTTAGAATCACTTTTTGAATAGATTTAGCAATGTCCGTCTGTCTGTCTGTCCATCTATTCTAGTAATCAAAGTACACGCCGCAATTGTAGCTAGAACCAAACGAAACTTTGCACAACAAAGTTTTTCGGGATAAGAACGAACGCTATTTAATTTAAAGAAAATCTTTTCAGATTTAGATATAACCCCCATACGAATTTCTCTCCCGATTTGCTTCTTTTCACTCTAGATACCTTTTTTTTTACAGATCTTCTTAAAATTTGGCAAAATATCTTAGGTTTCCACTAAACACACCCGTGGTGAAAATGGGTCAGATCTGTTCAGATATATACATATATATATATATATATATATATATATATATATATATATATATATATATATATATATATATATATATATATATATCCGGTAATCTCAGAATCAACCAACTACGACTGTAGGTTTGGCAAGTGGAGATGTCGTTATATTCGGCTTGAATCTTATAGACCCTTCAGAATATATTTTTTTTGAAATTTGTTTTAATACACACATTTTCTATGAAGTTGTTGACTGTAATGTTAACAAATATATTTTATTTTGGGTAAAAATGAAGTCTTCATCATCACCAGCACCAGCACCACCAATAATTATAATAAATATATATAAATATTATATTATTATATATAAATATGTAATAATTATTGTATTATATTAAAGAATTTATTTTAATTTAAATATTTCTCTTTCAGATAATCATCTAAATGTGTTAACTCTTTAACAAACTTGGTAAGTGTTGCAAATATAATTATATTTTAATTTTTAATTTTTTTTTTTAATTTTTTATAAAGAAACTATATCGATATTTGTTTAGAGATAGATGACATCTGTTGTGCACATTATCAAGTATCTCCTGAATTTTTGATTCAGTCGTGGTTCTCATTCGTTTGGGAGAAATATCGACTTAAAGAGTTCGGATATATTGTTCAAAAATCGGTGCGAAGCCTTGTGAAGACGGCCTACACGGGCCAGAAATCGTGATAAGTCAAGTAATAAATTTCATCATGAGACATTTAAAACATTTTTAGAAGATTTGCGAACGTGTTTTCCGTTTTTAACATGTAATGTATACACTTATCCTAAACTATATTTCAAGGAATTAAAATCTAAATTTATGAAGCATATCATGTAACGAGTTTAAGAATTTAATGCAGTGCCCACAATAGGAGCTTTAGGTTCTCAGGAAACTACACACGGAGCTCTTTTCACAAATCAATTAGTGATTTCCAAATCTTTGAGCTTAGGCAGATCAACTACCAAAAATAGTAGCTTTCCCCTGACAACTGTGAGAACTTGGTACGATGCCAAAGGTTTAAGTGCCAAACTTTTCAATTAAATGTCGGAAAAAAATAAACAAACAAAATTCAAATCTTTAAAACTTACTCGAATTTGTACACAAAATGACTTATATTCTTGGCAAGTTCTTTTTGAATTTCAATGGAAACAAATACCATTTGTGCCATATTTCTCTGCAGTTCGTTTGCAATCCTTTATCTTGCCATGACAGACACAGGGATGCGGTTGTTGTTCGGGAGCTGCTTTTTTGTGCAACTCCCTCCTTCGTCCGGCTTTATGTGTTTGTACTTTTGGAAATTTCTATGCATAGAAATTTGGGTTACTTGCAGCTATTTACAATTGAAAAACTTTACCAAATCTCATATAAAAGCAAACCAAATAGAACCAAATTCAAGATAAAAGTAATCATATTTTTTTTCCTGCCAACTGCTTTGGTCTTGGTCTGTATGCATGTAAATACATGGATAGATAAGTGCAAACAAACATGTACAGCATTCAGAGTTTCTATTTTATTTTTCTGAGGGAGGAAGAGCAGAAGAGTTTAAGGCATCTCCCACTCGGGCTCTGGCTGTTCATTTTTTTCGGTGTTTCTTGCTCAGCAAAGAAGGAATAAATTTGGGAGAACAACAAATAAAAAGTAAAAAATTACTGCACCAATACGACTGCTGGTGCAAATTTTTAAATATATCACTGCGATCTGAATGCATGCGATTCATTCATTCATGCATTCCGAAGGGTGTGATTCAGTATCCTGCTCAGAGATACTGAATCACAACTAAATGCATAGCTCTGCTCGTTTCCAGCAGAGAAACCACAAAAGTTCGGTAAGTGACAGTCAAGATTTATGATTTTACTTTCGACAAACAAAAAACTTAAAATATATGTATGCATGTTGCTGCAAAACTCTTTTTTTGGATTATATTAAATCAGTTTATTTATGTTGTTGTTGAAATTTGTTTGCAGGAAATTTTGGTTTAGTTGTGATAATATTATACATATTTTCCGAAACTTGGCACTCGAAACAAAAGACGATGATACGAAAGATGTACCACGTTGCTTAGGAATCTAATGCTTTATAACAATTTTAGTTAAATGTTGTAGTAATCAAGTAAATTTACTCGGCATTAGGTTATTTCGACAAGAAATAAACCGCATGAACCCCATGTCGAGTATATGGATTATATTTCAAACATTTTCGTTCATAATCCCCGTAAAGGTTGTGGTGATTAAGGATGTGATTGTATGGCAATGATGTCAAGGGACCGCAACTATTTGCTATAACCCAGCAAAAAGAGTGCAGGTGAAGTAGTTGAAAAACAGTCGGCTGATTCACGTGGCCACTCACTTTCACGGGAGCATCAAAACTCTTGAAATATTAGATCTCTAATATCAGTTTCTGATTTCTTCTCCATGTCGGTTAGTAACTGTGTCCCTTGAAACTTGAACCGTGAGTGCTCGACTTGAGTGATCATTAAATTGTAGCTTCATTCGTTGCGCTTGGTTTCTAATTGGCCAGTGTCACGTCAGCACTAGGTACGTTCCTTTTAATTGGGTGGAGAAGAGCTCCGGTATGTCTTTTTTCAGGCCAGGTTTGAGTTTATATTTCACGAGAGTCTATGTTTTTATACCCTCCTTCCAAGTAAGGAAGGTTAAAGTCGGGCGTGGCCGACTATATGATACCCTACACTTAGTCATTATAACCTATGGTTTAGGATATACCAAGGTAATTACATTTGAACCGGGCGATATACGATGCAGCTGTAAGAGGAGAATATACTACAAATTCCATACTTCTATCTGTATTTGCAAGAAAATTTGAACACAAACTTTGAATGGGAGCTATATACAAATCTGAATCGATGTGACCCATGTTTAGATTTCCAAAATTTTAGGGAGTGTTAAATATGTGGTTTCTAGAGCGGAAAGAATCAAATCGTGAGCTGGATATAATCTGAACCGATGTGACCCACTTTCGCTTTAGTAATTTCTATTTGAAACATTAGCTGATGTGCCGTTTTAGAAGAAAATCTGTACAAAAATGCTATTTCTAAAGCGGAAATAATCAATTCAGTAGCGAAATTTGAAATTTGATATATATATATATATATATATATCTGAACTCATCTGCCCCTTTTTCATCAGAGCTGTTTTTAGTTGAAATATAAGTTGTTTTGCCAAATTTGAAGAAAATCTGTCAAAGTTTGTGGTTTTAGAGCGGAAAGAGTCAAATCGGAAGAGACATTTGTATGGGAGCTATATATAAATCTGAACCGATCTATCCTATTTTTATCAGAGCTGTTTTTAGTTGAAATATAAGCTGTTTTGCCAAATTTGAAGAAAATCTTTCAAAGTTTGTGGTTTCTAGAGCTGAAAGAGTCAAATCGGATGAGACATTTGTATGGGAGCTATATATAAATCTGAACCGATCTATACTATTTTTGCCATAGCTGTTTCTAGTTGAAATATAAGCTGTTTTGACAAATTTGAAGAAAATCTGTTAAAGTTTATGGTTTCTAGAGCGGAAAGAGTCAAATCGGAGGAGACATTTATATGGGAGCTATATATAAATCTGAACCGATCTATCCTATTTTTACCAGAGCTGTTTTTAGTTGAAATATACGGCGTGTTGCAAAATTGAGGAAAATATGTTGAAATATGTGGTTTCTAGAGCGGAAAAAGTAAAATCGGAAGCAAAATTTGTATGGGAGCTATATCTAAATCTGAACCGATTTGCTACAAATTGAAGATTGGATTTTTTAATGATGAACTGCAAACTATTTCGTCGCAGGGTCAAGTCGTCTGAGGCCTAAACGCTTCTGAAAACATGTTTTTCCCGTGTAATTTTTATGTTAAATTTTTGTCTATATTTTCTGAATTAGAATACATTTGGAAGCACTTTAAATATAAATATTTATTCTTTTCTTAAAATAACTCATTAGTCGTATAATTGGACGTTTATATAGATTTTCTTGGAAAATTTTTCTAAAAGGTGTTACACAAAATAAATAGAATGGCTCAATACATTTCGAATGATGTCAAAATGATGAATATCGAACGACGTCACTGACTTCATTTTTGTGAAATAATTTAATACTGAGGATGGTTTTTCAGCGCCCAAAATTTCCAAACTCACCGATGTTCATCATTTAGGCATCATTCGAAAGGTATTTATTTATTTATTATTTTTTTATAAAATACTACCACCTAATATGAAAAAGTTTTCAGTTGTCATTACGGAAACACACAAAAATTACTATAAAGGCCCAATAATTCGACCAATAAGATACTCCAAGACAAGAATCAAAAGTTATAATAAAGTGCTCTCAAGGAACTATTAATTCCGAAAAAATTGGACAAAAAAGTAACATGAAAAAAGACACGGGATAACATGATTTTTATGATAATTTCAGGAGCCTTAGAAAAGGTCTATAAATTTCGTACATGTATTTATGGTGATTACCACTGTTGTCAAGCAAAATTTTAAGTCGATAAACCTATTGTCACGTCCACTTACAGGTAGACCATTGAAATGTATTGCAGTTATCTTGATGGTTGCTATTTTTTTCAAAAACTTCCTTCCTTCTTTACGTCCAGTTCTAGTAAAAAGGTAACAATGATATGGGTTCAAAAATGGTCAAAAATAGCGTAGATTTTAAGATTTCTTATTCATAGTTCATATATACGAATATGGCCAATAAACAACGTTCTGCTCCAATAAGCACAACAACAAATTTTAAAATTTCCACGGAAAAATAACAAACTTTATCAAATAATATTACATATATTGCAGCAACATTTTTATATAAAAAAAACAAGTAAAAACGGCGTTCACATACCCTCCACCATGGACTTCATTCCACAGAGGCCATAAATATTGGTAAAGAGTGGGTGCTACGGTTGAGTGTATTTCCATTCTATTTTAATTCCAAAAGTACAAATCCATTATCCACGTACATAGTGCAAAATAACCTAACTCAATGATTCAACCAATTTATGCCGTAAAATTAAAAGTACGAATTTGGCAAACTTAGCAAAAAGGCAAAGTGAGACCTTTATTGTTGCAGCTAAAAGTCGACTGCGCAATTTCGATGGACGCTACCCCATCTCGTCTGAACTTTCGCAACGAATTTATGTCTTTGACTTAAATCAGGGTTCATATTAGTCCAGCGGTCACATATGACAAATGAGAAGCGCTGATAAACAAAATATTCCACCGAACCAAGTCGACGCACTAAAAATCTCACTTTGCCAATTCATTTTTATGTACGTGCTTGCATCGCTCGCAACAATGCAAAGGTTGTTGTTGTACGGTATGTCCCGTCTTCACTGTACCTCGTGTGTATTGTTGTTGTTTGTATGTATTGTTGGTCTGTTATGTTGTATGTCTTGTCATTTATTTTGGTTTAAGACCAATGGTTGTGCTGAAGTCTTCAGCAGAACCCAAAATTAGCAAAAAGGCAAAGTGAGACCTTTATTGTTGCAGCTAAAAGTTGACTGCGCAGTTTCGATGGGCGCTACCCAATCTCGTCAGAACTTTTGCAACGAGTGTATGTCCTTGACTTAAATCAGGGTTCATATTAGTACCAGCGGTCTCATATGACAAATGAGAAGCGCTGATAAACAAAATATTCCACCGAACCAAGTCGACACACTAAAATTTTGGGTTCTGCTGAAGACTTCAGCACAACCTTTGGTCTTAAACCAAAATAAATGACAAGACATACAACATAACAGACCAACAATACATACAAACATTAATTTGGCAAACTCTTTTTATGTTGTGTGTCTATACAGACAGAGGAATGTATACACCGATTTATTTGATTGGTTGGTACCATTTTTATCCCCTTTTTCCTATTTTACCACTTAAGAGTACGACTTTCTAAAATCTATATATTTTAAGTGTCTACACAATAAGAGGGATGTGCACACCGAATTTGATCATTCTAGCAAGTCGTTTAGTTGGTACTATTTTTATCCCTTTGTTCCATTTTAACCCCAAAAAGTACGAATTTCAAAAATTCGTTTATTTTACTTATGTACACAATCAGAGGAATGTATACACCGAATTTCATCATTCTAGCTGTAGTCGTTTAGTTGGTACTATTTGTATCCCTCTGTATACCTTGAAAGTAGGAATTTGGAAAAAATCTTTTATTTTTCGTGTCTACGCAGTCAGGGGAATGTATACTCCGAATTTCATAACTCTAGCTGCGGTCGTTTGGTTGGTACTAATTTTATCCCCTTTTTTTCATTTTAACCCCAAAAAGTACGAATTTCGAAAAATCCGTCTATTTTACGTGTCAAGGCAATCAGAGGAATGTATACACCGAATTTCTTTATTTTAGGTGCAGCCGTTTGGTTGGTACTATTTTTATCCCCCTATAGCCATTTGGTCCCTTAAAAGTACGAAATTGGAAAATATACTTTTATTTTATATATCTACTCAATTAGAGGAATGTACACACTGAAATTCGTTTTTCTAGCTGTTGTCGTTTAATATGTACCATTTTTAACCGTTTTTGCCCTATTTCACCCCCTACGAATAAGAATCACTTTATTGTGCACTTTTTTGTTATGGGGGGAATGACCATACCAAATATCAAGCAAATATAAACAGACATATTCAAAAACATGCTTAAATGCGCTAAAATATTAGGGATTATTATGAGTATTTTTAGTCCTTGTGAGGGAAAAATTTTTCCCTTTAGGGCCGCTTTCGCCCCGTTACAATCCCAACCGATCTACGACTATAAGACGCATTTATCGAAAATTTGAACGTCCTAGCTCCTTTCGTTTAGATGCTAGCGTGTTTTCAACAGACGGACTGACGGACGGATGGACATGGCTAGATCGTCGTAGAATTTTATGACGATCAATAATATATATACTTTATAGGGTCTCAGGCCTATATTTCAAGGTTTTACAAACGGAATGACCACCACCATCGTGGAGGTGGAGGGTATAATAATTTATATGAATTGTACAGGGTGATTTTTTAAAAGCTATAGGAAAGTTTTTCAAAAAAACACATAAAATTCAGAAAAATGCATGAAATCTTTATTTGAATCGATAGTACGGTCCGTATAATTTAATGTTTGAAGATTATTTCATGCAAATGTTGACCTTGACTGCGCCTCAAATGGTCCATCCGCTTAGTCCAATTTTGGCATTTCCACGTTTTTGAGTAACAGAGGCCCAATTACTGCGAACGGCGACGAATCGATAATTGATGGTCATCATTAACACTGGCCGATACAGCCAGTTTTCAATTTTCTCTTCAGACCCAATAGTAGAATTTAGCTTAGAGGTGTAGCCATAAAGCAAGAGATATACCTCGTTACTGCAAAAAAATGTCGAAAATGTTCCTCATAAAATGCTTATGTCATTATCTGCAGAAATAATTTGTAGACATTTTCTAATAATAATGAACAGCAATACCATGATTGTTTAAAATTTAGTGATATATCGGCAATTCCTTGGCTGTTACCTTAAATGAATGACCCATTACAGGCAACACTTTTGCTATTAGGCGCTTCGCATTGATTTTATTTCAGTTTTAAATAAAAAAGGTTACTAGTCCAAGGTAATTATAAAATTTCATTCAACATTTCATTGCTACACCACTAATAAGAGCAATCCTTATTCCGTTTTACTACACAGCACCTAAAAAAGTTTATTGAACCAAACTTTCTTTCTTCGAAATGAAATTCTAAACAAAACCATTATTAACTTTGCTAATTAATTATAATTTCCACAAATATCCACCAT
This sequence comes from Polietes domitor, assembly GCA_947397865.1. Classification (NCBI taxonomy): domain Eukaryota; kingdom Metazoa; phylum Arthropoda; class Insecta; order Diptera; family Muscidae; genus Polietes; species Polietes domitor. The sequence goes on from OX377618.1 coordinate 168,741,897, forward strand.
ATCGCTAGCCTAGATAATATGCGACCGTTTCCTAAAGGCCGCCAGTTTTACGATTCTTACATGCTTTCACCGTCCCCCTTTCCATGGCATATTTAATGCCCTGCAGCCATTTTTATAAGTTTCGGTGATTGTAGAAAGTTTGCAGAATTTGCAAGCGAGTGAAATATATTTCGTGGAGGGTGGCGTATGGTGTGAGGGAGGGGGGGTGTTAATAAATTAATATTCTTAACATCTGAAACAATTTATTAATTAACTAAGAATGTTCTGCAATAAATCGACTGTGCACGGGAAAAGTTTCCCGAAATCACAGGAAGGTTCTTTATGACGCCTCAAGGCATACCTTTCTAAACTTTCGCCAATGTCATCGATATGGTGGCATTAACTTGTGCCAACAACTTCTTTGCCAAGTTGTTTGGCGGGCCAAACAATAGGACAACGTTTCATGTTAAAGGGCCAATATGCTTAAGAAGGGGATATGTTCGCAGCACATGGAACAGAATCTCATTGAAGGTTCAACGCTCCAAATTTAAAGAGTTTGTAAAAGGATACGGTAAATTCAACGCTAATGGGTATATGAGACGTGCAAGATGTCGACAATTACGAATCGTATAAGAAATTCGAATATGCTTTTACTGAAAAGCTAACTTTTATAGTTTTTCAATGGCTTACTTATCTCTGGGCCAGCCAAAGTACCATGTTGTAATATTAGATCCATACCATCTTCTTCCAAACTTTTCGCATTTGCTGACCACAAGGCCTCCATCCCAACTCATTTAAACATCCTTCCTATTTCCAACCCGTAGCCAAACAATAAAATATTGTCAAAGCTTCGGAAAGTAGCTGGAAATTCTATTATTTATGATTCGGTGTAGCCTGCAGGGTCATCAAAAGGACACCTAAATCCTGTAACATACCGTCCTGTCAAACCCCCATCCCATCCCACCTCACCACAAAATGGCACACGACACAGTACAGCGCGGCACAGCACAGCATTAGTTAATAAAACTTTGTCTTTTCTGACAATGTCGAATGGTTTCATGTTACCGAACAGCCGAAAAAAAAAAACAGAACAAAACAATACGCCAACTGTCAACTGTTTTCTAAAATGTTACCAAACGAAAGCCACGGCAGCGACAATGTAAAAAGGTGGAGTTTTCAGAACGCCACCACCACCACCACCTACCTAAATAGTTAAGCTGTAACAAAACAAAAATTTCACTGTGTGTTAGACATGATGTTGTGGCGCGTAGCTGCGATTTTAAAATATAGCCTTCGCTGGACGAAAGTGCACAGAGAGAAATTTGTTATGATTCTTTTTTAAGTTTAAGGTTTTAGTTATTCTAAAAAATCAAATAATAAACGGGTTGAATTACCATGCTCTTTTATTAGTGATGCATAGAAAAAATGGTTGGAAAATAATTATTCATTCCAATGGTGGACATTGGGGATTCCATGTCTGTCAACTCTGCATCTGAAAAGCTATGGGAGGTATATCGAACTATAAAATGTCATCAATTCGTCTTTTATTGCAATTTGCATCCCAAGTATAGACAAAACAAATAAGTAAGTTTCAGTCGGTTAAAACGACTTATATATGCCATCACTCTCAGAATCAAAATTCCAAACATTTATTTATGATTTTTATAATATATATATATATTATTTATGCCGGAAATGGATTTCAGATACCGGTATAGAAGTTATAAAATATTTAAGTATACATAGGATATAAATACATAGGGCGTGGCAAACGCATAAATATTTTATTCGTTTAATGTGACTATAAAAACATTTTCAAATATAAAATTACAAATGATTTGACATTGACTCAAAAAGTGATCGACTCAGAAGATCGGTAAAATAAACGATTACTTGTGGGTGTTATCAAACAAATGCACAAAGACCTAAGGTCGAATTTGTAGTATTTTGTCTCAATGTATTTTTTGTTCCGAAAATTATCCAGTTTATCTTTCGTTTGCCCTATAAAATCTATTTTTTTAAACATCCCTTTACGTAGTCATAGGTATCCACATATAGAATTTTACAATTTTTGCTACAACACTTTGGTTGGTGCTAGGTATTTTCGGGTTTTTCTTGAAACAGTAAAAAATGGGGAAATTATTCCACAACATGCATACTAGACCGGTCCTTATTTATATGGACAAATTTATTTTCTCGAATATATGTTACGGCAAGCGCTAAAAATATTCGTTTTAGTCCCAAAAAGCATAAAAAAAATTTGACAACGATTGGATAATTTTTAGCCGTGCCCTAAGCACCTTTTTGTTTTTATTATGAGAAATAAGGCAAAAATATATATATTTTTTATTTTATTTACATTTATTTGAAAATTAAGAATAAACTTAAATATTTTTATTAATTACATACTCATAGTAACATTAATATTATTTTAATTTAATAGTGAAGTCTTTTTAAAAGTGGGATAATTCATGTTATATTCTTTAACCACCTGAAAAAGGAAATGTTTCTCCTCTTCGTTGTGGGTTAATTTATTATTATAATCTGTAATGAATTTGGCGCCTCTTTCAGCTGCATCATTCACTACAGATAGGTTTTTCCAAATTTGTGATCCGTGAGCGTAGTCAAATCTTTCATTCCAATCCGATGGATCGACTTGCAAAAATTCTTTTGAAATTTCTAAACGATCGAAGAATGCGTGTGTATTGGAATTTACAAAATCGCTTAAATCTTTTTGCGCAAATGTGCCGATATTTGTTGGATTAGTTATTATTCGCTTGCATTTTTCTGTATTTGCTTCAACATTAATTGCCTGAACCATTTTTTTTTAATTGCAACACTTACATTAGGATCGAAGAATGAAAGACCGACTGCTTCTTCCGACAAATACCACAAATGATTGCTGATTTTTTGTAGCAAAGCAAGAGCTATATCCCTTTCAGGATAAGCCATAATATTTTTAATTAAATTTAAGTCTTGATTTGGTGCTTCAATTGCTTTAGTGCATCCAAACCAGGCTTTTACATAAATACGAACTACGAACAGACAGACACTACGTATACCGTTTAACTCTTGGTTGGTCATATTGAATTCATTACGAAACAAATACATTTTAAGTGCATAAATACATTTTGACATCCATCGAGCATGAGAAGTTGCACCAGGTATACGAAAGGTGTTAAAATTCGGCACCGTACCACCAAGAAAAGTGACAACTAATTGCAATAATTCTTTGTAGTCGCGTCTGCTATGAGCTTGTTTTAAGTTATCTAGACAGTAATTTAAAATTGTTCCACGTTCTTCAGCAGTCAATACTGTAATAATGTGTTCATCTTCTAAACAACTCTTGTAATTTAATTTGTCAATATTAATCCAGTATTTGCTAAAGCGATTAAAAATTAGCACTTCTGGACCGGCTGTAGTAGCCACTCTAATTTCAAACACTTTACGGATCAACAACTCGTAAATATGGTGTCTGCAGGGAAAATATAATAAATCGCGACCTAGTTTTCCTTCAAGCAGAGCAGCAGCACCGCTTTGAACTCCTGTATTATGAGCAGTTGTGTCGAAGCAGATTATTTGAACTAGATCAAGCATTTCATATTCATTTATTGAATTAAACACGGCATCTGATATTTCTTTTCCACTCGAAGATTTTAACTTTGGAATGCCAAGTAGTTTATCGATACCGTCAGCAGTTGCGCTTAGGATATGAACTGCAGCACCATCAGTGATTTTCCACTTATCCAAAGTTGAAAGCAGTCTTGGTGTAAAAAAAATTGTTTTACCTCTGGAGATACCTGATATACCTGGATTTGGATTTGATACAGATGTTGATGTTGATGCTACAACTTCAATATCGTTTTCGTCGTCAATGTCAATCATACCTGTTTTACAACAATAATTCTGATTTGCTTAAAAGATAGAATATTTAATTGTATACCTCTTTGAATCTGTTGTTCATATAACTCTTTTTGTTCATCTTCTTTTATTCGACGCTGGTTTTCTTGTTCTTTCTGGACTGCCTTTCGCTTTTCTTTCTGCATTACAATTTTATCCGTTCCTAACATTCAACCTGGTCTTCCTTTTTCTCGTTGCTTTTTTAAGAACTCTTTGTCTTATTGTATTTTAATTAATTCAAACGCGTTTGCATGTGCGATATCGAATAAATCATCTAATTTATCTTGAAATTCAGTTTCTTTCCTGTTTTGACATTCTGTTTTTCGACCATGATGCTTTGTAATATCTCTCCACTTGTTGTATAATTTTTCCAGCTTCTCAATGCAGCGTTTTTCATGGTGTGTTGGAATTCGTGCTTTTTGCCAAAACGTGCTGACCTCAGCAACAACTAATCTAGAACTTTCTCTTAAATTTAAGCCAACTATTCTTAAATTATAAAATAAAACTTGTAGCACTTGTTTTCTTCCTGGTAATTTAGCTCCAGTAATTTGGTGGTCCATTACGCCAATTAACATAATGTCATCATCCGATCGAAGTCTTTTGGTTGTCATCGCTTTAGATTTTTAATTTTAAAATGTATTTGTTCGTTTTGGATTTTCTATGAATTTAAAAAATAAAAAATATTAATATTTTAGGCAAAAAATATTTATTTTCTTCATACATTTATTTTTACCGGCTAAACTGTTGATTATATAGAAAAACGCTATATATACACATTTTAAAGGAATTCTAATTCTTAATTATTTTTCAATTTATTTAAACAAAATCGGACTAGTGGTTCTCGAGTTATGTCAAAAAAGAGCACCAAAGGTGATAATTTCCCCTATATGATAGTAACTAACTTTAATGACAAACAATTGTTGGCGGGTTCAAATAGAGTAGTTTTAGCGCTTGCCGTCATACGAATTCAAAAAAAAAAAAGAAATAAGGACCGGTCTAATGCATACTCGTTCTTTGGAATATGTCAATTCTGATGTCATAATCAGATTCACTGACATCTTTCGAAAATGACTCCAAACATTCCTGTAGGATCATTTGGCGATTTCTTTAATAATATATCAACCCATTATTACTTTTTGTCCTGCATCTACTACTCCCAAAGTATATGTTTAGAACAGGTGTGAACACCGTAAAAACTACAAATTATGTCTTGCTGAAATGGGAAATCATTTTGAAAAACAGCTATTATTTCTGGACCAATTACCCCATTCTGCGATTCAGATATCTTGTAGAGAATAAAATAAGATAAACTATATGAAAAACAAGAAAATAAATAATAAATTTGACATGACGTTCAAAGATTATGCGAAATACAAGGACCTTTCACTTTTTTCTTATAATCGCAAAGTTCATCAGCCTCATATTACCTACAAGGACGAGTATTATTATGATCTGCAAAATATTTCGTCCTTAGGTCAAACCGTCTGTGAGCTAAACGCTCCTGAAAACACCTCTAAAAATAATCACATACATATATTCTTATGTGTATGGCTGGTCGACATCCGCAGCGGCAAATGGTGAACGGCGTCGATTTTTCTTCTGCCCATAAGAAATGCATGCGAAACCTAGGACGATTTTAGACCCACAGTATTGCAGTGTTCGTAAATCTTTAGTCAATTTGCGGCCCCCTGATGCTTGTGATAATATAAACAAGTAAAAACGACGTTAAGTTCGGCCGGGCCGAACTTTATATATCCTCCACCATTGATTGCATTCCACAGAGGATGTTCATTTTCGTAGAACTGCAGTAATATAAAATAAAATTTTTTTATATAGCCAAATCAAAACAAATACAAATATTAAAAAAATATTAATAAATATAATATTTTATTTATTTCAAACCACGCCTATAAGGCAAGACTACCAATACGTCAATTCAAAAAATAAATATTCTTCTATATATATTTTCAAAAAGCTTAAATACCATAAATATTGGTAGATATTTTTGCCGTAAAAGAAAAAGCAAAAATTTGAAAAAAATCTTTTTATTTTGCGTGTCTATGCAGTCAGAGGAATGTATACACCGAATTTCATGACTCTAGCTGCGGTCATTAGGTTGGTACTATATTTATCCCCTTTTCCCATTTTGACCCCAAATAGTACCAATTTCGAAAAATCCCATTATTTTCCGTGTCTACACAGTCAGAGGAATGTATACTCCAAATTGCATGACTCTAGCTGCGGTCATTTGATTGGTACTATTTTTATCCCTTTTTTCATTTTAACCGCAAAAAGTACGAATTTTGAAAAATCCGTGAATTTTACGTGTCTATGCAATCAGAGGAATGTATACAGCGAATTTGATTATTCTAGGGGCAGCCGTTTGGTTGGTACCATTTTTATCCCTTTATTCCCATTTTACCCCTTAAAAGTACGAATTTGGAAAAAATAATTTTATATTATGTATCTACTCAATTAGAAGAACGTACATACCAGATTTCGTGTCTCTAGCTGTTGTCGTTTGATAGGTACCATTTTTATCCCTTTTTGCCCCATTTCACCCCCTACAAATAAGAATCACTTTATGGTGCACGTTTTTGTTACCGCGGGAATGCACAAACCATTATCAAGCAAGAGCTTGATAACTTTTTTTTTAAAAAAACGCATAAAATTTGCAAAATCTCATCGGTTCTTTATTTGAAACGTTAGATTGGTCCATGACATTTAATTTTTGAAGATAATTTCATTTAAATGTTGACCGCGGCTGCGTCTTAGGTGGTCCATTCGGAAAGTCCAATTTTGGGCAACTTTTTCGAGCATTTCGGCCGGAATAGCCCGAATTTCTTCGGAAATGTTGTCTTCCAAAGCTGGAATAGTTGCTGGCTTATTTCTGTAGACTTTAGACTTGACGTAGCCCCACAAAAAATAGTCTAAAGGCGTCAAATCGCATGATCTTGGTGGCCAACTTACCGGTCCATTTCTTGAGATGAATTGTTCTCCGAAGTTTTCCCTCAAAATGGCCATAGAATCGCGAGCTGTGTGGCATGTAGCGCCATCTTGTTGAAACAACATGTCAACCAAGTTCAGTTCTTCCATTTTGGGCAAAAAAAAGGTGGATATCATCTCACGGTAGCGCTCACCATTCACAGTTACGTTACGATTCGCATCATCTTTGAAGAAGTACGGTCCAATGATGCCACCAGCCCATAAACCGCACCAAACTGTGACTTTTTCTGGATGCATTGGTAGCTCTTGCAATGCTTCTGGCTGATATTCACTCCAAAATCGACAATTCTGCCTATTTACGTACCCATTGAGCCAAAAATGAGCTTCGTCGCTGAACACAATTTCTTTCTTTCTGAACTTTCTTAACAGAGCACGCATTTTGATAATAAAATTCAATGATTTGCAAGCGTTGCTCGTTAGTAAGTCTATTCATGATGAAATGTCAAAGCATACTGAGCATCTTTCTCTTTGACACCATGTCTGAAATCCCACGTGATCTGTCAAATACTAATGCATGAAAATCCTAACCTCAAAAAATCACTCTTTACAAGCAGACATATTGAAAATATATACTTAAATGCTCTAAAATATTAGGGATTATTGTGGGTATTTTTAGTCCTTGTGAGGGAAAATTTCCCTTTGGGCCGATTTCGCCTCATTTCAATCCCAACCGATCTACGACTATAAGACGCATTTATGAAAAATTTGAACATTCTAGCTCTTTTCGTTTAGATGCTAGCGTGCTTTCAACAGACGGACGGACATGGCTAGATGGTCTTAGAATTTTATGACGATCAAGAATATATATACTTTATAAGGTCTCAGGTCGATATTTCAAGGTGTTACAAACGGTATGACAAAGTTAGTATACCCCCATCCTGGAGGTGGAGGGTATAAAAATGGCATATTATAAAAAATAGCACCGAAAATTGACTTTTTTGCAATAGGAAAAACCGGTTGATACCGAAATCCGAGATGAAAAATCCGGTTGACCTGGCTTTCGGTCTCTGATTTGATCACTCTAGATGGTGCCAATTGAATCCTTTTTTGTTCCGTTTCTCTCGTACAAGTACAATTTTCGAAAAATCAAATTATTTCTCTACGAAGTCAGAGAAATGACAATATTCTTGTTGTCTGTCTTCTCCATCTAAGGATCCAAGGACTGTACATACTGAATTTCATGGTACTGGTGTAGGGTGTCCAAAAAACCGCTTTTTGCGGAAAAGCGATTTTCGGTTTAACCGAAAATTCAATTTTCTTAAAAACCGGATTTTGGTTATAGATTTGTCGAAAACCCAAACTTTAACCGGTTCTTTAAACTAGTAAATCAAAAAATTTTTTTTTTTTCAAATCCATGCTTTATGCAAGCAGAATTCTATTGGGCCTAGAAATTCTTTTTTAGTTATCTTTTGTAGAAGGAAAAATTACTGCGTTATCAGGAGCAGAAATAATAGATTTTTAATTTGTGGTTTGTATGGGAGGTACCACGCCCCTTTGTACAATCCCGCCCATATTTGCAGCAGCACTTAAAAAATCCACACCAAACCGACGTACCAAATTTTGTTCAAATACCGTTATCAGGAGCAGAAATAATAGATTTTTAATTTGTGGTTTGAATGGGAGGTACCACGCCCCTTTGTACAATCCCGCCCATATTTGCAGCAGCACTTACAACATGCACACCAAACCGACGTACCAAATTTTGTTTAAATACCGTTATCAGGAGCAGAAATAATAGATTTTTAATTTGTGATTTGTATGGGAGGTACCACGCCCCTTTGTCCAATTGGTCAAATTTTTCCATTTCCTTGTATTGTCATCGAAAATGATTAAGTGTGCAAAATTTGAGCAAAATTAGTTGAGAAAAAAGCTTTCAAAAATTGATTTCAAATTTTGTGGCACACAAACATATATAGAAAGTAACCTTATATAAAGCATGGAAAAATACCTACAAAAATAATGATCTAATCATTGTATTGCTAATAACAGTCAACTATTATTAATATCTTATATAATAATGATTTGATTTGATTGATTAATTATATTTTAAAATAAATCATAAAAATATTTAAACTAATTAATTTAAACTAATGGCATGAAATGCAACTAAAATAAATAACGTATGTAGATAGTTCATCTAATTTAAAGTGTCAGATTATATAGATTAGAGGAGTTCTTTGCCTCAGAATATTATGCATTTTTTAGAATGTTATCATTTAACATCAATTTCTATTCTATCCTTGTCGTTTTTTCTGTGCTGCTCATGAATTGAAAGGCACAGAGTCATTGGAGTTCTTTTATCGTCAATGCAATGGACTACAAAACATGAGACAATTTTACATTTTTTATTGGAACTGAACAAGAGTTTTTTTATTTCATTTCTTTTCTCATTTTTACAAGACCTTTAATTTCCAAAGGTTATGGATGTATTGATAATTTGTTTTCGTACTTTTGCGTTAAGGATATCAAATGCTAGAGAAGAATATCTGTTAAAAGCACTTTAAATGTATTGATTCTATCTGTATTAGTTTAGCGTTAACAGACATTTCAAATTTTCCTCCTGAAAAAGTAAAACATGTTAATGCTAAACGAATACAGACATTGTAACATATATTCTTTTATTTCATTTCATTCATTGCCTTTGCATGACTCGTAAAAACATGAAAATAAATTATTAAAACATCCATATCCTTTGGAAATTAAAAGTCCTGTAAAAAGGCGAAAAGATCACCAAATGAAAAACTGAGTATAATTTTCTGCTACATATGTTCTCTACTTGCATGTGTATGTGGTCTTGTTCAGGTCGAAAAAACTGTCGCACGATGCAATATAGAAAAAAGATGTAAAAACGGCGTTAAGTTCGGGCGGACCGAACTTTATATACCCTCCACCATGGTTTGCATTCCACAGAGGCTGTCGATTTTCGTATAAGCGTCCATTTTTTAATATAGCCAAACCAAAACAAATAAAAATATTGAAAAAAATATTTTATAAATAAATATAAAATTTTTATTATTTCAAACCACACTTATAACGCAAGGCTACCTCTACGGCTACCTCTATAAAGTAATCTTCAAAAAAGCTTAAACATTACAGATGGTTGCATTTCCATCCTATTTTAATTCCATAAGTACAAAATTTTAAAATCCATTGTATCTCACGTAAATAGTGCAAGATAGCCTAACTTCATGATTCAACCAATTTTTGACGTAAAAATAAAAAGTACGAATTTGGGAAAATCTGATGAATGTATACACCGAATTCCATGGTTCTAACTGCGGCCATTTGGTTGGTACCATTTGTATCCCCTTTTTCCATTTTACCCCCTTAAGAGTACGACTTTCTAAAATCACTTTATTTTACGTGTCTACGCTATTAGAGGGATGTACACACTGAATTTCATTGTTCTAGCTGTACCCTTTTAGTTGGTACTATTTTTATACCCTCCACCTCCAGGATCGGGGTATATTCACTTTGTCATTCCGTTTGTAACACCTTAAAATATTCATCGGAGACCCCATAAAGTATATATATTCTGGGTCGTGGTAAAATTCTAAGACGATATAGCCATGTCCGTCTGTCTGTCTGTTGAAAGCACGATAGCGGCCGAACGAAATGAGAAACCTCCTAGTTCAATTTTTTCCTAAATGTGTCTTATGTTTGCAGATCGGTTGGGATTGAAAGTGGGCGAAATCGGCCCAGAGGGAAAAAATTTTCCCTCACAAGGACTTAAAATACCCCTAATATTTAGAGTATTTCAGCATGTTTTTTTGAACATATTAGCTTGTATTTACTTGATATTTGCAAATCGCATTCCCTTTATAGCATAAAAGGGCACCATAGAGCGATTTTTATTTGTAAGAGGCGACAACAGACGACAACAGATAGAAACATGAAATTTGGCGTATACATACCTCTAATAGAGTAGATACATAATATACAAGTATTTTTTCTAAATTTGTACTTTTAAGGGGTTAAATTGGGTTAGAGGGATAAAAATAGTACCAACCAAACGGCTGCACCTAGAATAATGAAATTCGGTGTATATATTCCTCTGATTGCGTACACATATAAAAAAAGGAAATTTTTGAAGTTCGTACTTTTAGGGTGTAAAATGGAAAAAGGGGATAATAATTGTACCAAACAAACGGATGCAGCTAGAACCATGAAATTCGCTGTATACATTCCTCTGACTGAGTAGACACGAAAGAAAACGTTTTTTCCAAATTCATACTTTCAAGGGATTCAATGGGAGCAGAGGGATAAAAATGGTACCAACTAAAAGGCTACAGCTAGAATGATGAAATTTTCGAAAGTCGTAAAATTTCGGAGTAAAATGCGAAAAAGGGGATAAAAATGGTACCAACAAAATGGCCGCAGATAGTATCATGGAATTCGGAATTCCTCTGAGTGAATAGTCACGTAAGAATTTTTTTCTAAATTCGTACTTTATTTTGTTGCTTTTACGACAAAAAAATGGTAGAATCATGAAGTTGTCTTATACTGCGTACCTGAGAGATAAGGTATTTTCAAAATTTATACTTTTGAAATTAAAATAGATGGTAATACAACCAACCAAAGGACTGCAGATGAAAATACACTCTCTATCCCCCAATATTTAGGGTATTTATGATTGCTGCCTTATATTTACCTTAAGAATTGAAGTATTATTTCCAATTTATAGATATAAATAGTATAAAAATATTTGTAGCCTGGTTAATTAATTAAATTTATGTTTTTCATATATTTGAAACTTGTTGCGGTCATTCCTCTTGTAGCTTGGAAGCACCTCAAAGAAAATAAAAGTTTTAGCGGGCGAAATGGGATAAAATATGATACCAATGATACGACAACAGCTATAATCATGAATCTAATTGCATAAATATGTAAAGTAGAGGGATTTTTCGAAATTCTTACTTTTTTGAGAGATATTTGAAAAAGAGGGATAAAAATGTGACCTTCCAAACCGCTGATGTTGATATCATGAAATTCGGTGGTCTGAATATGAAGACTCGAAACAAAAAGGTTTTTTTTCTTATCAAAATAATACAGTCACTTTGTCTGTATCTGAAAATGCTTCTCCCTTATGGTGACTGACAATCGCCTAATATTTAGGCATGTTCACTTTCACAATTTCAGCATTTTATTTATATATAGTAGTCGATTTTAAACAGTGCGCATAAGTATACATTGTAGTTTGAAATAGTAAACAAATATAGTAGTGTGCATAAACATATCACAATTTTCGTATTATGGTACTGTACTTCTATGTAAAGTCGATATCATTTAATCTGGTGGTAATACTGTGGAATGCACTCCGTGGTGGAGGGTATATAAGAATCGTCGAACTTAACGCCTTCTTACTTGTTATCCCTCTGTTCCCATTGTATTCCTCGAAAGAACGAATTTGGAAAAAAACCTTTTATTTTTCGTGTCTACGCAGTCGGAGGGATGTATACTAATTTCATGACACTAGCTGCGGTCATTTGGTTGGTACCATTTTTATCCCTCAATTCCCATTTTACCCCTTAAAAGTACGAATTTCGAAAAATATCTTCATTTTACGTGTTTACGCAATCAGAGGATTGTATACACCGAATTTCATTATTTTAGGTGCAGCCTTTTGGTTAGTACCATTTTTATCCCTCTATTCTCATATTACCCCTTAAAAGTATTTATATTATGTATCTACTCAATTAGAGAAATGTACACACCGAATTTCGTGTTTCTAGCTATTGTTGTTTAATATGTACAATTTTTATCCCTATTTGCCCCACTTCACCCCCTACGAATAAATATCTCTTTATGGTGAGCGTTTTTGTTATAGGGGGCAATGCATATACCCAATATCAAGTAAGTACAAGCAGACATATTGAAATAATATGCTTAAATACTCTAAAATATTAATGGTTATAATGGATATTTTTAGTCCTTGTGAGGGAAAAAATTATCCCTTTGAACCGATTTCGCCCAGTTGCAATCCTTTACTTGATTGGCAAAAATTACCTTTACCTTTAATTGACAAAAATTGGAACTTTGAGAATTTTTATAATTCCATAAATTTTAAAAAAACAAATAGTGTTAATGCTATAACAAATCATGAATAGCTTCGTAAATAGTTGGCAAATATGTAATGGTATGCATGAAGAGGTTGCACTATCAGGAGCTGGATTTTATCTGACATCATACCAGAGGTGTGTTGGCTGAATGTTTAAGAGGGAATTTATACTAACTACAGAGAAAAAAACTTTAAATCCACGGAATTTCATCTCGCGTACTTGACCATTGACCATGTACTTTATCCCTAGACTAGCAAACTCTCATAGCTGGGATGCTGCAGCGACACATTGGAATTTTTAAGTGGAAATGTCTGCAAATCTAGTGGGATAAAATTTACTTTCTCGCTCGTCTAACTGCCAAGAATTAAATATATTTCTGTATCGCAGTTAATCTTACGGAGATTAATTAAAATATTATATTATTAGAGATATTTCTCATTCTACCCACGTAGTTCATTCTTAGTGCCAGCTTACGAGCACAGAGTTGCTCGTATTCAGAGTTATTTTTACGATTTCATTAATTTCAGCAGTAATTTTCTCTGCGTATATTTTTAAACGCGTAAATCACAGCTTTTCGAGTTCACTGAACCAAAACTGTTGGCGTTGTTCGGAACTGTCGTAATTGTCGTAGTAGTCGGTGTAGTTGTCGCTGTCGTTGGAGCAGGCGGGGGAGTGCTGGCAGTGTTGATGATGATGCTGTTGGCGGTGGTGGCGGCGATGCTGCTGATGGTGGAGGTGGTGGTGGTGATGTTATTATTGTCGTTCCTGCCACGTAGTGGAGATGGTGTGTCCGCATCATTATTGTCGTAGTCATTACGCTTGGCTGGCGGAAGTAATGCGACGACCTTTACATCAACATTTGTATTCAACTAATTAGGGATCTCAAAAATAACTACAAAGGCTGCTGTGGGCGCAACATAAACTGAAGCATTGTCTCACCTACACAGTCAAGCTGCTGAAGATGGCGGCACTGAATGTCACTGTTTTTAAAGGGTGTGGACTCGTACACACACACACACACACTGCATACAGTATACGAGTAGTCGAGTATCCTTGCCGAACCGGTAGCCTGTGGAAACGGATGTTGTGTTGAGCAGATCAAATTAATAGAGCGTTCAGGAGAGGGTAAATTACAAGAACTGTGCAGCACTCCTCACTACGCCTCTGCTGCTGCTGCTGGACGCCTCTTCGTCTTAAATGTGCTGTGGAAAAAATGAATTCAATTAACACATAAATTTGGTGTTATATTTGCCCTGAAGGCCTTTAACGAATTTAATTAAATAAATTTACTTAAATAGAGATTTTTCTTGAGACTAAATCCGAAACCAGCATAAAACGAAAAACACCAAAAAAATGTTTTAATTAAATTTCTTCATAAAAATCAACTAAAAAGGCCATGGAGTGCCTGCCGTGGTATAAGCTAGCCACGTTAGAGAATTTTTAAATTTGTTTGCTAATATTTTTAGTTGTTCGAATGTTCTTAATGGAGTTTTTGAATATTTTATTTGAACTGGGATATTGTCCCAGTATTAATAGAATGCAAATTTATTTACAAATGGCATGGTGACATTTATTACTTGGCTGCAGACTACCAGACCATCATGATTTCGACCATGTCAAAAGTCTTTTCAAGTGGCTTCGTAGCGACTTTTCATCATCAAACCCGGCCTCTATAAGGAGATGATTCTCACAAACGAACGAGAATCACAACTCACTTGCCGAATTTGCGTTTAAAAAATCGCACCAAGTAATAAAGTACACATGCCATCTTACAAGCATCTCATTGAGTTGCATATGTAAGTATGTGTATATGCAGGTATAGTTACCCAGCAATACTTCTGCCGTGCCAACGCTCATTTGTTTTAATATTTGAATTTGTTGAATATTTTTAGAACAAGCTGTTATAATAAAAAAATAAATAAAAAATAAATAACTCATAATAGACCTTAAAATATGATTTTGTAAAAATATATCTAAGTAAATAGGTATTAACACTACTGATCCGTGGAATAATACTAAAATCAAATTTAACTTAACTCCACACGGAAATAGTTATAACAATATATATAGGGTGGACCATTTAAAACTTTAAATTAGAATTGGCTAAAAAATATTAATTATTTTTTCAAATTTCCTGTTTTTATTGAAAAGGTAGAACTTTGTCATTTAATAACACTGTGTGCAATTTGTATGTCATGGAAATGTAACCATATACAGCCACCACTAAGTGATAAAAGACTAAAAAAAGACCCGTGTCTCCCAGTTTTGCCCAAAGTCATGCAATTTGGGGCCTCGGTGTCATTTTTGCAAAATAGAGATCATTTTTCAGGCTCGTATTTTGCAAACCATTTGGAATTTGGATTTACTTTCTGAGGCAAAGTTGTAGCTCTAGTCATTAAAAAAAATTATCAACATAGTCAAGGTCAAAATACGATTTTAACCTTTTTTCCTCTGTTCAGGTCCATAGGTAGCAAAATTCAAAGAAACAATCAACTACAAAAATTTACCTAAGATATCTATACACAACTTTCGCCACAAAAGCGAAAAATTTCCCGAAATTTTTATACACTCCATAAGAGTATTATGTCTTTGTGCATATGTTTGTAACGCCCAAAAGGAGGCGAGATAGACCCATTGCTAATTATACCGATCGACTTAGAATCACTTTTTGAATCGATTTAACAATGTCCGTCTGTATGTCTGTCCATCTATTCTTGTAATCACGGTACATGTCGCAATTGTAGCCAGAACCAAACGAAACTTTGCACAGCGAAGTTTTTCGGGGCAAGGACAAACGCTATTTAATTTGAAGAAAATCGGTTCAGATTTAAATATAGCCACCATACGAATTCCACTCCCGATTTGACTCTTTTCACTCTAGATACCACATATTTCAACAGATTATCTTCAGAATTGGCAAAGCATCTTCTAGTTCAACTAGAAACACCTGTGGTAAAAATGTGTTAGATCGGTTCAGATTTTTATGTAGCTCCCATAAAAATTTCGTTCCCGGATAGACTTTTTCCGCCCCAGAAAACAAGAATTTTCACCGAATTTCTTCAAAGTGAGCATAACATTGAATGTTTGGTTGGTATCATTTTTATCCATCTTTTTCAATCGTATCCCTTAAAGGCACGAATTTTGAAAAATCCCTCTATTTTACGTATCTACGCAATTAGAGGGATGCACATTCCAAATTTCATGTTTCTAGCTGTTGTCGTATCATTGGTACCATTTTTATTCCTTTCTGCCCCATTTCACCCTCTAAATCTTTTGTTTTCAAGCAATATGCTTTAATAATCTAAGTATTAGGGGTTTTTTCATCCTTGTTAGGGAACAAATTTTCCCTCTGGGCCGATTTCGCCCACTTTCAATCCCAAGCGATCTGCAACCATAAGACACATTTACGGAAAATTTTAACCCCTTAGCTTGATTCATTTGGTAGCTAACGTGCTTTCAACAGACAAACAGGCGTATATGGCTAGATCATCTTAGAGTTTTACCACGACTTTATACTTTATTGGGTTTCCGATGAATATTTCAAGGTGTTACACCTATCCTAAGGTGGAGGGTTAAAAAATATATAGTTATTGCGGCAAGCCATCTATGATCTAAACGCTCCTGAATTCATCCCAAAAAAATGTATGCTGTATTTTTGGCAATTTTTTCTGATTTAATATATCTTTATACCCTCACTCTACAGAGTAGGAGGGTATATATTCAACAGACGGACATGGCTAGATCGTCTTAGAATTTTATGATGATCAAGAATATATATACTTTATAGGGTCTCAGGTCGATCACATTCGCTTATATGTCACATAAAGTTAATTATGATGGACACAGATTGTGCACATTTCACCTTCACACACTGAAAGAAAAACTAAAAGAAAATTAAAAACAACATAGGCACACAATACACACACACAACAGAATTTTCCTCCATAATATTTATGAAGCGATTTCATAAAAAGTTTTTCATTTTTTCTAAACATTTCAAATTTCATAAACAAAAGTGTTAAATTAGGGAAACTTGTTTTCATAGGATCAAAGAAAGATTTATGTTAACTGTGACATAAGTATTTACCCTGATTGTGGTCAAAGACATACTGATTGCATAGACTCTCGCAATGATTGTATGTGTTGATTGTTTAGTCAACGAGTGAGACCTTTTTTGCTTTTTTGTTTATATTGGAAAATTCCGTATAAATTATTACTATTTCTCTTTCATAAAATTAATGAAGTTTCTTCATAAAATCTATGAAATATGACCATTTTCATATTATGAACTAGTAAATCAAAAAAAAAAAAATTTTTTTCAAATCCATGCTTTATGCAAGCAGAATTCTATTGGGCCTAGAAATTCTTTTTTAGTTATCTTTTGTAGAAGCAAAATTTCAGTTTTTTATCTGCCATAGAACGGCATATATTCGAAAATGGGTTTTAACTTCGTATGGGAGGTGCCACGCCCACATTTCCATTACCGCCCATTTTTGTCACAACTACGCACATTAATGCTAGATGCACTTACACAAAATTAGAGTAGGTGTAATTTTGGTTTTAACTTCATATGGGAGGTGCCACGTCCACTTTTGCATTACCGCCCATTTTAGGCGCAACTACGCACATTGATGCTAGATGCACTTACACAAAATTTGAGCACTATACGTGTCATAGAACTGACACTATTCGATAATATGTTTTAACTTCGTATGGGAGGTGGTGCGCCCACTATTCCAATTCCGCCCATTTTTGGCAGAACTACGCACATTGATGGTAGATGCACTTACACAAAATTTCAGCACTCTAGGTGTCATAGAACTGACAATATTCAATAATAGGTTTTAACTTCGTATGGGAGGTGCCACGCCCACTTTTCCAATACCGCCCATTTTTGGCACAACTATGCACATTGATGCTAGATGCACTTACACAAAATTACAGCACTCTAGGTGTCATAGAACTGACTATATTCAATAATAGGTTTTAACTTCGTATGGGAGGTGCCACGCCCCTTTGTCCAATTGGTCAATTTTTTCCATTTCCTTGTATTGTCATCGAAAATGATTAAGTGTGCAAAATTTGAGCAAAATTGGTTGAGAAAAAAGCTTTCAATTGATTTCAAATTTTGTGGCACACAAACATATATAGAAAGTAACCTTATATAAAGCATGGAAAAATAGTAACTTTTTATGTGGAATAAAGAACTGCATTTGATAGTTTCTAAGAAATGTTTCATAAATTATATGACACTTTTCATTGAATTGTGCTTTTTGAAACATTTTTCATATATTTAATGAAATGTTTCTTTCGCGACTTTTTAATGAAAATTTTCACTGAGGTTAAGACAAAATCGTGAAGATAATTCTTTCAGTGTAGAAACCGTGGTTTCTCTACAAAAAAATATTTTTTTCGAAAAAAAAGAATCGTTTTTTGCTGACACAAAAACCCATAAAAAACATTTTCGAAAAATAGTTCGTTTCATTTTTAAATAGCTAATACTATAAAGGAGAAATCAGTGTCTACATGTTAAAGATCTATGAATAAATGTAGAAGTTATGAAGCTCTTTGCGTCTAGCAAATGATTTTTTAAAAAATCATGTTTTTTAATTTTTGTTTATACAGAATAGCATCTCAACGAATAATGTAAGGCCTGTTTGAAGGAAATCGATGGCCATTAAATTGAATTGCAGTGATGTTTTGCGACTTCGACACTACTTGTCCTGTGGAGGAATCAAAATCGTATACATAGTTCGTATTTGATACCACCTTACCATTATAATTTGTCACATGATGTCACATAGTCTTGGTAAGAAGATTTTTTAAGAAACTATAATTTGCATTTGTATCATAATAAATACATATCTCTGGCAAATACTGTGCTCATACTTTATAATACCCTTAAGCGTTCGGAATAAAATAATTTCTTACACTGCAGCAACTTTGCTTATGTTGCTGACAAATGCGTCATAATTTAACATTGCGAAGTTGAAGGATCTTGGCATCTGCGGAAACCACAGCCCACACAAAAGGCTTAATTCATTGTTGTCTTCGGGATATAAATACGAACAAACATGCTACACAACAAGTACCTACTGTGTACTTCTACTTTGTCATTTTTGCTACATGCCATCCTTTGAGACAGTTACAATGACATTTTTCTCCTTGATTTCTTTCTTTCATCCATTTTACTCTTCTTCAAATGAGAAACTATTTTCCTTTTGTGCTGTAGTTGTTACAGTCATCTTAAATGTAACATTGCAACTGAAAACTTGGAAATGTTGAAGGTCCTTTAAATTAATTGTCATAAGAAATGTTTTTCTCTAGAAAATTTAAATTTAAAGGGGACTTTAAAGTGTTCGAAGTGTAAATGTGAACAGACATACTTTAGATGTCATTCCTCATTAGTGAGTTTTTCCACTTTGAGTATTATCAAAGTCTGAAACATTCTTATGGAGGAAAAATCCCTTACCATTCATATGATCCCGTGAAGCCAGCAGTACTACGTTCCACGTCAAATTCTAATGTTCCATCAGAAGAGTGTCACACAATACCATGTGTTTTTGAAGTCAAATTGTTCAGTATCGACTCTCGGTCGAAAACTTTTTCGAAATTTTTACCAAAACGAAATTTTTGATCCTGAAAGATCAATAAATGGAAAACTGACTAAACAGAGTTTATCAATATCACAAGTTCAAGTCCAAAAAGTACTGTCCAGTATTTGTCTAACCTAACCAATCAATATTTTTTAAATATTAGACTAATAATATGTTTTTTTATTAATACTTAACTAATAAAGCCCTAGGAAAAATATATAAAGGGCATTCCACGAAAAATCGGACAGTTGAAAAAAAATATTTTTGATTTCCTCCATTTTTATACCCTACACCACTTCGTGGTCTAGGGTATTATAAGTTAGTTTCGCGCCAAATGTTTGTAACGCCAAGAAATAATCGAGCTAGACCCACCTTTAAGTATACCGATCGGCTTAGAATCACCAGCTGAGTCGATTTAACGATGTCTGTCTGTCCGTCCGTCTGCTGTCCATCTAAGCTTGTTCGCACTCTACAGGTCGCAATTGTTGTCCGATTGTCATGAAACTTGGCAGAATTTTTTTTTCTGGCCAAGGACCATCGGTATTGAATTTGGAGGAAATCGGTTCAGATTTAGATATAGCCCCCATACAAATTTCGCTCCCGATTTGACATTTTCCGCTCTAGAAACGACATATTGTACCCGATTATCTTTAAATTTGGCAGAACATCTTATAATCGAACTAGAAACACGTATGCAAAAATTGGGTAAGATCGGTTCAGATTTAGATATAGCCCCCATACAAATGTCGCTCCCTATTTCACTTTTTCCGCTTTAGAAACCACATATTGTACCCGATTTTCTTTAAAATTGGCACAACATCTTATAATCCAACTAGAAACACCTATGCAAAAATTGGGTAAGATCGGTTCAGATTTAGATATAGCCCCCATACAAATGTCGCTCCCGATTTGACATTTTCCGCTCTAGAAACGACATATTGTACCTGATTTTCTTTAAATTTGGCAGAACATCTTATAATCCAACTAGAAACACGTATGCAAAAATTGGGTAAGATCGGTTCAGATTTAGATATAGCCCCCATACAAATGTCGCTCCCGATTTGACATTTTCCGCTCTAGAAACGACATATTGTACCCGATTTTCTTTAAATTTGGCAGAACATCTTATAATCGAACTAGAAACACGCATGCAAAAATTGGGTAAGATCGGTTCAGATTCAGATATAGCCCCCATACAAATGTCGCTCCCGACATATTGTACCTGATTTTCTTTAAATTTGGCAGAACATCTTATAATCCAACTAGAAACACCTATGCCGAAAGTGAGTAAGATCGGTTCAGATTTAGATATAGCCCCCATACAAATGTCAATTACTTTATTATTTACCTTTCCTTACTTGTTTTATATTTTGTAGTACCCATTAAAAAACACCTCCTGGTACACTTTGAGTAATTTAGCTTTTTTAAAAATCGTTAGAAAGTAGTTCGTTTTTCAGTGTTTTGCCCATAACTTCGTCAATAATGGTCCAAATTGCATATTCTTTTTTATATATTTTTGTTTTTGTAGTACTTTTCAGCAAAAATATTGAAAAAATATTCACAATGTTTTTGTATACAAATTTAGATTTTTTAAACAAAAACTTTATTTTTTAATTGTTTATACTCTTCGCTTTTCGCGAATTTTTTTATTTAAACATCTATTTATTCAGTAAATTTTGAGGTTTGGTTGAAAGTGGGCCTATAATAATTAATATTTTTTAATTTTTTGAAAATTTGGAAATCCAAAAATAAATTAAAACTTTATTTTTTAATTGTTTGTACTCTCCGATTTTCTCGAAAAATTTTTTATTTAAACATCTATTTACTCTGTAAATTTGCGGCTTGGTTGAAAGTGGGACTATAAAAATTATATATTTTTTTAATTTTTTTCGTGTTTCCAAATTTTCACAAAATTAGAAAAATTAAAAAACATAGTAACTTTTATAGGCCCACTTTCAACCAAGCCTCAAAACTTACAAAAATATAAAAAAATAATATCCAATTTGGACCATCATTGATGAAGTTATGAGCAAAACACTGAAAATAGAACTACTTTTTAGCGATTTTTAAAAGAGCTATATCTTTTTAAGGAGTAATCAGAAAAAAACTCAAAGTATACCAGGAGGTGTTTTTAATTGGTACTACAAAATATAAAAAAATTGAAGGAAATTAAAAATATTTTTTTTTCAACTGTCCGATTTGTCGTGGAATGCCCCATAAGTATGTGGTATAGTATCCATAAGGTTTCAACATACAATTTTTTGAGAAATTCTCAAAGATATGGAAGGATAAAATTTTCAACGGATATTAAATATTGTATCCGATTTTCTTTAAAAAGATAAAAGATATGGAAGGATAAAATTTTCAACGGATATTAAATATTGTATCCGATTTTCTTTGAAATTGGTACAACATTTTATAATCGTACTAGAAACACCTATGCTGAAAGTGGGTATGATCGGTTCAGATTTAGATATAGCCCTCATACAAATGTTGCTCCCGAATGTTTAACCGATTTTGGCCAAACTTTACATATTATATTTCACCAATAAACATACATGGTGAAAGCGGGTAACATCGTTCCAGGATGATGCCCATATGTCCATACTTTGGTATAACCCAAATGGGACCCATTCTGATCTATTACAGCTCTAGAAACTACATCTTACATCGTATCTTCATCAAATTTTGCAGATCATGGTATTTTTCAACTAAGAATACCCACCGTGAATGAGAAATATATAGGCCCATGTTTTAGACCAGGCCCAGTATGTTGTTATAGTCCCCCTTTTGAAATGTCGGTCCTATTACTACTGTATAATTTGTATTTGTCTGTCGGATAATTGGATCAATTGCCATATTCGTTAAATTTGACTTATATGAACTACATAAAATTGCTCCCATGAAATACCTGGGTTTAGTAATCAAAGTGAGGTACATACACAGGGAGTGGTGTAGAGCATTATATAGTCGGCCCCGACCGACTTTAGCCTTTCCTTACTTGTTATACCTACACCACTTCGTGGACTAGGGTATTATTATATATTGTCATAA
Source organism: Polietes domitor (assembly GCA_947397865.1). NCBI lineage: Eukaryota > Metazoa > Arthropoda > Insecta > Diptera > Muscidae > Polietes > Polietes domitor. The sequence goes on from OX377618.1 coordinate 168,764,491, forward strand.
TTAAAACGACTTACATTTTAATGTATAATCGAGCTAGACCCACCTTTAAGTATACCGATCGGCTTAGAATCACCAGCTGATTCGATTTAACGATGTCTGTCTGTCCGTCCGTCTGCTGTCCATCTAAGCTTGTTAGCACTCTACAGGTCGCAATTGTTGTCCGATTATCGTGAAATTTGGCAGAAGTTTTTTTTTTGGCCAAAGGACCATCGGTATTGAATTTTGAGGAATTCGGTTCAGATTTATACAAATGTTGCTCCCGATTTCACTTTTTCCGCATATTGTACCCGATTTTCTTTAAATTTGGCACAACATTTTATAATCGGACTAGAAACACCCATGCAGAAATTGGGTAAGATCGGTTCAGATTTAGATATAGCCCCCATACAAATGTCGCTCCTGATTTGACATTTTCTGCTCTAGAAACCACATATTGTACCCGATTTTCTTTAAATTTGGTACAACATCTTATAATCCAACTAGAAACACCTATGCATAAATTGGGTAAGATCGGTTCAGATTTAGACATTGTCCACATACAAATGTCGCTCCCTATTTCAGTTTTTCCGCTTTAGAAACCACATATTGTACCCGATTTTCTTTAAAACTGGCACACCATGTTATAATCCAACTAGAAACACCTGTGCAGAAATTGGGTAATATCGGTTCAGATTTAGATATAGCCCCCATACAAATGTCGCTCCCTATTTCACTCTTTTCGATTTTACCCGATTTTCTTTAAAATTGGCACAACATTTTATAATCGTATTTAACATTTTTTGTCAAACACATACATTTACAGGATGCAAAAATCCTTCCCGATTTCACTTTTTTAACGAATTGAATTGCAATGAGAATTGTTTGGGTGATGCCCATATGTCCATACTTTGGTATGACTTTGGTATACTGCTGTATAATTTGTAATTGTCTGTCTAACAATTTGATCAATTACCATATTATTTACCATATTCGTTAAATTTTACTAAAGATGAATTTATAGCATATAAATTTTATGAATATAATTTATATAATTTGTATGAACTACATAAAATTGCTCCCATGAAATACCTGGGTTTAGTAATCAAAGCGAGGTACATACGCAGGGAGTGGTGTAGGGTATAATATAGTCGGCCCCGCCCGACTTTAGCCTTTCCTTACTTGTTGAATTTCAATTGACATTTTTTGAATTTCAAATGGAATTATTGAATTGAATCAACTGGTGTCTTTTGAATTTCAAGTAATGTATTTGGAATTACAATCGAAAAAGGTGTAGATACCCAGCTCCCCGAATTTGCAATTCCTGTATAACCCTCTTGCATCCGTGTCATATAGAGTTTCAGCAAAGTTTACTCCAGTATTTGTGTGATCATTTTTGACCTGTACCGGATTTAAAATTTCCACAAATGAAATTTAATATAAAATATTTCGTTCTGACATTCTGATGATCTTTTTGTAAAAAGAATCATATTCATATTACTAAGAAAAAAATCGTATATTTATTCGGCCAGATGAGGGGACCTTTTCCATTAGCACAATTTGCAAATTTCTGCGAACTGTAAAAATGTAATGAACATTCCCTTTTTTAAAAAAGAGCACAGCCAAGCACCGAACTCCGCCATGAAAAACAAACAACAACAATTGTGTAACAGGACAATATTGTTTACTTATCATTTGCATTGCACCCACGCCGAATTTCGCAAAATCCTTAAAAAACTCTCCTGCCTGTCGTATACCATTTTTCAAAAGTCAATGTGAATCTGCGTAGTAATCTGAATTCATTGGAATCCTGTCTCCTGGAAGAGCGACAAGAGTTCTTGTTTTTATGTTTTTTTTGCCTTTGCGAAGAAAACATTATACAAATGTTTTAATGAAAAATATATAGGTCAGTTCTGTTGTTACTGCACAGTGTACTCTCTTTGTGATGGTTACAAAAACAAAATTTGCATATTTGTTAAATGAAACATATTTGTTTATATTGGAGACAATAAAAACAGCAGAAGAAAAAGAAGAGGAAGGATTCAGGGTTGTAGTCAGGATAGAAGCCGGTTTCACTGAAATTACTCGGTATGTAATATACATTAGGATGGGTCACGAAAATAAATTGCAGCGGTCACCCCCAGAAACGAAGATTGGATTGTTTAATGATGATCTGCAAAATATTTCATTCCTAGATCAAGCCATCTGTGAGCTAAACGCTCCTGAAAAACCCCTTTTAAAAATAATTTTTTTCCGTGTATTTTTATACTCTCCACGAGAGTATTATGTCTTTGTTCATTTGTTTGTAACACCTAAAAGAAAACGAGTTAGACCCATCCTTTATTATACAGATCGGCTTAGAATCACTTTCTGAGTCGATTTAGCAATGTCCGTCTGTCCATCTATTGTTGTAATCAAATTACAGGTCGTAATTATAGTCCGATCATAACAAAAATGGGCACAACTATGTTTTGTAGATCAAGGACGAACGTTATTTAATTTGAGGCAAATCGGTTCAGATTTAGATATAACCCCCATACAAATGTCGCTCCCGATTTGACATTTTCTGCTCTAGAAACTACATATTGTAATTGATTTTCTTTAAATTTGACACAACATCTTATAATCCAACTAGAAAAACCTATGCAGAAATTGGGTAAGATCGGTTCAGATTTAGATATAGCCCAAATACGAATGTTGCTCCCAAAAGTTCAACCGATTTTGGCCAAACTATACATTCTATATTTCTCCTATTTCGTTCCATGTTTCAATATATCCTCATACAAATGTCCTTTCCGATTTAAAATTTTTTGTCAAACACATACATTTACAGGATACAAAAAACCTTCCCGTCTTTTACTTTTTCACCGAATTGAATTGTATTCGGATAGAAAGTGGAGAGTATCATAGAGTCGGCTCCGCCCGACTTTAGCCTTTCCTTGCATGTTTTATTTGATGTTACATTTTTGTCCATTTTTTTCTGAATTAATAGACTCTTAGAAGCACTTTAAACATACATTTTTATACTTGTCTTAGAATAACTCATTGGACACTTTACTGACAGCTAAAAAAATATTTTTTAAAATATGTTATGAAAAATAAATAGAAGGGATCGATACCTTTCGAATGATTCCTAAATAAAGAATATCGGAGGAAAAATGACACTCGATTTTTGTGAAATAATTTAATACAGGAGATAGTTTTTCAGAGCGACAATTTTGAAACTCTTTTTACGTCAGTTTCCCTTCCGAATTTCATCATTTAGACATCTTTCAAAAGGTATTGACTGCAGATTTTTATTTATATAAAATACTATCACCAAATACGAAAAAGTATGCAGCTGTCATGAAAAACACCAAAAAACTTCCAATAATTCGACCAATTGGCTACTCTAAAACGCGAATCAACATTTATATTTAAATTGTTGCACAGAAAAGCTTCTTGGATATAAAGAAATGAAAATATGATTCAATGATTAATACAAAAAAATATTTTTTTAAATTTTGAAACTCTTTTTACGTCAGTTTCTTTCCGAAGTTCATCATTTAGACATCTTTCAAAAGGCATTAACTGCAGATTTTTATTTATATAAAATACTACCACCAAATACAATTACTACCACCAATAATTCGACCAATTGGCTACTCTGAAACGCGAATCAACATTTATATTTAAATTGATGCACAGAAAAACTTCTTTGATATAAAGAAATGAAAATATGATTTAATGATTAATACAAAGAAATATTTTTCATTGCTCGACTCCGGCTACAGCATTTCATAATGTTTCTACTGCGCCTCCGAAACCGGATATTCACCTAAGCAAGATATATTTTCCATTAACTATAGCCTACCGCATAGTGGAATATGGTATTATACGTTAGTTTCATGTCAAACATTTGTAACATTAATTGAGCTAGACGAATAGATTAAACAACAACATATTTTGATATATCCCCCACACACATGTCCTTTTCAATTTGAATTTTTGTAGCTCTACAAATACTGTTTAAATTTAACACATCACGTTATATATGAACGTGGCCCATTGGGCCCATGTTATATAAAGCCCCCATATAAATGTCACACCGAAATTCACTTTTCTACTCCATAAATCACATATAGTACTCAATTTGATCAAATTTGATGCAGATATTGTCATCGAAACATCAGGTTGGACATAGGGCCACATCGGTCGCAGTTTTCATATATATCCTCCGTACCTGATTTGACTTCTAGGCTCTTTAGATGCTTAAATTGTAATTATTCAGGTCAATAAGATACTGTGCTTTAGCTTTTAATAACGATTAACGAAAAGTACTTTAGTACATAAAGTCCATAAAATCGTACAGTTTCACAGGCAATTTAAACAAGAAAATGACGTTAAGTTCGAACGCGACGAATCTAATATACCCTCCACCACAGAGTGCATTCCACAGTATTACCGGCAGATTAGAGGCTGACGGCTTTACATAGAAGTGCGCTACCTCTAATATGTTAAAATTGTGTTGTTGCTTATTGCTTTAAACAAATTGTGATGCTTCATCATTCATTCCCTCAGGGTCGTCCTCCTCCAATTGCAATTTCTTGATTCCAAACCAAATGTCTGTACCATTTTGATGGGAAAAACTATCTCCCAAGGTACCAGTTTTATCCCATTTTGATCCTAAAGGTACGAATGTCATAATATTGCTTTGCTTTTCGTGTCTACGCAGTCAGAGCAATGTACACACTTAATTTCAGCCGTTTGGTTGGTACCATTTCATTTTTATACCCTCCACCTCCAGGATGGGAGTATGTATACTAACTTTGTGATTCCGTTTGTAACACCTTGAAATTATTTTCCAGTAAAAAATAAAACAAGAAATTAGAGAAAATATTCAGTAGTTTTTTATAGCATTTTCAAAAAAAAATTATTTGTTGAAATATGTGGTTTCCAGAGCGGAAAAAGTAAATCATAGGAGACATTGGTATGGGGTCCGCCATCTAACTTTTTTTTCAACTATTCAACCGTTGGACTACTATTTGTGGGGTGCCCGAGGCAGCCATTTGAATGAAATTATATTAACAGACCATTAGAGCAGAAGAAAGCTCTTGCAGCGCACTGTACCATCACAGGCCATACACCAAATTTTGACAATGTAGAGATACTGACAGAGGAGAGAAATTATAATAGAAGATACACTCTTGAGATGTTACATATTATTGACGTTCCTACCAACAAAAGACTTAACTACAAAACTGACACAGATAAATGCGCCAAAATCTATCGTTACACAGTAGACAAATACAGACGATCAAAACTGTCATCAGTAGACGAAAGCACGCAAAACCGCTCGGACTGCAGATAATATTATATATAAAAAAAAATGTAATTATCCATAAATTTGTTTAACTTTTTGAAAAAAAAATGTAATGTAAATGTGTAATTATTTATTGTGTGTAGTCACCCCTGAAGATGATTGAAGATTTCAATCGAAATATTGGGATTAAATAAATAAATTATCAAAAACAACAACACCTGTTTTTCAAATAAAGCCTACAGCCGAACAAAACAAAAAAAAAATAATAATTTACTTTAAAAAATACTTTACAATAACAGCATTACATATAAATGTATTTATGTAGGTGGATACCTTTTTTGGTTTGTGTTATAAAATAAAATGGATTTTCTTTGAGAAAATAGAAATTATTATAATTATTGCAAACAATACACCACTAAATATTATTGCTTGAACACCAGGAGTCGACTACGGAGTAGGAGTCGAAACATTATAAAATGCTGGAGCCGTAGTCGGAGTCGAGCAATTTTCCTGGACTCCACGAGGGTATAAACAAGTAAGAAAACGTCAGTTTGCTAAACCGACTTATAGAGAAAATGTGTATTGAAGGACATAAATTTAGCTTAGCGTCGGAGTATGTAGCTGGGAAGTACTACCAGTTTGTACCAATTGGACCCAGCTTCCACATTTGTTAATATTTGCAAAAATATGAAGTCATAATGGTGTTAAGTCACTCTTTCAATGCGTTACACTTTTTTATGTCCCAAATGATAAAATATAAAATGGAAAATTCAATGCAAACACTGTGCACACATCTATATATACCCAGCAAAAAGTGAAAAAATGTACATCTGGTGACTCGGAAGTAGTGAAAATTGGGATCTTCACCAATTAATTTAACATGAAGTGGTCATAGGAGGGATATCATTTACTTTGAAAGTTATTTTAAAGTAGTTGCAAAGAAGCCACATTTTCATTAGTTTATATTTCAGTTTATATTTCGCTGTTACCGGGTACAGAACAGCGGACCTTCTGGTTGCTACTACGGCACTCTAACCATTTCAGCTATCCTCCGTTGTGAGTGGCGAATAGGGTTTGGGGACCGGGAATTCCCGAACCGTATAAATTTCTCCAGGAATTCCCGAAAAAAAATATATTTCCTGGGAATACAGGAAATATTAAAACATATTTATTGTTTATTTTGAGCACCAAATTAGTTATACTATAGAATTGGAAAATTGTAGATATATTTCAAATTCATATATTTACATTGCTGGCAATAATAATGAGCAGTTGTTTATTATTATTTATATTACTACAAACAAAACTTTTTAAATTATCTTAGGGGAATACAAACTTTTTATACCCTACTCCACTTCGTGGTCTAGGGTATTATAAGTTAGTTTCGCGCCAAATGTTTGTAACACCAAGAAATAATCGAGCTAGACCCACCTTTAAGTATACCGATCGGCTTAGAATCACCAGCTGAGTCGATTTAACGATGTCTGTCTGTCCGTCTGTCCGTCTGCTGCCCATCTAAGCTTGTTCGCACTCTACAGGTCGCAATTGTTGTCCGATTGTCATGAAACCTGGCAGAATTTATTTTTTCTGGCCAACGACCATCGGTCTTGAATTTGGAGGAAATCGGTTCAGATTTAGATATAGTCCCCATACAAATGTCGCTCCCGATTTGACATTTTCCGCTCTATAAACGACATATTGTACCCGATTTTCTTTAAATTTTGCAGAACATCTTATAATCCAACTAGAAACACCTATGCAAAAATTGGGTAAGATCGGTTCAGATTTAGATATAGCCTCCATACAAATGTCGCTCCCGATTTGACATTTCCGCTCTAGAAACGACATATTGTACCCGATTTTCTTTAAATTTGGCAGAACATCTTATAATCCAACTAGAAACACGTATGCAAAAATTGGGTAAGATCGGTTCAGATTTAGATATAGCCCCCATACAAATGTCGCTCCCGATTTGACATTTTCCGCTCTAAAATCCACATAGTGTACCCGTTTTTCTTTAAAATTGGTACAGCATCTTATAATCCAACTGAAAACCCTATGGTGAAAGTGAGTAAGATCGGTTCAGATTTAGATATAGCCCTCATACAAATGTTGCTCCCGAATGTTTAACCGATTTTGACCAAATTTTACATATTATATTTCACCCATAAACAGACATGGTGAAAGCGGGTCACATCGTTCCAGGTTTCAATATACCCCCGTACAAATGTCCTTACCGATTTAACATTTTTTGTCAAACACATACATTTACAGGATGCAAAAATCCTTCCCGATTTCAATTTTTTACCGAATTGAATTGCAATGAGAATTGTTTGGGTGATGCCCATATGTCCATACTTTGGTATGACTTTGGTTAACTGCTTTATAATTTGTATTTGTCTGTCGGACCATATTCGTTAAGTTTGACTAAAGATGAATTTATAGCATATACATTATATGAATATAATTTATATAATTTGTATGAACTACATAAAATTGCTCCCATGAAATACCTGGGTTTAGTAATCAAAGCGAGGTAGGGTATTATATAGTCGGCCCCGCCCGACTTTAGCCTTTCCTTACTTGTTGTAATGATATTTGCACGATATTTATTGTGAAAAAATATCATACAGACCGACCGTCGATACCGAACCCCTCATACTATCTGGATTCACTTTAAATTTCTTGTTTTACCAGAATAATCGACGAAATAAAAGGTTTAAGAGTTTACTTTGCATATGTAGTTAGTCAAGAAATGGTCTAAAAATAGGGATACAATTAAAATTATTCACCTGGAAACTTTCAAGAGAAATCTATCAGGAATACGGTATATTTAAATCACCCTCTGTAAGAACTAATGGCTGGAGTATTTCAATGTTTTTTATAAATTTATTTAATTAATATTATTTTTTTATAATATTTCTATTGCTTTTACATTTTATTTACGTCTCTAGAATATTGAATCTTCTAAATTAAAGACGCCATAACAATCTCTGCCATACGAGTTATTTGATTCCTAAATATTTTTTAATTTTGAATCTAGTGTAGGTGTCAGTTACTTGTGTCTATGATTTAAATGTCCAATTTTATGACGCCTTTAATTCTGACGATTATTATAGAATAAGATATTTCTAAAATAAATGATAAAATATTTTGACAGAAACATTCTTGTTTAATTCGTTACTAAATGTTGATATTTTAAACCATATTGTTTACCAAAAATAAATTATTTTTTCCCGGGAATGAAAATTTGCATGCACTTGTGAATATGCTCTTCGTAAAATGTAACGGGATATTAAAATATTATCGAATTTTTTGGAAGTTGTTCCTCAAAGGCGGGAAAATTGCAAATTTCGGTTTTGAGATGCGATTCGATCTTTTTGCTGGGATTTCTGCCCAGAGTTTTTCATGGGAATATAGGATATTGATATACATATTATAAAGAGCCAACATTTTATGAGAAATTTTGTATACCTAAAAATCAATATTGATTCTCTACAAAAAAAAAACAAGTAAGGAAGGGCGTTGCTTACTATATGATACTCTACACCTAGTCAGTATACCCTGTGGTGTAGGGTATAAAATGGTCCGGTTGATATACGTTACAGCTATAAGAGGAGAATATACTATAATACTTCTATCTGTTGAACACAAACTTTGAATGTGAGCTATATATAAATCTGAAGCGATTTGTCCCATGTTTAGTATACGTTTTCTAGTTGAAATATAAGAAGCTTTCCCAAATTTGATGGAAATCTGTTAAATATGTTTTTTTTTATAAAGGAAAGAACCGATGTGACCCAGTTTCGCCATATATGTTTCTATTTGAAATATTAGCTGATGTGCTGAATTAGAAGAAAATCTGTTCAAATATGCTATTTCTAGAGAGGAAATAATCAATTCAGTGACGACATTTATATTGGAGCTATATACAAATCTGAACCGATCTGGACCATTTTCACCAGAGCTGTTTCTAATTGAAATATAAGTTGTTTTGCCAAATTTGATGGAAATGTGTTAAAATAAAGGGTGTTTTTTATTGGAGTATAGAACTTTAAGTTGGCATCACTTTTTTAACTGGCGGCCATTTTGTCAGCTGTCAAGTGATTAATATTTAGTTTGGTTTGCCATTTCATCATGAACAGGTTGACAAAAGAACAACTCTTGCAAATCGTGCAAATTTATTTCGAAAGTAATGGTTCAGTTCGCGAAGTTCACCGCAAGCTCCGTCCATTTTATGGTCGACATAATCGTCCATCAGAGCAATTAATTCGGTTAACCATGGATCGTTTTCGCACTACGTTTACTCTATGTGATAATACGCATCCGCAGAGACGTCGAACAGTGCGCACCGAAGAAACAATTGCCGCTGTAGAGCAAAGTGTTGAAGAGGACCCGAATGAATCGATTCGCCACCGTGCACAGCAATTGGAATTATTGAAGGAAGCATTCGATGAGCGCATAATTTCGCGGAATGGACCTGTCAATTGGCCGCCAAGATCGTGTGATTTGACACCATTGGATTATTTAAACATTAATGGCATAAAATTATCATTCCAATAAAGCCAAATTGATGGACATTAAAACGATTTTCTTGTGTTTTATTTCAATTCGAAGTTCTATAGCTCAATAAAAAAACCCTTTATGTGGTTTTTAGAGCGGAAAGGGTCAAATCGGAGGAGATATTTGTATGGGAGCTATATATAATTTTGAACCGATGTAGCCTATTTTTACCAGAGCTATTTCTAGTTGAAATATAAGTTGTTCTGACAAATTGGAAGAGCATTTTTTGAAATATGTGGTTTCTAGAGCGGAAAGAGAAAAATCGGGAGAACATTTTGTATGATAGCTATATCTGAACCGATTTTCTTCAAATTAAATAGCGTTCGTCCTTATCCCATAAAACTTCGACGGACGGACATTGCTAAATCGACTCAAAAAGTGATTCTAGGTCGATCAGTATAATAAACGATATGTCTATCTCGTTTCCTTTTGGCTGTTACAAACAAATGCACAAAGTCATTATACCCTGTGGTTTAGGGTATATAAAAAATGTCGAATTTTTGACGATTTGGAATGGAGAAAATAGCGATTTTATTTATGGTTTTGATTAAATATTGAATCTTTTGCAAGCTATTCAATTATCGGTAACCCCTGGCAAAAAAGTTTTACATTTCGCTTTTAGGGCCTTTTGACTAGAATAATTAATTCGAACAAGTTCGAATTATACCTATAGAATGTGCTGTTGCTTACATATTTAAATATGTCACGTTTTTTAAAGAATCAAATGAAAAAATAACAATTGTTCCCTGAGATGTTGCGTTTAACGTGTAGTATTGTTTAAATATTAAGCGTGGTATTTATACGAGGTTAATTATGAACACGGGTACATTATAATGCTGGCCATTTATCTTTCCGTTGTTAAAGGATGTGTATTCTGCATCTGTATCTGTTTACTCTTTTTCTCTTTTCTTTTGTTGAGATATCATTAATTTTCGCTGTTTGTACAAATACTCAAGGACGACAGCGATTGTAATTGAATGCACAGATGCATGCAGAAGAATTCGCTGACGACGGGGTGGAGGGGGGCGAAAGTCTTTCTGAAAATTATGAAAACAAGGTTTTTCTGTCTTTGCAAATGTGATGAGTTTTAAGAAAAGTTCATTTATAAAATGTTCATAGGCACATTAGAGTGCAGCAACCAAAAGGCGGTTAAGAGAAATGTTGAGCTAAATTTATTTATAAAATATTTATATTTTATTTATAAAATATATTTAAAAATATTTAACGCTACGATATTAATTTCCGATTATTTTTATTAAATTCAACAAATCATATAATGATATCATTTTATAGGTTATCTTATTGGCATACTAATATATAGATCCGTACAAAATAAAGTGCAAACAAGGTATACTACTATTACTTCCTTATTTTTTTCTCTAATACCAAGAAGGACAATTTATGTTTTTTATGAAATTATTTTATGTATTCACCTGAATGGTGGTGGAATGTCTCACATAAGTATACAAATACGTGCAGACGTATGGATAATTGTATATATGTATGTATTCAGAAAATACCAATTTTATTCTTGATTGATTTGTTTTGACACATTTTACTTTTAAATGGAAAACAATTTTCAATTTCATGCTTAATGGCGCATAACAATTTCTCTGCGAAATAATTTTTTAAACGCTTTGCCAAATATACAATGAAAAGTGTCACCTTGTCAGGTGTCAGGTTTATTCAGTTCTTGTTGCTGGCGACATTGTGAGTAAATAGACTGACTGGTAAAGCTTTTATAAAGCTACCGCCTATAGCTCATTGCTGAATAAGCAGGCCATTGCTCCATGAGGGATCTTTACGCGGCTGGGTAATTTAATTTTTGCGACTTTTAATCATAAACCAATTATGTACAGTGGGGTGAGTTTTTTTTTGGACGTTTTCAGTTTTTAATAAAAACATAGCTGGTGCTTTAACTGAAATACAAAAGGACGTAACATCACTTGTGATAATTAGACAGGAAAAAAAGTAGTATAATTTCGTAAAACCCTTAATATAGGGTGTTTTTTATTGAGGTATAGAACTTCGAATTGAAATAAAACACAAGAAAATCGTTTTAATGTCCATCAATTTGGCTTTATTGGAAGGATAATTTTATGCCATTAATGTTTAAATATGATTTCGGGCATGTGGCCGCCGCGGCTGGCTCGAATATAGCCAATTCTACAGGTCCAATTTTCAACCACGCCACGAATGTTGACTTCCAAGTCCCCTAACGTTTCTGGTTTGTTGGCGTAGACGAGCGACTTCACATATCCCCAAAGAAAATGATCCAATGGTGTCAAATCACACGATCTTGGTGGCCAATTGACAGGTCCATTCCGCGAAATTATGCGCTCATCGAATGTTTCCTTCAATAATTCGATTGTGACGACCATAAAATGGACGGAGCTTGCGGTGAACTTCGCGAACTGAATCATTACTTTCGAAATAAATTTGCACGATTTGCAAGCGTTGTTCTTTTGTCAACCTGTTCATGATGAAATGGCAAACCAAACTAAATAATAATCACTTGACAGCTGACAAAATGGCCGCCAGTTAAAAAAGTGATGCCAACTTAAAGTTCTATACCCCAATAAAAAACACCCTTTATATATATATATATAAGAGTTGCGTTACTGACTGACTTATCATTGACCAGCCCCCAGACCAAACGGCTGAAGCCAGGGTCATGAAATTTTAGACGTCGACTAAAAAAGGGTTTTACGAAATTCGTACTTTTAGGGGGTAAAATGGCCCAAAAAGGGATAAACATCGACTCTTCGTCCTGACCAAACTGTAGTATCTAGAAACATGAAATTCGGTGGGTTCCTTGCAATGACCATGCAGACGAGCTTGTTTTTTTTTTTACTTTTAAGGGAGGAAAGAGACAAAAAGGGATAAAAATTGTACCAATTTAAGAATTGCAACTAGAATCGTGAAAATCGGTACTTACATTCGTCTGACAACGTAGACTTGCAATATAAATTGATTTTTCGAAATTTGTACTTATAAGGGGTGAGCGGGACAAAAAGGGATAAAAATGGTACCAACTGAAGTATTGTAGCTAGAATCGTGATATTTGGTATGTAAATTCATCTCACCACATGAAGCGCAATATAAATGCATTTTGTACCTTTAAGGATTGCGCGGGACAAAAAGGGATAAAAATGGTACCAACTAGAATATTGCAGCTCGAATCTTGAAATTTTATATGTAAGTTCTTCTGCCCATGTAAAAGCGCAGTAAAATTGGATCTTTCGAAATTTGTATTTATAAGGGGTGAGCGGGACAAAAAGGGATAAAAATGGTACCAACTGAAGTATTGTAGCTAGAATCTTGAAATTTGGTGTGTAAATTCCTCTCACCACATAGAAGCGGAATATAAATGCTTTTTGTACTTTTAAGGGTTGCGCGGGACAAAAAGGGATAAAAACGGTACCAACTGAAGTATTGCAGCTAGAATCTTGAAATTTTATATAGGGTGTTTTTTATTGAGGTATAGAACTTCGAATTGAAATAAAACACAAGAAAATCGTTTTAGTGTCCATCAATTTGGCTTTATTGGAAGGATAATTTTATGCCATTAATGTTTAAATATGATTTCGGGCATGTGGCCGCCGCGGCTGGCTCGAATATAGCCAATTCTACAGGTCCAATTTTCAACCACTTTCTCCAATTGCTGTGCAGCTCCAATTGCTGTGCATGGTGGCGAATCGATTCATTCGGGTCCTCTTCAACACTTTGCTCTACAGCGGCAATTGTTTCTTCGGTGCGCACTGTTCGACGTCTCTGCGGATGCGTATTATCACATAGAGTAAACGTAGTGCGAAAACGATCCATGGTTAACCGAATTAATTGTTCTGATGGACCATAAAATGGACGGAGCTTGCGGTGAACTTCGCGAACTGAACCATTACTTTCGAAATAAATTTGCACGATTTGCAAGCGTTGTTCTTTTGTCAACCTGTTCATGATGAAATGGCAAACCAAACTAAATATTAATCACTTGACAGCTGACACAATGGCCGCCAGTTAAAAAGTGATGCCAACTTAAAGTTCTATACCCCAATAAAAAACACCCTTTATGTAAGTTATTCTGAAAACGCCCCTTCCTGTACCTCCTACACAAATGACCCATAATCCAATGTTAAATCAAAACCCATATAACTTCCACATGGATAATAAGTTATAAATATGGCTCGTTTTGCCACGAACCTTCTAGTACCTCCCCAACAAATCACCCTAACCTACGTAAAACCTTTATAACTTATATACGGATGGCCGGAATACTCTAAAATTTTACATTCGGCAGTGGTTTTATAGATGGACGATATTGTCACATCTTTGTGGTACCTACCACAAAAATTGGCATAAACTTAAATTGGTTAAAATAAATCTAAATAAATTGATTAAAATAAACACAAATAACATTCATACGGATAGTCGAAATCAGTTGCAATTTTATATTTGAAAATGTTTTTAAAATCACTTTAGATCTGTTAAATATCTATGCTTTTGTCACGTACCTTCCGCACAATTGTCATCATCCTAGGTAAACTCAAAACCTGCACTAGTAGTGCATGGAATTTTTACAACTGTTTTATAAATGTGGAAGCTGGAACCATGTTTCACGAATTTTCTAGTACCTTTCGCAAAAATCATCTGGCCCAAATTAAAATTGAAGTCCTTATATCTACCATACATATGTTCTCTGAGAGTGAGGCTATATATAAGTCGGGTTAGCCTACAGACGTTTTCTTACTTGTTTTTTATACCCTACACCACTTCGTGGTCTAGGGTATTATAAGTTAGTTTTCCACCAAATGTTTGTAACACCAAGAAATAATTGAGCTAGACCCACCTTTAAGTATACGGATCGGCTTAGAATCGCCAGCTGAGTCGATTTAACGATGTCTGTCTGTCCGTCCGTCCGTCCGTCCGTCTGTCCGTCTGTCCGTCTGCTGTCCATCTAAGCTTGTTCGCACTCTACAGGTCGCAATTGTTGTCCGATTGTCATGAAACTTGGCAAAAGTTATTTTTTCTCGCCAAGGACCATTGGTATTGAATTTGGAGGAAATCGGTTCAGATTTAGATATAGCCCCAATACAAATGTCGGTCCCGATTTGACATTTTCCGCTCTAGAAACCACATATTGTACCCGATTTCTTTAAATTTGGTACAACATCTTATAATCCAACTAGAAACACCTATGCCGAAATTGGGTAAGATCGGTTCAGATTTAGATATAGCCCCCATACAAATGTCGCTCCCGATTTGACATTTTCCGCTCTAGAAACGACATATTGTACCGGATTTTCTTTAAATTTTGCAGAACATCTTATAATCGAACTAGAAACACGTATGCAAAAATTGGGTAAGATCGGTTCAGATTTAGATATAGCCCCCATATAAATGTCGCTCCCGAATTCACTTTTTCCGCTTTAGAAGCGACATATTGAACCCGATTTTCTTTAAATTTTGCAGAACATCTTATAATCGAACTAGAAACACGTATGCAAAAATTGGGTAAGATCGGTTCAGATTTAGATATAGCCCTCATACAAATGTCGCTCCCGAATTCACTTTTTCCGCTTTAGAAACGACATATTGTACCCGATTTTCTTTAAATTTGGTAAAACATCTTATAATCCAACTAGAAACACCTATGCCGAAATTGGGTAAGATCGGTTCAGATTTAGATGTAGCCCCCATACAAATGTCGCTCCCTATTTCACTTTTTCCGCTTTAGAAATCACATATTGTACCCGATTTTCTTTAAAATTGGCACAAAATCTTATAATCCAACTAGAAACACCTATGCAAAAATTGGGTAAGATCGGTTCAGATTTAGATATAGCCCCCATACAAATGTCGCTCCCAATTTGACCTTTTCCGCTCTAGAAACGACATATTGTAGCCGATTTTCTTTAAATTTTGCAGAACATCTTATAATCGAACTAGAAACACGTATGCAAAAATTGGGTAAGATCGGTTCAGATTTAGATATAGCCCCCATACAAATGTCGCTCCCGAATTGACATTTTCTGCTCTAGAAACGACATATTGTACCCGATTTTCTTTAAATTTGGCAGAACATCTTATAATGCAACTAGAAATACGTATGCAAAAATTGGGTAAGATCGGTTCAGATTTAGATATAGCCCCCATACAAATGTCGCTCCCAATTTGACCTTTTCCGCTCTAGAAACGACATATTGTAGCCGATTTTCTTTAAATTTTGCAGAACATCTTATAATCGAACTAGAAACACGTATGCAAAAATTGGGTAAGATCGGTTCAGATTTAGATATAGCCCCCATACAAATGTCGCTCCCGAATTCACTTTTTCCGCTTTAGAAACCACATATTGTACCTGATTTTCTTTAAAATTGGCACAACATCTTATAATCCAACTAAAAAACCAATGGTGAAAGTGGGTAAGATCGGTTCAGATTTAGATATAGCCCTCATACAAATGTTGCTCCCGAATGTTTAACCGATTTTGGCCAAATTTTACATATTATATTTCACCAATAAACAGACATGGTGAAAGCGCGTCACATCGTTCCTGGTTTCAATATACCCCCATACGAATGTCCTTTCCGATTTAACATTTTTTGTCAAACACATACATTTACAGGATGCAAAAATCCTTCCCGATTTCAATTTTTTACCGAATTGAATTGCAATGAGAATTGTTTGGGTGATGCCCATATGTCCATACTTTGGTATGACTTTGGTATACTACTGTATAATTTGTATTTGTCTGTCGGACAATTGGATCAATTACCATATTATTTACCATATTCGTTAAATTTGACTAAAGATGAATTTATAGGATATACATTATATTCATATAATTTGTATGAACTACATAAAATTGCTCCCATGTAATACCTATGTTTAGTAATCAAAGCGAGGTACATACGCAGGGAGTGGTGTAGGGTATTATATATAATTTTATTATTGAATTGTAATATGTAATAAAATTATCTAATCGCCAAAATGTTTAAAAAATATGAAAATTCGCTACTATTGAAATTCTATGTAGCTGGTGTGATAAACGTCAATCCAATATATTCTGAGAAAACCCATTTAGATTCAAAACATTAGTAGGTTGCAAATGATTCTAGTGATTTGATTAGCAAAGGCAAAACAAGTGCTATTTAAAGACACCCAGTGGTAACTACCAATTTGTCACTAGACTAACATACACGAGTTTAATTGAAATTACTCTGTAGGTAAAAGAATGGAGTACACTTCCACAATGGTTGACATACAAAAAGTGAATCCAAGTATTTGCCAACGAATTTAGTACAAGGACATGAAATATGCAAGGCTTTTAATGGACTTTCGGGTTAACGTTCCTATTTGGAATTTCGGATAAAGTATTATAAATACATACAAACATCGGTACTAGGGTTTGCATTTTCCCGTACATTTTATTTCCCGGGAAGCGGGAATTATTTTTTCAATTTCCCGGGATCCCGGGACAGCACGGGAAATCGTCAATATATCGTTTACCATGTTTTTCCAATGAAACATTCACATTTTATTAAGATGACATGTGTGCTTTATTACTTGGTGCTATTTTTTGAATGGATATTCGGCAATTGAGCTTCTCATTGGTTTGTGAAAATCATTTACGTAATGAGGGCACCTGACGAAACCTGCCACAGGGTGGAAATCATGATAGTGGTAGTGTGCAGCCAAATAATAAATGTCACCATGCTATTTTTGAATAAATTTGCATTCTATAAAATATAGGTGCAAAATGGTCTTAAGCCAGGAGAGTTTCCCAGTTCAGTAAAATAAAAATTTATTTCACAACGAACCTGTTACAGAATTCAATTCAAACGTATTTTCAAGTTTCAACATCAATTAAATGTATACAATCAAAATTTGCAAGTGTATATTTGAATTAAGAGCAGACAATGCATTTACGGCCTCATTAGATATTTCTTACTTTATTGGAAAATGTGGACGCTGCAGAGAACGATCGTTCACATTCAACAGATGTAGTCAGTAGAGCATTAAATAAAATGTATATGTTGTCTGTTCTTTGTCCTGTTGCTTCGAAAACTATAAATTCTTTTTTAGACAGCTATCTTGACTTTTTTAAATTTTTTCATATGGAGTTTGACCCCGAAAAAGCGAATTTTGCCTGCATATCCGATCGCATTTTTCATCGAACTGCAATATTTCACATACTTTATGAAAATCGATATGAGCTAAATTATTGTACAGCATTTTTATTGAGGAAATGATGGAAAAAATATGCGAAGAAATATGTAAAATTTCTACTGAATTCCCGCGGGATTCCCTTACGAATTTCCCGGGGAAATCCCGGGATGCAAACCCTAATTGGTACGCAAATAGGAGGCAACATTCAGAAATCATTAACAATGAACGTGGAATATCTATTCAGGATAGAGCTCATGTTGAAGTTTGAAGACTTGGTTGTATCGAGCCATGAAGAACTGTCGACTCTTATTGATGGTATGCCCAAAAAGTCAGCCAACAACTATTTGTATACCCTCCACCTCCAGGATGGGGGTATACTAACTTTGTCATTCTGTTTGTAACACCTTGAAATATCGACCTGAAACCCTATAAAGTATATATTCTTGATCGTCATAAAATTCAAAGACGATCTAGCCATGTCCGTCCGTCCGTCTGTCCGTCTGTTGAAAGCACGCTTGCTTCTAAACGAAAGGAGCAAGGCGTCCAAATTTTCCACAAATGCATCTTATAGTCGTAGATCGGTTGGGATTGAAACTGTGAGAAATCGGCACAAAGGGAAAAAATGTTCCCTCACAGGGACTAAAAGCACCCATAATAACCCCAAATATTTTAGAGTATTTAAGCATATTTTTCAATATATCTGCTTGTACTTACTTGATATTGGGTATGCGAAATACCCTTATAACAAAAACGAGCACCATAAAGTGATTTTTATTCGTAGGGGGTGAAATGGGGCAAAAGGGATAAAAATGGTACACATTAAACGACAACAGCTAGAAACATGAAACACGGTGTGTACATTACTCTAATTGAGTAGATACATAATATAAAAGTATTTTTTCCAAATTCGTACTTTTAAGGGGTAAAATAGGAATATAGGGATAAAAATGGTACCAACCAAACGGCTGTACCTAGAATAATGAAATTCGGTGTATACATTCCTCTGATTGCATAGACAAGTAAAATACAAGGATTTTTCGAAATTCGTACTTTTTGGGGTTAAAATGGAAAAAGGGGATACAAATAGTACCAGCCAATTTGCCGCAGCTAGAGTCATGAAATTCGGAGTATACATTCCTCTGACTGCGTAGACACCAAAAATAAAATGTTTTTTCCAAATTCGTACTTTCAGGGGATACAATAGGTACAAAGGGTTAAAAATAGTACCAACTAAACGGCTACAGACAGAATGATGAAATTCGGTGTGTACATCTCTCTAATTGTGTAGACACGTAGAGAGATTTTAGAAAGTCGTACTCTTAAGGGGTAAAATGGGCCGCAGCTAGAATCATGGAATTCGTTGCACACATTCCTCTAACTGCATAGACACGCAAAATAAAAAGATTTTTCCAAATTTGTACTTTTTACTTTTACGGCAAAAATTTGTTGATTCATGAAGTTAGGTTATTTTGCCCTAGATAAGATAAGATAGATTAGATAAGAGATTTTCAAAATTTGTACTTTTGGAATTAAAATATGATGGAAATACAACCTACTGTAGCACCCACTATCTACCAATATTTATGGTATTTAAGCTTTTTTGAAGATTTCTGTCTTATATTTACTTTTTGAAATTGACTTGAAGTACTATTTCGATATATATAGTATAAATGGTTTGAAATAATAAAAATATTATATTTATTTATAAAATTAATTTTTCAATATTTGTATTTGTTTGGTTTGGCTATATTAAAAAATTATATTTTCCTGTAATATTACTGCACTTCTACGAAAATCAACAGCCTCTGTGGAATCCGATCCACGGTGGAGGGTATATAAAGTTCGGCCCGACCGAACTTAAGGCCGTTTTTACTTGTTTTTTTTTAATTTAAGCCAATTCCTTCTATTTATGCAGAAAATTGTCAAATCATAAAAAAAAACATTTTTTACTATTATGAATAACACTACTGTTTACTGTTATATGTTCCCGACCAAAATGAATCCTTGATTAGTTTCATACGCTGTCGCAAAATATTTCAGCATTATCACCGTCCATTTGTGTCTATTTAAATATTTTTAATTTCAACAGCAATCACGTTTAGAATTGTTGTAGAGTAAATACCAAGAACACCATCATACATCCTGTGAAGCGTCCTTGTGACACATAAAAAATATATAGGATTTGAAATTTTTCTGTAAAACTATTTAAATATTTTTAATTTCAACAGCAATCACGTTTAGAATTGTTGTAGAGTAAATACCAAGAACACCATCATACATCCTGTGAAGCGTCCTTGTGACACATAAAAAATATATAGGATTTGAAATTTTTCTGTAAAACTAGAAGAAATTTAAAATACTTTATGTGCGATCCATCCAAGTGCCTACAATTACTTATTTTCTGAAAGTATCAGAGATAATAAAAAAACTAACTAAAAAATTATATTTTTTAGAATTTGTCAATATGCTGTAAAACTAGAATAAATTTGATTGAAATTAGAATTTTTTTCTGTAAAATTAAAAATTATTAGCTTGACAAAAATCCTATATTTTCGATCCACCCAAGTGCCTACGATTTCTTATTTTCTGAAAATAATAATTTCACATGAAATTACTCAATTGCGATTTGAACACACGAAAATAATAAACAATTGTTATAATGTTTATACAATGTTTATAGTCTATTATGTACAGCCAAATCTTTGCAAAATGCTTAATAGAAAACTAATGTTTGTAATGTTCTTCTTAACAAGGAAAATTTTGTTTTTTGGTAATGGAAAGGAGGATAACCACATTCAACAATGGGCATACACGTTTTCATATCGTGTGTGGCGATAGCTCATCATGCTTTTATCAGACATATATATATAGATATATATATATATATATATATATATATATATATATATATATATATATAACAAGTAAGGAAGGTTAAAGTTTGGCCGACTATATGATACCCTACACTTAGTCATTATACCCTATGGTGTAGGATATAAAAAGGTCATTACATTTGAACCGGCTGATATACGATGCAGGTAAAAGAGGAAAATGTACTACAAATTCCATACTTCTATCTGTATTTGTAAGAAAATTTGAACACAAAATTTGAATGGGAGCTATATACAAATCTGAACCGATGTGACCCATGTTTAGCAAAGGTTTTCTAGTTGACATATTAGACGCTTTCCAAAATTTTAGGGAGTGTTAAATATGTGGTTTCTAGAGCGGAAAGAATCAAATCGTGAGCTGGATATAATCTGAACCGATGTGACCCACTTTCGCTTTAGTAATTTCTATTTAAAAGAAGAAAATCTGTACAAAAATGTTATTTCTAAAGCGGAAATAATCAATTCAGTAGCGAAATTTGTAATTTAGATATATATGTATAAATAAATCTGAACCGATCTATCCTATTTTTATCAGAGCTGTTTTTAGTTTAAATATAAGCTGTTATGCCAAATTTGAAGAAAATCTACCAAAGTTTGTGGTTTCTAGAGCGGAAAGAGTCAAATCGGAAGAGACATTTGTATGGGAGCTATATATAAGTCTGAACCGAGCTATCCTATTTTTACCAGAGTTGTTGAAATATAAGCTGTTTTGCCAAATTTGAAGAAAATCTGTCAAAGTTTGGGTTTCTAGAGCGGAAAGAGTCAAATCAGAGGAGACATTTGTATGGGAGCTATATAAATCTGAACCGATCTATCCTATTTTTACCAGAGCTGTTGAAATATAAGCTGTTTTGCCAAATTTGAAGAAAATCTGTCAAAGTTTGGGTTTCTAGAGCGGAAAGAGTCAAATCGGAGGAGACATTTGTATGGGAGCTATATATAAATCTGAACCGATCTATCCTATTTTTATCAGAGCTGTTTCTAGTTGAAATGTAAGCTGTTTTGCCAAATTTAAAGAAAATCTGTTAAAGTTTGTGGTTTCTAGAGCGGAAAGAGTCAAATCGGAGGAGACATTTGTGTGAGAGCTATATATAAATCTGGACCGATCTATCCTATGTTTACCACAGTTTTTTTAGTTGAAATATAAGTTGTTTTGCTAAATTTGAAGAAAATATGTCAAAGTTTGATGTTTCTAGACCTGAAAGAGTCAAATTGGATGAGACATTTGTATGAGAGCTATATATAAATCTGAACCGATCTATCCTATTTTTACCAGAGCTGTTCTTAGTTGAAATATAAGCTGTTTTGCCAAATTTGAAGAAAATATGCCAAAGTTTGTGGTTTCTAGAGCGGAAAGAGTCAAATCGGAAGAGACATTTGTATGAGAGCTATATATAAATCTGGACCGATATATCCTATTTTAACCAGAGTTTTTTTAGTTGAAATATAAGTTGTTTTGCCAAATTTGAAGAAAATATGTCAAAGTTTGTGGTTTCTAGAAAGAGTCAAATCGGATGAGACATTTGTATGGGAGCTATATATAAATCTGAACCGATCTATCCTATGTTGACCAGAGCTGTTTCTAGTTGAAATATACGGCGTTTTGCCAAATTGGAGGGAAATCTGTTGAAATATGTGGTTTTTAGAGTGGAAATTTAAAATCGGAAGCAAAATTTGTATGGGAGCTATATCTAAATCTGAACCGATTTGCTTCAAATTAAATAGCGTTCGTCCGTATCCCATAGAACTTCGTTGTGCAAAGTTTCACTTAGTGCTAACAACAATTGCGACCTGGACTTTGATTACAAGAACAGATGGACGGACGAACGGACGGACGTACATCGCTAAATCGACTCAATAAGTGATTCTAAGTAGATCGGTATAATAAACGATGGGTCTATCTCGTTTCTATTTGGGTGTTACAAACAAAGGCACAAACACATTATACCCTGTGGTGTAGGGTATAAAAATTTATAGATAGTTATAGATGTCAAACTCCACACAAACAGACTTCTATAACTTTTGGTTAGCTCTAACTGTGGGCTAACCAGGTTTGGTGAAAATGGGGGAAGACTGTTATCTTTTTGTTGATATTAGGCTAAAAAAACGACAACCTTGAGATTGTCTTGAACAAAAATTTTCGTTTGAAGAAAAATCGAAAAAAATACAAAGAATCAAATATGGTATTTTCTATTTTGGTCATTTCAAATTGACATCGTTCCATCATCCAGACAACATTTTCTAAGTAGTAAGCACCACGTCAACCACAAGGTTGGACCTTTGTAAATTTCTACTTAATGTTAATTCATTATTTCGATGAGATAAAATACAATTTTATTTAATGTCACAAAGAGTCCAAGACATTTTTAACGAATTTTCCATTGTCTATTCGACTTTAAATATTGAAAGAGTGTAAAAAGCTCATAATATGTTAATTTTTTTAGACAATGTCTTCACTGGACATAATTAAAGTACGCTAAGCCAAACCTTGATGGCGTATTAGTTATGTTTGCTAAAAATTGTATTACTCATTCGCAAACACCTGCAGTTAAAGTGGATCAAATAGAGCAATGTTTTCATATAGCATCAATACGCTAGAAGTCACATATTTCCTTTTGCGTGTCTCCGAATGTTTGTGCAACGACTTGAAATGCTCTTGCAAGTAACCCTTGAACAATAATTCCCATATTAAGTTGTTACAGTAAAACATTAACTTGAACTTTTGAAAAGTTTTGGCAAAATAAAAAATTCATAAAGTATTAATTACACCGTCCAACAGCAATTTTGGAGCAGGGTAGCGACCTTATAATTCTGAAAGGGCTTGTTGAGTAGTTAATTTTTGTAGAATAAACTTATAGTCCAGCTGGTCTGAGATTCTTTTTATCGCGGTTCAAAGTTTTCATTTTTTGGTCGAAGGGAGCATTATGTTAACTGAAACAAGTAAGGAAAGGCTAAAGTCGGGCGGGGCCGATTATATAATACCCTACACCACTCCCTGCGTATATACCTCGCTTTGATTACTAAACCCATGTATTTCATGGCAGCAATTTAATGTAGTTCATATAAATTATTCAGTACACTTACATTCATCTTTAGTCATATTTAACGAATACGGTAAATAATAAAGTAAAGTAAATATAACATGATCTGCAAAAATTGATCGATGTTGATCAATGATAAATACAGATTATGCAGCGGTAATTGGATGCATCGGACGGACATTTGAAGGGGGCCTATAACAACACTTGAGGCCTGTGCCAAAACATGCGCCTATATATTTCTCATCCACGGTAGGTATTTCTAGTTGAAACATAAATTAATCTGCAAAATTTGATGAAGATCCGATGTCAGATGTAGTTTCTAGAGCTGTAATAGAGAAGAATGGGGCCCCATTTGGGTTATACCAAAGTATGGACATATGGGCATCACCCACACAAGTAAGGAAAGGCTAAAGACGGACGGTGCCACTATATGATACACCCCACTTTCTATCTCATTACAATTCAATTCGGTAAAAAAGTGAAATCGGGGAGGATTTTTGAATCATGTAAATGTATGTGTTTGGCAAAAAATGATAAATCGGAAAGGACATTTCTATGGGGGTATATTGATAACTGTAACGATGTGACCCGCTTTCACCATGTTTGTTTATTGGTGAAATATAATATGCAAAGTTTGGCCAAAATCGGTTAAACATTCGGGAGCGACATTTGTATGGGGGCTATATCTAAATCTGAACCGATCTTACCCGCTTTCGTCACAGGTATTTCTAGTTAGATTATAAGGTGTTATGCAAAATTTGAAGAAAATCGGATACTATATGTGCTTTATAGGGCGGAAAAAGTCAAATCGGGAGCGACATTTGTATGGGGACTATATCTAAACCTGAACCGATTTCCTCCAAATTCAATACCGGTCGTCCTTGGCCCAAAAAAGTAACTTCTGCTAAATTTCATGATAATCGGTCAACAATTGCGACTTGTAGAGTGCGAACAAGCTTAGATGGACTACAGACGGACGGACAGACATCGTTAAATCGACTCAGCTGGTGATTCTAAGCCGATCGGTATACTTAAAGGTGGGTCTAGCTCGATTATTTCTTGGTGTTACAAACGTTTGGCGCGAAACTAACTTATAATACCCTAGTCCACGAAGTGGTGTAGGGTGTAGAAAGTGTTATAAGTTAATGTCTGAGAGAATTCTTATTATTAAATATTTTTTGTGAAATATCTTAACCCTCTAACTCTTCTCTTTATGGGTCAATTTGGCCCTTTTTTCGAGAAAAAATGGGACATTTAAGGATTAAAATATTGCAGGAAAAGGTTTGCCGGGAAATTTCAGTGGAAGTCACCGATGACACCAAAGTTGTAAATAGCAAAATTACACGCTAGCTTATACAACAAAATTACTGGGGTTAAAATGGGTCCATGTTTTTTTGGGAAAATCGATCTTTTTCGACAAAAAATGTGGGTATTTCGGTAGAGCACGGTAAACAAAAAATACAAATTGGATATTTTTGCAAAATCTGTGTTTCTGAAACAATTCTGTCACCAATATTGCCTATTTAGTCAGCAATCATGTGCCAAAAAAATCCTAGCATTCTCTATATGATAAAAAGCTACGCGTTCTTTTCTGAAGATACTTTTAAAAATTCTTGATTTTACAACCAACATTTAATATTTAGTACACTATCGCTATCCTGTTCCATTCAAAAAGTCTTAAAGTCTTTGTTGGACAGTGTAATCAATTAAAATATTTGAATACCAAAATTTTGTCAAAATTTCAATATTTTCTAATTACACATTTAGTTGGAAATTATTTTGTTGCACTTCATAGAATTTACAACATTCCAATGACATACGCGTCATCGCATTATCTTCAACTTAAACTTAATTCTTTGTATATTTAGTGTAGTGCTGTGGTAAGAATGCGCGACTGCAAGATGTTCATTGATTCTTTGAATTTCTTTATCACTTTATTTTTGAATAATAATTCATTCGTGATTTTTTTATTGAAAGTAAATTTTATTTTTCTGTTCGTGGATAGAGTTATTGTTGTATAGTTTACATTTACCACGGCCAACTTTCTAACTTTAACTTATACAAAAATACTTTAAAAATACAAAGTCAAGGACTTAAAATTTAACAATATGATTGTGTTTCTATTTTCGAAGTCAATTCGTATTTGCAAAATGTATACTCATATTTCAACTTCTTCAAATGAGAATGTATTTTGCAGTTGAAGTACCTTTTAACATTTGCCACTTGTTTTCGTTCTCTGCATCTTCTGTCAAAGGAAGAGTGCAGTGCAGCGATTACACTATCCTACAATGATTTTCTAAATAGTAGCTATATTAGAAAACACTGAAAATACTGTATAATACATTTAAGGAATATTTTGTGGGCTTGCAAAAATAATACTGAATCTATAACTATATATTCTTCGTAGATTAATCGCAAGATTAAACATAGTTCACAGTGTAAAATGTATCATGGGCTATCATGAAATCCTTTACATTTCCATTTAGGGCATAGTTAATATCCAGGTCTGTTTAGTCAACTTTTAATTAATACTGTTTTTTTAATTTTATCTACCTCCACTTTTGAAAAATTCTTTACTTTACAAATTTGTTGTTACTTACAAATTTGCCACTAGAAAATATTGTCAAATTCGTAAATTTGAAATCTAAACAAAAACAAAACTATTTTGATCATTATACCCTCCACCTCCAGCATGGGGGTATATTCATTTTGTCATTCCGTTTGTAACACCTTGAAATATTCATCGGAGACCCATAAAGTATATATATATTCTGGGTCGTGGTAAAATTCTAAGACGATATAGCCATGTCCGTCTGTCTGTTGAAAGCACGATTCCTCACAAGGACTGAAAATACCCCTACTATTTAGAGTATTTCAGCATATTTTTTGAACATATTAGCTTGTATTTACTTGATATTTGCAATGCGCATTCCCTTTATAGCATAAAAGAGCACCATAGAGTGATTTTTATTTGTAGGGGGCGAAATGGGACAAAAAGGGATAAAAATGGTACCTATCAAACGACAACAGATAGAAACACGAAATTTGGCGTGTACATTCCTCTAATAGAGTAGATACATTATATAAAAGTATTTTTTCTAAATACGTACTTTTAAGGGTTTAAATGGGGATAGAGGGATAAAAATAGTACCTACTTAACGGCTGCACCTAGAATAATGAAATTCTATATATACATTCCTCTGATTGCGTAGACACGTAAGATAAAATAACTTTCCAAAATTCGTACCTTTTGGGGTTCAAATGGAAAAAGGAGATAAAAATAGTACCTACCAAATGACAGCAGCTAGGATCATGAAATTCGGAGTATACATTCCTCTGACTGCGAAGACACGAAAAATAAAACGTTTTTTCCAAATTCGTACTTTATTTTGTTGCTTTTACGACAAAAAATGGTAGAATCATGAAGTTGCCTTATACTGCGTACGTGAGAGATAAGGTATTTTCAAAATTTATACTTTTGAAATTAGAATAGGGTGGAAATACAACCAACCAAACGACTGTAGCTGAAAATACACTCTCTATCCCCCAATAGTTAGGGTATTTATGATTGCTCCCTTATATTTACTTTATGAATTGAAGTATTATATCCATTATATATATAGTATTTATATAGCCAAGGCTACCTTGGCTTATTAATTAAATTTCTTATTTTCATACAGTTAAAATTTGTTGCGGACATTCCTCTTGTAGCTGGGAAGCACCACAAGAAAAGTTTTAGCGGGCGAAATGGGACAAAATGGGATAAAATATGGTACCAATGATACTACGACAGCTAGAATCATGAAATTCGGTGTGTACATCCCTCTAATTGCATAGACACGTAAAATAGAGGGATTTTTCGAATTTCGTACTTTTAAGGGATATAATTAAAAAGAGGGATAAAAATGGGACCTACCAAACCGCTGAAGTTGAAATAATGAAATTCGGTGTATACATCCTGACTATGAATACTCGGAGAATGGGGCGAAAATTTATACTTTTCTTATCACTTTGTCTGTATCTGAAAATGCTTCTTTCTAATGGCGACTGACAATCGCCTAATATTTAGGCATGTTCACTTTCACAATTTCAGCATTTTATTTATATATATAGTAGTCGATTTTAAACAGTGCGCATAAGTATACATTATAGTTTGAAATAGTAAACAAGTAATATGGTACTGTGCTTCTATGTAAAGTCGACATCCTTTAATCTGCTGGTAATACTGTGGAATGCGCTCCGTGGTGGAGGGTATATAAGATTCGGCCCGGCCGAACTTAACGCATTCTTACTTGTTTTGATCTCATCTAATTTAGAAAATCGTAATTCAATTTTGTAGAACAGTGTTAGAATTTCGTGAGGGAGTGTGTGTCCTTGTGTCACAAATGAAAATTGTTTTTTGAAAAAAAAGAACAATATCTAAAGATATGAACAACCCCAATTTAACACTTTTCCGTCACAATGGATGTATGACAGACGAGCGCACATGTGTATTTAAATATGTATGTATGTGCGAATATGCACAGTATCCTGCCAAAATAGAGTGGACAATTGTGCTTTCTATTTGTCCCACTAATGTGGGTGGTCATTAAAAATAACGCAGTATCGGAGTAGGGAATTACAAAAGCGTGAATAGTTAGACGGAGTACACTGAAATCCGATGTAATAATATTTATTTTTAATTTAGCTCGAGATACACGATTATGATAAAAAGACACTCTAGAGCATAACAAATAGAGAATATTTGAATGTATATTCGTGGTCTAGGGTATTATAAGTTAGTTTCGCGCCAAATGTTTGTAACGCCAAGAAATAATTGAGCTAGACCCACCTTTAAGTATACGGATCGGCTTAGAATCACCAGCTGAATCGATTTAATGTCTGTCTGTCCGTCCGTCCGTCTGTCCGTCTGCTGTCCATCTAAGCTTGTTCGCACACTACAGGTCGCAATTATTGCCCGATTATCATAAAATTTGGCAGAAGTTACTTTTTTGGACCAAGGACGATCGGTATTGAATTTGGAGGAAATCGGTTCAGATTTCCCATACAAATGTAGCTCCCGATTTGACTTTTCCTCCCTATAAAGCTAATATAGTACCCGATTTTCTTCAAATTTTGCATAACACCTTATAATCTAACTAGAAATACCTGTGATGAAAGCGGGTTAGATCGGTTCAGATTTAGATATAGTCCCCATACAAATGTCGTTCCCGATTTCACTTTTTCCGCTTTAGAAACCACATATTGTTCCCGATTTTCTTTAAAATTGGCACAACATTTTATATTCGATCTAGAAACACCTATGCTGCAAGTGGGTAAGATCGGTTCAGATTTAGATATAGCCCCCATACAAATGTCGCTCCCGATTTCACTTTTTCCGCTTTAGAAACCACATATTGTTCCCGATTTTGGTATAATTTTGAAAAACATTCTGAAATGTTGATATTTTGTAGAGAATAGCTAAAATATATAAAAATAAGCTAAAATAATTCAACAATTAAGACCATCATTAATCCTTGAATATCCACAAAAAATAACATTAATTACCATGTTATTTTTGGTGGATATTCAAGGATGTTCTTGAACTACCAGGACATACCACTTTCTACTTAGATTTGCAACGAAGAGCGGAAAATCTTTAAGATAATACCGATATCATTACAATCGATAACAAACCACTTAGTACTGTGAGGTTCGTTACCCGCAAGAGCTGTTTAATGGCTTTTATGATAAAGGTTCTTAAACAAAAACAATTATTTTAGAATTTTATTACTGGCTGCTGCTTAATGTAATAATTGAAAATGTGTCTGTATTTAGAATGTTTCCTTTATTATAATCTCATTCTACAGAGTAGGAGGGTATATAACATTTGGGACAGAAAAAGTGTAACGCATTGAAGGAGTAACTTAAGACCCCAAGTATGTTTGGACCAAATCCGTTTCACGACTTTTTAGGCTGTTTAAGCCATGTCCGTCCGTCCGTCTGGTTAACGATAACTCTCGAAAGGAGTTAAGGAATCAATTCAAGCTTTGCACATGGTAATATTTTCCCCAAACTTAGTTTAAGTTCGAAGATGGGCGAAATTGACCCATATTTCTATGTTAAATTAAAACCAATGTAACTTCCACACGGATATTCGGATTCGGCTATATGTTGGTATTTGATAAAGCTTTTATAATCACTTTAAGCGTAGAAAATATGACAGGTATTACCACGCCCCTTCTTGCAGCTCCCACACAAATCACCCTAACCTACGTAAAATTAAAGCTGTAATAACTTATATAACGATGATCAGAATACTATGAAATTTGATATTTGGCAATCCCTATTTCCCTATCCCTAATCCCTAATAATATTATAAAACCTTAGTGTAAGTCTGTCTGTCTGTTTGTTTGTTCCGCAATCACGTGTAAACGGCTGAACCGATGTTGTTGAAATTTTCAGTACAGATAGATGCAGGTTTGGAAGGAACTATAGGCTGTAGAATTTTTAAAAAATTGCTCTGTGGGCGGTGGGGCGTGGCGATAATATTTTTGAAAGCTAGAAGGCTTAGAATTGGTACATATATATTACTGACCACGAGAATGATAAATATGATGCCGAAATTTGGATTTTCATTTTGTGATCGGAGTGGGCGTGGCAATAGTTTTATTTGAGTTAAAAGGCTGAAAATTGGAATGTGTATATTACGGACCACAGTAAATATCAATTTGATGTCGAAATTTGGATTTTCGTTTTGTGGGCAGAGTGGGCGTGGCAAAAGCGTTTTTGAGAGCTAGAAGACTGAAAATTGGTACTCATATATTACTGACCACGAGAATGATAAATATGATATCGAAATTTGGATTTTCGCTTAGTGGGCGTGGGAATAGTGTTTTTTAAGCTAGATGGCTAAAAATTGGAACGTATATATTACTGACCACGAGAAAGATAAATATGATGTCGGATTTTGAATTTTCGTTTCGTGGGTGGTGGGGCGTGGCAAAAGTGTTTTTTAGCTAGAAGTCTGAAGGTTGGAACGTATATATTACTGACCACGATAATATCAATATGATAACCTGATTTTAATTTTACCATTTGTTTTTGTTTGTTTTGCCTGGCGAAGCGGGCGGGGTTCAGCTAGTGTTTTTATATATGCTGCATTCATGTGGAATGTGGGCGATATTGTCACACCCCTTATGGTACCTTCCACACAAATAGACATAAGCCTTGGTTAAAATAAAACCGATATAACTTCCATACGGGTAGTCAAAATCATTTGATATTTGAAAATATTTTTATAATCACTTTAAACAAAAAAAAAAATATTTTCGGTTTAGCCACACCCCTTCTTGTACCTCGCACACAGATGTCTCTCTGGTAGGTAATATTAAATCCTTCATAACTTCTATACTGGAGCATGGAAACAACCATGACTTGATATTTGGTCATGTTTTTACAATTGTTTTACAAATGTGGAAGCTGGGACCATATGACACGGCCCTAAGTAAAATATAAGGATTGAGGTTATATATAAGTCGGTTTCGCCGACTGAAGCTTGCTTTCTTGTTCTGATATTTTTCGTGCCCGCATAAATAGATTTCTTCAAAAAAAAAAAATATTTTTTCCGAAATTTGTGAAGGCTGTTCCTAAACCACTTTTTCTATGTAAAAGTGTATTTCGCTATACATTCTTTTGGTAGCTATTCTCTAAAATATAAAAAAATAAGATAATTGATCTTATTTTTTGTGGATATTCAAGGATTAAAGATGCTTTTAATTGTTGAAGTTCTTGAACTACCAGGACATACCACTTTCCACTTAGATTTGCAACGAAGAGCTGAAAACCTCTAAGATAATACCGATATCATTACAATCGATAAAACGATCAAACCACTTAGTTCTGGTTTTTGATAAAGGTTCTTAAACAAAAACAATTATTTTAGCATTTTATTACTGTCAGCTTCTTAATGTAATAATTGAAAATGTGTCTGTATTTAGATTTTCAGCATCGTGAAATACTACAATGACATAAAGTCCTTCGCAATACTTTGCCCGGACACTGTATTTGCATACACAGGCACACAAATGTTTTTATATGTGTGCATAC
The DNA here is from genome assembly GCA_947397865.1 of Polietes domitor. NCBI lineage: Eukaryota > Metazoa > Arthropoda > Insecta > Diptera > Muscidae > Polietes > Polietes domitor. Next base: position 168,796,521 of record OX377618.1, read on the forward strand.
GTATGAATATGATGTTTCACATACATACACACATACATGCATAACTGTCAAGCATTATTTTCATCATTTTTTATTGTTTTTTGTTTTTCTTTGTATTCGTAAACGTTTGAAATGTTAGATTGTTTCTGTCTTTCTGTCTGTCTGTTTGACAGTGTTCGAGTGTGTCCTGGTTCCGGTTCTGGTCCTTTCTGCCAATTGCGCTGTTGTTCGTGCTGTGGATGTGTGTCTTCTCGCTGTTTTCTATGTTATGAGTATCTTGAGAGACTGTAATATAAAAGTCCATAAATATCAAATGTAATAAAATTTAACATGATACGCACACACACACACACACTCATCATCACTGTATAAGTAAGTATCTATTATGAGTGTGCACTCGCATAGATGTGATGTGTGAATGAAATGACACAAATTGTTATTAAATTTAAATTTATTTTATGAACGCATATTCATAAATAAAACGAGGGCATTCTGAACAATACATACATGTATGTATGTATTTAAAATATTTAATATCTGTATCAATTTGAGTTGAAATTGAAGGTTGGGGTGGGGAGAATTTGGCACAAGTTTTTTCTTAGTAGAGTTGCAAGCAACTTGATTGTGAACAATATTTTCCAAAACATTTATTTTTATCGTACAGGTTTGGGAAGGGTATCTTCATGAGATAATTTTACATTTTTTGTAAACCTGAAGAAGATCGTATACATATAAATCTAGAGATCGTATGTAGAAAATCTGGAACTTTTAATTTCCAAAGGATATAGATGTTTTAATAAATTATTTTAATACTTTTACTAGCCTTACAAAGGCTGCATTTAATTCCAAAAAACAAATAATTGGAAATAGATCCAAGTTACTGAATTTGTTGTTTCACTTTTGAATAATACTTCTTACATATTCTTACTATTGCATGGAAGAGAAGAATATACGTTAAAAATACTTTAAATCTAATACATCTAATACATACATACCTGTATTAGTTTAGCATTTACAATCATTTAAAATTTTCGCCCCTTAAAAAGTAAAACATGAATAAACAAAATATTTATTGGGGAGAATTGTTGTTGTTAATGCTAAACTAGGAGAGATAGAAGCATGAAATTTAAATTATTTTTAACGCATATTCTTCGCTTTCAAATTGTATTAAAGCAATATTTTCATATAATAATGAACACTATTATTTTTTAATTATCCCGCTTTTTCACACGAACATAAACAAATGCTTTGTTGCTGCGCAATGTTTATCAGCTTCGATTTTGGATAAACATTAGATTTGCATACAAACTAATATTTCTAGTGCAAATATTTGTGTTCGCGTAAAGGGATAAACAAATAGTTTAGTTTTGTGTACACTCTGCCCTACAGATATTGTTTGCGGCAATACACATCACTGTGGCGACTTGGTTTCCGGTGTAAGGTGCACGGAGGATTTTTGTTTTATAACTTCATGTTTACTTTCACAAATACATATACATATTCGTTAGTGGCCACAATTTTATTACAATAGAAACAATTTTACACAAATTTTAATATTATAAATATTAAACTATTATATATATGAGTCATTCCATGTCAACCGGTACGTTTTTTTGACCTCGATAGCTGCCATTGTTTTTAAAAGTTTGTATATGTATTCTTCTCATAAAAATATTGTATACGCATTTTTGCAGATTGGTCGCTTGTAGCATATATGTGCCAGTCGCGAAAATCGCTGCAATTGATGAATAATCCAAAATTCGTCGTTGCAATTTCTTATATTTTAAATTTCTTCAGTCATAATTCTGAAACCACATGCCAAAGAAATATTTTGGTATTCTCAATATAATAAAAAGTTACGCCGGTTTTTCTAAATATACTTTTCACAATTTTTGACTTTACAGCCACCATTTTTCCTATTTTAGCCTGATAACTGGGGAATCAAAATGCTATTAACGCGAAATGATGGAATTTGATAGTACGATATGCCCTAAATCTAGAAAAATGTTTTAAACAATGCTGCTCCATTGTTGAACAATTTTATTTCTATTATTTTTATGTTCATAGTCACTTATGCAGTCACAAACTAACGTGCGAGGGGATAGCCAAATCAGAAAATTAAAAATAATGGCTTTAGAAAAAAATCTTTTCCAAATTTATATGACAGATGACATCCAAATCTGAGAATAGTTTGGCATCAAAAACTCATTTTCGAGAAAATGGTTCATAGCCACTTTTGAATTAAGCCCTCGATATATATTTTGAAGAAATATTACACAAAAAACGATCAAATTCCTCGGCGATAAACCCTTCAGGCCCGCATTTTTCTATGATAAATGCAAACAATTGGATATGCTTTTTGACAAAGTATGGGTTTAAATAGGATGTCTAAAGAGTTTTGGGGTTTTTAATTTATATAGGACATGAGTAACGAGATGTTAACTCAAAATCTTTATACGCATATTCCGATTAAATAAAAAAATATTTGGAAATGTTTCTTCATTTTTATAATTTTAAATATGTATAAATTCGAATAACAAATACAGTTTTTTTTTGTATGCGATGAAATGCAAAAAGAAACAACTAGAAATTTTAATTCCAAAAAAACAAATAATTGGTATTTTAGAGTTTCGTTTTCCTACGTAGATCCAAGTTACTGAATTCGTTGTTTCTCTTTTGAATAATACTTGTTACATATGTACAAAAAATACTTACTTTGAAAAATATTTGATATAAGTGATAAATATAACAAAAATTTTAGTAAGTTAAAACTCATTTCTTATTGTTTCGCAACTTTAAAGTAGATTTTAAAATAGAGACCTACACGCAGTGAAAAAATGCATCTCGTAGAAACGAAATTTTAAACACGTGAACATCGTATTTGAGTTTCTTTTGTGGAAAAATTAGTTTGTTTGCGGTAAACATGTCATCAGTTGTTGTAAATGAACAAAGTAAAATAAATTTATATCAAGCAGTGTTCTTCGTTTGCCGAAATGGATTTGTTTTATAATTGCAAACTCCCAAAACATTGGAAGTAACAGAAACCGTTGTTGTTGCATCTGTGATGAAAATAGGACACATCGGTTCAGATTTAGATACAGCTCCATAAAAATGTCCAATCGCAAATGTTACATCTTACCGCTCTACAAGCATAAAGCAAATTATTTGCTTTTATTAAGAATATTTTAGATTTCATTATGATATCATAGTGATTCTTATCTACACTTTTTAAAAATTTCTAAACGATTTTGTTATTAAATTTCCAAACTTTTATTGCAGTACACAATTAAAAGTTCATATGATATAGCTCTAGTCGAATGTCAAGAAGTGGTATCGTTTAATAAAAATTAAAATTTTCCGAAGAATTTGGTGTCCATTATCGAAATTAGCACTACACAATCTTGCAATTGGCACAATTCGTTTAGTTTGTTTGTATTTTTCATAACCTTTGTCCGAAATTCAAGAAAGTGTCCACAATATTTTATGCAATTTTCGTGTTTTCATGATTTCAGACGAGTTATTTTAAAAAGACCTTAAAAATTCTATATTTTATTGCTTCAGAAAGTCTAGAAGGTTTTAAAAAGTATATGTTCGAAACCTCTCTGGGGGTTTGAACCCCCAAACCCCCCCCTGCGCACGGCCCTGTCCAGATTTATAAAACTATTGTATAAACATGATTAAGTGTCAGGTCATAGTTGATTCCATGCACCAGTGTGGAAGTTATGAAGGATTTAATATAACCTAGGATATAGACAATTGTGTGTTTTTTTAGGTTTAAAGTGATTATAAAAACATTTTCAAATATCAAATTGTAAATTATTTTGACTACCAGTACGTATTTTATGTCGGTTTTATTGTAACCAATGTTTATGCCATTTAGTGTGGGAGGTACCAGAAGGGGTGTGGCAATATCGATCATATTCCATGCGGATGTAACTTCTATAGAAGCATTCTCAAATATCAAATTTCACAGTATTCCGATCATCTGCATAAATAAATAATAACAGCTTACGTAGTTTGGGATGATTTGTGTGGGCGGTACGAAAGGGGCGTGGCAGAACCAGCCTATTTAGTACACTTAAAGTGATTACTAAAACATTATCAAATATCAAAATAGCTGATTCAGAATATCCGTGTGGAAGTTACATTAGTTTTAACCCTCTAATACCTAAGAGTTCCTCAAGGCACTTATCACTAAAGTCAACTTTACTCCAACGGTAAATTTTATTTTGATTAAAACTTGATTCGGTGCTCTCGGCCACACACTTAATAACATTTCTCTCAAATATTTCAATGATCTACAAGTTTTCGTTTAAATTCTACAACAAAATTTAGTAAGTGAGTCAAAAAAGCGAACATAAGAACTTCGTTGTCGCGAAGTTATATTTTCAAAGACATATTAAACCGATTTATAGTGATTCAAGCAAAGTGGGGTTTTTTCCTTGAAAGGTATGGCATTATATTATTATTATGTTTTTATAGAATGTGAGAAAAGTTAAAAATGTGTGTTTTATAAGTATAAAATCCGGAAGCATTCATTCTGGATGATTTTTTTTTAATTTTCTGGGTCATAATTACCATAGAAAAAATATGGAAACATTTTGTACTTGTTTTACAGATTTGGGTCTTAGAGGGTTAATTTGGCATAGGAATATGGGTCACTTGTGTGGAAGATACCAGAAGGGGCGTTGTAATATCGTCCATCTTCGAACTTAAACTAAGTATGGAAATTCAAAGTGAAAACTTAGAATTGACTCCTTAGCTCCTTTTGTTACACCAGCTAGCCAGATAGACGGACCAACATGGCTCAAACGGCTTCAAAAGTCGTGAAACGGATTTGTTCCAAGCATACTTTGGGTCTTAAGTCACTCCTTCAATGTGCTACACTTTTTTCAAGTCCCAGATGATATATACCCTCATACTCTGGTACAAAAAGCGCCAGAATCGCTGATATAATAAAAATTTTATATTAAAAAAGTCACTATCAGCGTGGGGGTTGTGCGTTCGATTCCCATCAGAGACTCTGGTCTGTCGCTGCGACTCAATCCCTGGACCCAAAATTGGAATATAAATTTACTTTGTATTGTAATTCATAATAAGTAAATAAATAAATAAAAAAGTCAGGCTATGGAAATTACGTAACAAATGTTAAAATAAATTCAAAAGCCGAAATACTATTTCTTGGTATTTGCCATAAGCAGCTTAGAAATACCCATCCAAATTATGACCCTATATTGTGTAGCCTATTTTATAGCCGACCATAGCTAACAAATCTATTCCAACTGATTAAATGATTTTATGTGTGCGCCTGTGAAAGTATAACGTTTTTTTTTTGTATCCACAAAAAATAACCCAAATTTCAATTTGAGTATTCAACCTAATCTGAAATCTCCAGTGTATAGTTCGAAATGGTGTTGGTGTTGCTTAGGCTGGATTTTGGTATGGTTGAATGGTTAGCAGCCATTGGGAATGCGATGCGGTTCGAAACAAAGCTCACATTCATGCAGCGGATTAACGCAGATTTTGCATACAATTTATACGTTATATATGTATTTGAAAACCTCGCATACCCAAATCACTTAATGCGAATGGGTGGGTGTTACATTGCGGAATAACAAATAACTCAAACATTATAGCAAGTGTTAGATTTCAAAGACACACATACACAGGTACATAGGTGTGGAGTGAATTCTCCTCCCACATGCACATAAATTTATGGAATTTCGATGAAATGCTAGAGAACAATTAAAGAAGAGTAGTAAACTTCAGACTAGAAAAACACAGACAATGACCAATTTTATATATTTTATTAACAATATGCTTATATATGCTGGTCCACGTCAGGCTCTGTACCTTAGAGCGTACCAGGTTACAAGTAAAAAAAAAAAAGTTCGCCGTACACCTTCGAATATGAAGTATTATTGAAAGGTAGTTTCAAAAAAATTTTTTTTATTTTTTTATGCCGAACGTAGGGGTCGCGCTTTTACATTTTTCTATATAACTTCTGCATTTATAAACGGATTTTAAAGTGTGATACATCGATGTTTTTGTCCGATTTTTTTGTCTTTGAAGTCATTGAGCTCAAACATGATTCATGATTTTATGCGAGCTTTAATTTTCGATTATTAGAGTGGTACATTAGGGTAGTAGCAACTGAGAAATGATGGGTAAGTACCAGAAGGGGGTGCTTGAGCTCAATGACTTCAAAGACAAAAAAATCGGCCTCGTCGAGACAAAAACATCGATGTATCACACTTTAAAATCCGTTTATAAATACAAGTTATATAGAAAAATGTAAAAGCGCGACCCCTACGTTCGGCATAAAAAAATAAAATTTTTTTTTTGAAACTACCTTTCAATAATACTTCATATTCGAAGGTGTACGGCGAACTTTTTTTTTGAGGTACGCCCTACTGTACCTATATGACGCATTTCATGTCACATCGGGCAAAAAAGTCACACCACTCTGATTTTTCTGAAAATCTCATGAAAGGAACGAAATCGTAGTATTTTATTTGAGTTTGAACACTACGATTTCCACAAAAACTGAAAATCCCACTGACAAGTGTATATTGAAATACTTCTCTTTAGCAATTGGTTTATATATACAATTTTAAATGTTTGTTTAAAAATTAGTAGCATATTTGCTAACTTTTTTCAACGACTTACTCTAATAAAACATTTGATCAGTCAAGTTCTTATCCTTATAACATTGTTGAATATTCACCAGTAAATGTTTCATTCATATATAAGTAGGTGTACGGTCTTGGAAAATTTGAAGTCATTAAAGAGTACATTTAATCTTGGTCCTGATGGAATTCCCACTAACATACTAAAATATTGTGCTGATGTTCTTTCGTATCCTCTCTGCTTAATATTTAATAGATCATTGTGTTATGGTTATTTACCACCTCTTTGGAAAGCATCATATATAATCCCAATGTTTAAATCTGGCAGCAAGATGGACGTATCGAATTATATAGGCATTGCAAAACTTAGCGCTATTCCAAAGCTTTTGGAGAAAATTATAACAGACATGTTATCTCATCAAGTTTCGTCATTGTTGTCCTGTTGTCAACACGGATTTCGTAGATCCCGATCAACCATAACGAATATATTGGAACTTACTACAGTTGTAAATGATGGATTTAAAAGCCGAATGCAAACGGATACGATTTACACAGATTTTACTAAGGCTTTCGATAATGTTAATCATAACCTTCTCTTGAAAAAATTAGATTCTATGGGCTTTAGTAACTCATTATTATCTTGGTTAACATGCTATTTATGTGGTCGAATCCAAAGGGTAAATTTCGGAAATGCTATTTCAAAGGAAATTGTTGTGTCCGGTGTATCACAAGGAAGCCATCTTCGCCCTGTCTTATTTACACTATTTATTAATGACCTTCCATCTGTAATTCGACATTCCAATATTCAAATGTATGCTGATGATGTAAAAATATTTCGGTCGTTTAAAGACCCGTTGGAGCAATATTATCTACAATCTGATCTTGATTGCTTTCATGAATGGTGTAAAGTAAATATAATGGAACTAAATATTTTGAAGTGTGAACATATAGCATTTTCTAGAGTTAAACACCCTAGAACCAATTATTTCTTTGGTGATCACGAACTCGATACTGTAGATACTTTTCTGGACCTCGGAATCTTATTAGATCAACGTCTGAACTTTTCAATAATAGTAAACAAGGCTTATAGTGCTCTTGGTTTTATGAAGCGTTGGAGTAAGGAGTTTTCTGATCTTTCAGTCACTAAGCAATTATATACCTCTTTGGTTCGCTGCATACTTGAGTATGGTTCTGGGATGGTTATGGGACCCATCTTATCATAGTAACATTATTGAATCTGTGCAAAAACAATTCCTATTATTTTGTCTACGTGGACGTTGGTGGAACCCCCGTACACTGCCATCATATGAATTTAGACTTAATCTTATTAAGTTACCATCTTTGAGAAGTTGTCGTACTATGCTGAACATTACTTTCCAGATGAATGTTTTACAGGGCAACATTGATTCAATTTTATAAATATACCTCAAAGACCTACTAGAAACTTTCAGTTGATTCACATTGATTACTTCCGCACAAATTGCGCTAATAATGATCCTTTCCGTCGCTTGTGTGTTCAATTTAATAAATACTACCACATCATTGAATTATCGGAAAATAAAAACTCTATTAAAATTATATATTAAAATTATATTGTATTTAAATACCTAATAATTAAATAGTTCATAAGTGTATATATGTACATTAGTTTTTTTAGTCTGTAAGGATATTTGAATCTATAGACTTATGATAAAAAAAATATATTCATAAATCCTGTTTTTATAGTCAAAAATTAAAGATTCAGCCTTTAATGTGCGATGGTCCGAAAAAGTACTGTTCGGCTTTGCTTTTATACCCACTTGCATCTCAATTCATTTTGCATCCTCGTTGAAGGTGTACGGCTATCCTATGATGTTGTTGATATCGTTGTTGATGATTGCAGCCAATAACAAAATGTATGCTCAAGGCATCCACTGACACTATTGCACCTTTTAACAGTTTAGATGGCCTGACACGGTTTCAAATGCTTAAAGCTGCCTCGATGCTATTGCCACTGCCTACGTACGTACTCGTAGTTAACTAACTATAAATAACGACACACATTCACACGTAGAAAGGTAGAAACTGCAACTTAGCCATAACCTCATACGGAAATAGGATATGGCTCTTTTGTGTCACTCTATATGAGTGGAGAGAGAAATATTGGAGAGAGAAATATTATATGAGATATTCCATGTCAAAACGGACACCAATGCGTGTATGCATTCCACAAACAACTCACAGAATAACAAGGTAGATAATGAGGTGATACCAGAATTAAAATGTTTAAATTAAATTTTACAACAAGTAAAAAAGCGTTAAGTTCGCTCGGGCCGAATCTAATATACCTTCCACGGTGTACATTCCATAGTATTACCGTTAGATTAGAGGTTGTCGGCTTTACAAAGAAGTGAAGTAAGTCATTTTGAAAACTGTAAGATTTTTAATGCGAATTACTATATTTGTTTACTATATCAAACTATTAGGCATACTTATGCGCACTGTTTTAAATAAATGTCATTGCTTCGTTACTATAATATTAATAGTCTGCTACTATAAATATAATACTGCAATTGTAATCAATAAGTGCATGAATGAGGGCAATCTTCAAACATTTACTCTAAATATTGGTGTATTGTCAGTCGTCATTAGGGAGACACATTTTCCTTCAGGGCCGATTTCTCCCATTCCCGTGGGTACACATTTACCATTTTTTAAAAATGTAACCATAAAAGTACGATTTTGGAGAAATACTCATATTGTGCGTGTCTGCGAAGACAGACGAGTATAACCACTGATTTTCATGATTCTACACGAAAAGAAAAACGTACGTAACATGAACGAAATTGTACGTTGCTGCAACGAATTTGTTAATTGAAAGTCAACCAACGTCGGCGTTCGTTGCTGCAACGAACAAAGTTTCGTTGATGCAACGAATCTTGATTTAATGGAAATTATAGTTCTACAACGAATATGTTCGTTGCTGCAACACTGCTATTTCATTGGTGCAACAACTCTTACTCGTTACAACTCTGTTTCGTTGCTACAACAACGCGATTTCCTTGCTGAAACAATATGGTTTCGAAAATATTCGTGGCAATAAATTAAATATTTTCGTTGCAGCAATGAACGCCGACGTTAGTTAGTTTTCAAAAACAAAATTCGTCCCGTCCTCGAACGTTTTTCTTTCAGTATAGATAATTTAGTTCCATGATGACCACCGGCAGTGGGCTTCGAAGTGATTATTCGCAACAGCAGCTCAACTACTTAAGGCAGAACTCCAACAACGTGAATGAGAATTACTATCGAATACATCCCAAAAACACACACTAGAAAAACACATAATTTGTGTGTCTCCGATTGTGGCACCAACGAATAAATTGTTGCTGCAATTTATGTAATAAATTGTTGATTTATTGAAGCAAAGTGTTCCATCCAAACTCCATTAATTTTAATAATTTTTGACAAAATAATATGGATTTGTATAAAAACAATGGTTAAATCTGAAATTTATAGATTTTGTGTATTAATTAATGTTTTCCCATGTAAGAAATGAAAGAGAATATATTCGTTGCATCTACGAATATTGAATTGCTGCAGGAACGAAACTACGAAAAGTACGAAAAATCGGTTTCAACGTTCACATTGTTGCAGCAACGTGTCGGATTGTTGTGGGAACGAAATGAACGAATCTGATTCGTTCGATTGCGTGGGTTCAATTTTATCCCGTTTTGATCCTGAAGGTACGAATATCGAAAGATATCTTTGTTTTTCGTGTCAACGCAGTCACTTCAATGTACACACCGAATTTCACTATTCTAACTACAACAGTTAAATTGGTACCATTTTTATCCCTTTCGCCCCATTTTCCGCCTAAAAATACCAATTTCGCGTCTACACAGTCAGATAAATGCATACACAAAATTTAATGATTTTAACTTACCATGTTTATCCCTCTTTTCCAATAGTATCCCTTGAAAGTACAAAAATACGAAAAATCTCGATTGAATATTTCATGGTATTACGGACAGAATGACAAAGTGAATATACCTCATCCTTAGGTGAATGGTATAAATATATAAAACATATAGAAATATTGAAAAAATAATTTTATAAATAATTACTTTAAACCACGCAAAAGTAAATCTAAGGAAGCAACGTTCAAAAGGAAAAGCTAAAGTCGGGCGGGGCCGACTATATGATACCCTTCACCTTCTATGCCATTGCAAATCAATTAGGTGAGGATTTTTGAAAGTGTCATATATCATAGACCGATGATACCGTCTTTCACATTGTATAATTCCAGATGAATTATAACCAGTTCTGATCAAAATCTGTTTTTTTTCTGTAAAATAGTGAAATTAGACAAGGATATTTTGAGATATTTACATTGGATGGGATATATTTAAGAAATTAGAATTAGTATTTGTTCACAATGCACAGAAAAAATATTTTTTTCCGTATTACAGATTTTTACGTTTTTCATATTTTGAAAGTTGAGACAAAAGTAATTTCCTATTTCGAATTTGTCGAACTTTTTCTCTCACATTTTAAAAGATTTTGCACTGGAATTGGTTGTTTCTTAGCTTTACTATGGCGCCAGAACTGTGTTTGTACCAAATAAAGTTAGTTTGTAATAAATATTAAAAAAAAATATTTTTAAGAAAAAAATTGATTTTGGACCAACATAACTTTTTTCTTTGAAAGCCTTTGAATCTTCAAATACATATTTAGGAAAGTTGAAACTTTGCCTGCTCGATACTGCACCCTGGGAATTTTAAAAGTAAATAACAGCTAAAAAAGATGTGCAAATTTCCTTTATCCTCAAGCTAAATTTTATGACTATACCCAAAATACCTAATGATTACAGACAAATCGAATTAATATAGGTAATCTGAACACTGTTAGTACTGCAATGAATTCATGAGTATACAGTGACATTGTTTTAATGTTCGAATACATAAATATCAATTGAATTCACCTCGGCCACATTTGTTGTATTTTTATGCAAATTGGAGTTGAATCTTTTCTGTGTGAAATTCACAAAATTTGTAGCCATCATAATTACCTTTAATTGAACACCATAACCATAACTGAACATTGTGATCGTACCTGTACAAATATTAAACGTACCTTCGACGAAGAGTGGAATTTTAGTAAAATTTAAACAAATTGTATGCTAATTTTATGAAACAGTATGTCTCAATGCACTCAAAAAAAATAATTTTTTAATTCTGGGACACATCATCATTACATCCTGCGAAGTTTATTAAAAAAATACTCCACAAATTTGTTTATCTGAGAATAATATTCATTACTACTAAAATAACTAATAAGTAAAATAACTAAAATTTTTTAAAAGAAAATTAAATCTCAATTAATATCCCTCAAAATACCTATCTGCCTCTTTGCGTCCTTTTGAAAAGATTTTGTGGAAAACATGAATTTTAAATTGTGAAATGGCTCATATTCCCATGCAAGTCAGTGGTGGTATTAACTAAATAGTGAAGGGGCTCGCTTTGTTCATTGGGTCCTTGAGAAGTGCAGGACAAACTGAACTGTGTGAACATGCACCACCACCACCACTATCCTTCTTGTTTTGTCTCTTTCACATCGCTTGGAACTTTTCGATGATGGTGGTGGCATGGGAGGTAAACCCATGTAACTGGATGCGATGGTGTACATTTTCATTAGACATGGTTTATGAGTGCAATTTCATTATTCAATTTAGTAGTCTGACATTATGTTGCAAGACAACTAACGTGCCATGTTAACGCTAAAAGCTGATTTATGAGGGTATAGCCACCACTTCCACATTTGTTTCCTCTTCTAAAATGTCTGTATTAGGCCATCGTCATCGCGTTTTTGGTTCGGTAAAAGGGATATTGGAGGGATTTTATAGTGGCCATGTTGGGGGTGGTGGTGGTAATGTACGGGCCGAGCTAATATATTGAAATATTGCATGTAGCAAGTGTCACTTCTATGCCTGGTAGGTAGACTTTTTAGTTGTTTTATTTGAACCCCATAAACGTGCTAAATAAGACGATTAAATCTGTGAACAATGAATGGAGGTCATTCATAATTTGATTTCGTGTCACAAAATTTTATGAAACAAAAGGAAAAAGGGGCAGATACTTTTTGGATCTATATAACAATGCCCTAGTAAATTAATTTACTTTCTACTACACGATTTTCAGTTGAAATTGAGAATATACAAATTAAAATTCAGAAATGCAAATTGAAATTGAGAAAAAAAAAAAACAAATTGAATTTGAATAATGAAATGTGAAATCGAGTATTGAAATAAAAATTTAAATTAATTGAAAGTGATATAGTAGGACGATAATGGAAAGCTTGTTAGAAATTAAAAAAGTAGCCATTTCACATTATTAGAAATTAATAAACTTGAAGGCCTAGTAAGTATTGTAAAGCGATCACACACACTTTGTGGCTCTTCTCTCCGATTTTGATGAAAATTTCCGAATATGTACTATTCGATATGCGAATAAAGTTGCTTTCCCGATTTTCAAAAAATAAGAAATTGAAGACACTAGGTTGCATCGAAAATGAAGTATTTTTGTCATAAGTTTTTTGTGGTATGAGATGCAAATATAATCTTTACATAAATTGTAACTTTTACAGAAAATTTTCAAACCTTAAAAAAATATTTTTTTATTTTTTAATCCCCCCTACCATATTAATTTTGTCATTCCGTTTGTAACACCTTGAAATATTCATCGGAGACTCTATAAAGTACATATATTATGGTTCGTTATAAAATTCTAAGACGATATAGCCATGACCGCCTGTCTGTCTGTTGAAGGCAACTATCCGAAAGAAATGAGCTAAGAGGTTAAAATTTTCCGTAAATGTGTCTTATGGTTGCAAATCGGTTGGGAGTGAAAGTGGATGAAGTCGGACCTAATATTTGGACCATTTAAGCAAATTTTATAAATATTTCTACTTTATATGTGTCAGTTAGAATGATAGTAGTCTAAGTCACACTTTATCCGTTCTGAGATATACAATGGATTCTGTTTGAGTCAATTGAAAACTATTTTTCCACCGAAGCACAAAATATTTTTCTTAGAATATCCTACAACTATATCGAACTTTTATAAAATATCGACAAATAAAATATCGACTAACCACTACTTTCAGAGGATTTGCTGACTTAGACCACTTTCATTCTTCTCAAAATTGAAAAAATTTAACACACAAAATTTTTATTTTTTCCCAAAAGTAATATTTTCTTACCAAAAATAAAAGAAAACAAAAATATTTTATTTAAATTTTTTTTTCTAAATATATACAGTCGAACTTCCATAACTCGAACCACCATTATCCCGAAAAAAACTTCGACTTATGGGGACTTCGAGTTATGGAATTAATTAATATTTTTTTGCACATTAAAAAACAAGTACATTTATTCGAATTTATCCATTTTTATTCTATACAGTTCTAATTTTTTACAGTTTTATTTTTTTATTCATGTTTATTCTATACATTTCTAATTACTTGAAATACTGTGTAATTTTTGGTTGGATTTTTTCTTTTTTGTTGTGAATAACAAGTAACTCCAATTGGTTTAGGGCTTTGTAATGCTCATCAGTTGTGCAGAAACAAACTTATATTTTTTAAAGATTCTTCCAATACTTTGTTAGATAGTTGAATAGTAAACTCTTCTACCGAGTCCTCCTCACTTATTGTGCTTTCTGCGTAAGTAGCTGATTCGGAGGCACAATGTTCAACAATATCGTCATCCGTAGGAAAGTCTGATACAATAAGTTCATTATCAACCTCAATGTAATCCTAAAGAGTACTATTGGATGTTATATTATTCAAACGCATCCAGGTTTCATAGACAGATTCCAAGGACATCAAATCGCCAGTAACACCTCTTAAAAATATCAAAGGTATGTCATCTTCTTCTTCCCGTACTGAATGATGGCCAAATCCAGTTTTCTTAAAGCAATTTGCGATCGTTTGACTAGTGACATCAATGTACCATGCCTTGGTTTTATGACTAATGGCATCCAATAGTGCAATATCGCATTTACGTGTTCCATCTATACGCTTTAAAGCATCCTTCAAGATTCTGTTTCTATAATGGCTCTTCAAACAGTTAATGATTCCCTGATCAAGTGGTTGTAATTTTGATGTCATATTTGGAGGGAAAATTTTCAATTCAATGGCTTTCAGTTTACTCTGTACGTCTTTTGGATGTGTCGGACAATTATCAACAAAGAATAAATTGTTCCCCCTGCTTTCAAGAATTGCTGATCTAATTTCAGCATCCATTCTTCAAATAATTGTCTTGTCATCCAAGCCTTTTTGTTTCTTTATATTAGACTGGTAAGCACTTAAAGCCACGATAGCAACGAGGTTTGTAACTTCTTCCAATCAAAAGAATTTTAAGTTTTTCAGTAACATTCATGTTCGTTGCCAACATTAATGTAACACGCTCGTTGTCATGTTTTCCTCCATGACATTTTTCATTTTTAAAAGTTAACGTTTTGTCTGGTAGACATTTGAAAACAGGTAGAACATCAGTTTTCCATTTTTTGCAATCCTCTTCACAAACGTCATTACTTTCCCCACAAGCCTTTTTGTGACTTACACCATGCCTATAAATATGAACAACACGGTCTAAGAAACTTTTAATTTGTACAACAGTATGCGGGTGACATAGTACCTTTGCTTCCATTTATCAAGCCAACCAGTGCTTGCATTGAAATCATCTTCTTCAAATCTCTTTGCGAACTCCATGGCCTTACCCTTTAATATTCTTCCAGATATTGGCATATTTTGAGCTCTTGTTGCGGTAAGCCATTCGAGTGCCGCTTTGTTAACTTTCTCGTACGTTGGTTTTTTCATTATTTTACTTCCTTCAGAAGTAGAACCAGATTCAACAGCGATAATAATATTCTGCTTATTTTTTTTTAATTGTGGAAAACTGACCGAAATACCATATTTCTCAGCTACGTCTTTTTTCTTTGATCCATTGTCCACCTCATTTATTAATCAAGTGAAACATAAATCGATAGAGTTAATCTTCGGGACTTACCCGAGCTGCAATAACAAAATCTATTTTAAACTCATAAACGACCAACCTAAATGACGCTCAAACGTAAAGCGTCATTACTTACGTCCCATTACTTTCTACTTCTGAGAGTTATTTTTACTTATTTTCAAATTCTGTATTTCCCCGAAAAGTTTGACTTATGAAAGTTGGTGCCATTGTTTTTCTTCGAGTTATAGCGACATTCAAGTTATGGAAGTTCGAGTTATAGAAGAAGAATTTAAGCGAATTTGCCTCCTTAGCGCTACTGTCACTACATGTGCTTTGACTTAAAGAAAATTTGACTTATGGAAGTTCGACTGTATAAATATTTTCAGGTTGTTCGACTAGAAACTTTATATTGAAATTATTTTTGATTTTTCAAATAATTTCATTTTATATGCTATTCAAATTATCTGAATCACCTAAAATGGACATTGTAAATAAAACAATATTTGTTTGCATCGCCACATATCAATATTAGTGAATATAGCGTGACTTAGACCACTTTCAAACAAACACTAAAAATAATTTTGGTGTACATAAAATGAGAAATGTCATTTTAAGGGTACATTTTTTATAAAAGTTCTTAAATTAGAGATCTGATCAAAGTAAAGAGAAAAATTGGCAAATCTCAGTTTTTGGGATTTTTGACTTCAACCAGTATCATTCTAACTGGCACATATGCACTTGAATTTGTTGGGCATATAACTTTTGTAGCGTGAAAGCACCAAAAGCTAAATCAAAGATTTAGCGTCTGAAATGGGACAAAAAGGCATACAAATAGTACCAATGATACGACAACAGCTAGAAATATGAAACGTAAAATAGAGGGATTTTTCGAAAAAAAGTAATTTTTAGGCATACAATTGGAAAAGAGGAATAAAAATGGTACCAGCCAAACCGATGAAGTTGAAATCATGAAATAAAATTGATACAAATTACATTCACTGTGGACGCGAAACAGAATGAATTAGTAATTTTCGTACATTAATTACACTGTCCAACAAATTAAGACTTATTGATTGGAACAGAATAGCGGCCCTATAATTCTGAATGGACATGTCTAGTAGACTATTTTTGTGGAATAAACTTATAGTCCAGCAGGTCTGAGTTTCTTTTTATTTTTTGGTCGAAAGGAGCATTATACTGAGTGAAAAATATGCTGTAAGTTAATGTCTGAGAGAACTCTTATTGGAGCGCCCTTGAGACATTATTAGCTATTAACAAAATTTATTATACACTCCACGAGAGTATTATGTCTTTGTGCATTTGTTTGTAACACCCAAAAGGAAACGAGATAGACCCATTGTTAATTATACCGATCGTCTTAGAATCACTTTCTGAGTCGATTTAGCAATGTCCGTCTGTCTGTCTGTCTGTCCGTCCGTCCGTCCGTCCGTCCATCTATTCTTGTAATCACGATACAGGTCGCAATTGTAGACAGAACCAAATGAAACTTTGCACAACGATGTTTTTCGGGATAAAGACGAACGCTATTTAATTTGAAGAAAATCGGTTCAGATTTAGATATAGCCCCCATACGAATTTCACTCCCGATTTGACTCTTTTCACTCTATATACCACATATTACAACAGATTTTCTTTAAAATTGGCAAAACATCTTAAATTGTAACTAGAAACACCTGTGGTAAAAATGTGTTAGATCGGTTCAGATTTATATATAGCTCCCATACAAATTTCTCTCCCGATTTGACTTTTTCCGATCTAGAGACCACATAATGTATCAGATTGTCTTCAGATTTGGTAAAACATCTTATACTTCCACTAGAAACACCCAATGTGAATATCGGTCAGATCGGTTCAGATTTATATATAGCTCCCATACAAATTCCGCTCCCGATTTGACTTTTTCCGCTCTAGAAACCACATATTGTATCAGATTGTCTTCAGATTTGGTAAAACATCTTATATTCCCACTAGAAACTCGCATGGTGAATATCGGACAGTTCGGTTCAGATTTATATATAGCTCCCATACAAATTTCGCTCCCGATTTGACTTTTTCCGCTCTAGAAACCACATAATGTATCAGATTGTCTTCAGATTTGGTAAAACATCTTATATTTCCACTAGAAACACCCATGGTGAATATCGGTCAGATCGGTTCAGATTTATATATAGCTCCCATACAAATTTCGCTCCCGATTTGACTTTTTCCGCTCTAGAAACCACGTATTGTATCAGATTGTCTTCAGATTTGGCAAAACATCCTATATTTAAACTAAGAACATCTATGGTGAAAATAGGTCAAATCGGTTCAGATTTAGATATAGCCCCCATACAAATGTCGTTCCCGAGTTGACATTTTCCTCTGTAGAATCCACATATTGTACTCGATTTTCTTTAAATTTGGCACAACATTTTATAATCTTACTAGAAACACCTATGCAGAAATTGGGTTAGATCGGTTCAGATTTAGATATAGCCCCCATACAAATGTCGCTCCCGATTTGAATTTTGCGCTCTAAAATCCATATATTGTACCCGATTTTCTTTAAATTTGGGACAACATCTTATAATCCAACTAGAAACACTATGCAGAAATTCGGTAAAATCGGTTCAGATTAGATATAGCCCCCATACAAATGTCGCTCCCGATTTGACTTTTGCCGCTTTAAAAGCCACATATTGTGCTCGATTTTCTTTAAATTTCGCACAACATCTTATAATCTAACTAAACAAAACTATTGTGAAAGTGGGTAAGATCGGTTCAGATTTAAATATAGCCCAAAATCAAATGTTGCTCCCATAAGTTTAACCGATTTTGGCCAAACTATACATTTTATATTTCACTTATTTCGTTCCAGGTTTCAATATATCCTCATACAAATGTCCTTTGCGATATAAAATTTTTTGTCAAACACATACATTTACAGGATACAAAAAACCTTCCCGTTTTCACTTTTTCACCGAATTGAATTGTATTCGGATTGAAAGTGGAGTGTATCATAGAGTCGGCCCCGCCCGACTTTAGCCTTTCCTTACTGGTTTTTATTAAAATTTAAGGAAATAAATAAGAAAATAATATATATTTTTTAAATTTGACAATTTTCTGTAAAACTAAAAGAAATTTACTTGGAATTAAAAAAGTCTAGTCTAGTCTACCACCAAAGTTTATATACCCTCCACCTCCAGGATGGGGGTATACTATGTTTGTGATTCCGTGAAATATCGACCTGAGTCCTTATAAAGTATATAAAATTTTAAGACGATCAAGCAGCCCGTATTTTGAAAGCGCAGCAGTATCTAAGCAAAAGGAGCCAGTCGTAGATCGGTTGGGATTGCAACTGGGCGAAATCAGTCTAAAGGGAAAATTTTTCCCTTGCAAGGACTGAAAATACCCTTAGTAAACCCTAATATTTATTCGGCTTAAATTCACTTGACAATGGGAATGTGCAGAAACGTACATAAAGTAGTTCTTATTCGTAGTGGGTGACATTGGACAAAATGTGCTAAAAATGGTACCTATCAAACGACAATAACTAGAAACTATCTAGATACAGAATATTCCATATATTTTTCCAAAATGGTACCAATAAAACGAATGCACATAGAATATACATTCCTCTGATAAAATAGAGGGATTCTTCGACATTCGTACTTTTAGTGGGGTAAAATGGAAAAAGGGGATACAAATTGTACCAACCAAAGGGAAGCAGCTAGAGTCATGAAATTCGACGTAGACATTCTTCTGACTACATAGACACAAAAAATAAAAAAGATTTTTCCAAATTCATACTTTCAAGGTTTCCAATGGGAAAGTGTGATGAAATTGGCCCTACGGTCCTTGTAGGAGTTAAAAAAAGTAATAAATCCCTCTTATTGCGTAGACATGTAAAATGAAGAGATTTGCGAAAGTGGTACTTTTAATGGGGTAAAATGGGAAAAGGGAGATAAAAATGGTACCAACCAAATGTCCTCAGCTAGAATCTTGGAATCAGGTACTGAAATTCATCTGACTGCATAGACTCGCAAAATAAAAATATTTTTCCAAATTAGTTATTTTTTACGATATTAAGGTATCTTGCACTGTGTTCGTGAAAGATAATGGATTTGGAATTAAAAAAGGATGCAAATACAACCAACCAAACGCACACACTATCCTCAATATTTACGGAATTTAAGCTGCCTCAAAATAATAAATTGATTAAAAAATCATGATAATGTAAAAAAATTGTGTCTACAATAAGTATCATAACTTCAACTTTTATCCACGTGACGTGTGCTTCCCTCTAATGTTGGCCCTATGGTCCTTGTAGGAGTTAAAAAAGTAATAAATCCCTCTTATTGCGTAGACATGTAAAATGAAGAGATTTGCGAAAGTGGTACTTTAATTGGGGTAAAATGGGAAAAGGGAGATAAAAATGGTACCAACCAAATGTCCTCAGCTAGAATCTTGGAACCAGGTACTGATATTCATCTGACTGCATAGACTCGCAAAATAAAAATATTTTTCCAAATTAGTTCTTTTTTACGATACTAGGGTATCTTGCACTGTGTTCGTGAAAGATAATGGATTTGGAATTAAAAAAGGATGGAAATACAACCAACCAAACGCACACACTATCCCCAATATTTAGGGAATTTAAGCTGCCTCAAAATAATAAATTGATTAAAAAATCATGATTATGTAAAAAAATTGTGTCTACAAAGAGTATCATAACTTCAACTTTTATCCATCGATTTTTTACATATGTGACGCGCAAAATAGAAAGAGATAAGGGTAAAAACCGGTTTTGTTCAGGAGAGCCATTTTAAACATTTAAATATGTGTATCTTTGGTGTACCATCACTTCATAAAACGCGCATATCTCTGGGAGGGAACACTTTTGAGGCGTGGGATTGGTCTCATTCGATGCTCAGATGTTGTCCACATAAAAAAAAAATAGTGAAAATTGATTTTTTTACCCTTAGGTCCCTTTTTCTATGTGCTGTCACATGTACACATTGTTTTTGCGTTAAAATATCTGCTATTAAAAAATTAAACATAACTTTTTTTCTATTTTTTATGATTTGTTTCCTGTCAGCAAAAATTGATCTTTTCGAAAAAAAGTTATTTTTTCCATAGTTTTGTAAATGTATAATTTGCTATATTTGTAGCCATCATGAATACATATTTAAGGTACCTTCGCCGAAAAGTAGAATTTTAATAAAAATTAAAAAAATACTCTCAACTTCTAAACACATTTATTTTACAAAAATCGAAGGTATATTTTTATGAAATAAAGAAAAAAATTAAAAAGTATATATACACATATCGCAACTGCTCGTTGTTTGCCACCAACGAAATATTATTATTATACATATTATTGGAGTGTTTATAAGCTAAGTTGCGCTATGTTGGTCTCGATTATCGAAACTTCTAGTCCGTTTTCTGGAGAGATGAAGAATTTGAATTTACCCAGGACGACTTGGATGTGTGGAAATGCACAGCGATATTTAAAAGAATTGATATCATCGAAATGAATATCATTGCGATTTCAATTAAAATCATCGAGATATGGAATTTAAAATCATGTATTTTTAGTAGAGATTAGTGCAGGGTGTAAACTTCGATAAACTTTAGTCATTCCTTACAGTTTTTTCCTTAGTTTATTTCTTTCTTCATTATTGTAGATTATTTTATGATGAGTATGCATACTACGCTAAATTCCAAAAGGTGAAGTCTCGATAGATTATATTTTTATACCCTCCACCTCCAGGATGGGGGTATACTAACTTTGTCATTCCGTTTGTAATATCGACCTGAGACCCTATAAAGTATATATATTCTTGATCGTCATAAAATTCTAAGACGATCTAGCCATGTCCGTCCGTCCGTCCGTCCGTCTGTTGAGAGCACGCTAGCATCTAAACGAAAGGAGCTAGAACGTTCAAAATTTTCCACAAATGCGTCTTGTAGTCGTAGACAAATTTTTCCCTCACAAGGACTAAAAATACCCATAATAATCCCTAATATTTTAGAGTAATTATCACATTTTTTCAATATGACTGCTTGTACTTACTTGATATCGGGAATGCGCATTCCCACGATAACAAAAACGTGCACCATAAAGTGATTCTTTTTTGTAGGGGGTGAAATGGGGCAAAAAGGGATAAAAATGGTACATATTAAACGACAACAGCTAGAAACACGAAATTCGGTGTGTACATTCTCTAATTGAGTAGATATATAATAATATAAAAGTATTTTTTTTCCAAATTCGTACTTTTAAGGGGTAAAATAGGAATAGAGGGATAAAAATGGTACCATCCAAACGGCTACACCTAGAATAATGAAATTCGGTGTATACATTCCTCTGATTGCGTAGACACGTAAACTAAACGGATTTTTCGAAATTCGTACTTTTTGGGATTAAAATGAAAAAAGGGATAAAAATAGTACCAATAAAATGACCGCAGCTAGAGTCATGAAATTTGGAGTATACATTCCTCTGACTGTGTAGACACGGAAAATAAACTGATTTTTCGAAATTCTTACGTTTTGGGGTCAAAATGGAAAAAGGGGATAAAAATAGTACCACCCAAATGACCGCAGCTAGAGTCATGAAATTCGGAGTATACATTCCTTTGACTACGTAGAAATGGAAAATAAAAGGTTTTTTCCAAATTCGTAGTTTCAATGGATACAATGGGTACAGAGGGATAAAAATGGTACCAACCAAGCGGCTACACCTAGAATAATGAAATTCGGTGTATACATTCCTCTGATTTCGTAGACACGTAAAATAAACGGGCGTGCTTCTTGGGGTTAAAATGAAAAAGGGAGTACAAATAGTACCAACCAAATGACCACAGCTAGAGTCATGAAATTCGGAGCATACATTCCTCTGACTGCGTAGACACGGAAAATAAACGGATTTTTCGAAATTCGAACTTTCAAGGGATACAATGGTACAGAGGTATAAAAATAGTACTAACTAAACGACTACAGCTAGAATGATGAAATTCTAATTGGGTGAAACGTCAAATAAAAAGATTTTAGATAGTCGTACTCTTAAGGGGGTAAAAATGGTACCAACCAAATGGTCGCAGCTGGAATCATGGAAATCGGTGTATACATTCCTCTGACTGTATAGAAACGCAAAATAAAAAGTTTTTTCCAAATTCGTACGTTTTTTTACGGCAAAAATTGGTTGAATCATGAAGTTAGGTTATTTTGCACTATGTACGTCTGATAATGGATTTTCAAAATTTGTACTTTTGGAATTAAAACAGAATGGAAATACAACCAACTGTAGCACCCACTATCTACCAATTTGTTTGGTATTCAAGCTTTTTGAAAATATAAATAGAAGAATATTTATTTTTTGAATTGACGTATTGGTAGCCTTGCCTTATAAGCGTGGTTTGAAATAATTCAAATATTATATTTATTTATAAAATTATTTTTTTAATATTTGTATTTGTTTTGACTTGGCTATATAAAAAAATGTATTTTCCTCTAATATTACTGCACTTCTATGAAAATCGACATCCTCTGTGGAATGCAATCAATGGTGGAGGGTATATAAAGTTCGGCCCGGCCGAATTTAACGCCGTTTTTACTTGTTCAGAGTTGACATCACATTTTTCAAAATCCAATCACCACTATATCACGAAATGTAGAAAGAAATGCTTTTAGAATTTCTGATAACTGATTCGAACCCTAATTATCCAGAAACAATTCACCGACTCCGAAATCTAGAGTCTTACTTTCATACCTTTGCAATATGGTGTTAATAAATCTGAAAACAAAAAAAAATTGAACGAAAGGCTGTAAACATTTCATTAAATCTATTGAGTTTACTCAGAGACATTTATTCAAAGGTCAATTGGGGGTTTGGTTATCGCAACTATTCGGTTATTGCAACAAGCATGGACAGTAATTAATTGCATCATCGAGCTCGTAGTGTATACATATTTTTAAGATTTGATAAATTTTTGTAAAACTAGAAGAAATTGGGTTGAAATTAAAAAAAAAATGTTGTATCTCAGACCACAAAAACTTTAATTTCATTACTACAGAAATGCTTTATTATCGATTCACCCTAGCAGTTTTATTCGCATTATAGCGAAGTACGTAATTGCAAAACTTCATCAAAATCGGATAGAGGAGCCAAACTGTGTGTGTGATCGCTTCACATGAAATTACTCTATTAAAGTTATGTAAAGCAAGTTATATGTGCTTGAGTTACTAGAAGCTTGTGGCAGTTGGACCCAGCATCCACAACATTTGTTTATAATTGTAATCATGATCAAATATGAAACAATAATGGATTTCAGGCGCTGGTATAGGAGTTACGAAGTATTTATTTTAGTATAGAGACAATTTTAGATTTAATGCGATTATAAGAACATGTATAAATATCAAATTGCAACTGATTTCCACTATCCCTATGAAAGTTATATCGGTTTTATTTTAAGCAAGGCTTATGCCATTTTGTTTGAGAGATACCAGAAGGGGTGTGGCAATATCGCCCATAATACAGGTGAATGAATCATATATAAAAACATTTCCAAAGGTTAAATTTCAGAGTATTCCGATCATCCTTATATAAGTTATAGCAGATTTAATTTTAGGAAAGTTAGGGTTATTTGTATGTTATTATTGTTATTTTTATTTGTTATTTTATTGTATTATTTGTCATATCTTGCACGCTTAAAGTGCTTATAAAAACTTTTTGATTTCCCAAAATATAGGTGATTCTGAATATCCCTATGCAAGTTACTTAGGTTTTAATTTAACATAAGAAAAAATGGGCACTTGTGTGGGAGGCACTAGAAGGGCCGTGACAATTTCGCCCATCTTCGAACTTAAACTAAGTTAGGGAAAATATTACCATGTTCAAAGTTTGAATTGATCCTTTCGAGAGTCGTCGTGTACACCAGCCAGTCAGACGGACGGACATGACTCAAACAACTTAAAAAGTCGTGAAACGTATTTGGTTCAAACATATTTAGGGTCTTAAGTCACTCCTTCAATGCGTTACATTTTTTTCTGTCCCAAATGCTATATATACACACCTACTCAGTAGAGTGAGGCTATAATGACAAGATCTCAAAATACTCTTTATGGAAATGTACGAAGTCTTTAACCCACCAATGCCATTAATAAATTTGTTTTGAATTGAGATAGCGTCCTTTGCATCCCTTTTAGAAATAAAGTTATTGCAGCCAAATTTCACGGCGATGAGAAAAATAACTCAGAGGTTGATTCTAAGTCAATCGTTATAATAAACAAGCAATTTCTTTCATTGTTTACTTAAAAAGATTGCATCTCCGTTAATTTAGGAACGTTCTTTATTTCACCAATAAAATATATGTATATTTTTTCTGTGGATTGGTTAAGAGGACACCAGACAACATTTTTCCCCGATATGCTCTCTTACCACTCAGAGTATTACATAGTACAACCTTCATAGCCGGAATCCAAAGATTTACCGTTAACAAGTCCATACTATCTGCCAATGCCACTGCTACCTACTCAAGTATGTCGTCTTCTTTCTTTGTTTCGTGCAAAAAAAGTTTTCATTTGATGAACACAAACATAAGTTTCGAAAAAAAAAAACAAGAAAAATCTCAAAGTGAAAAGTTTCAACGGAAACTTTGTTCTTTTGCAATATTGACATTGACAAAGCCAACGTACGAATGGTCTGCTTCGCAAATTTGACTGGCAGTTGACAAAAATTAGTGTCACAGGAAGTCATCAAAACAAATAGACGACCAGCGAACGACGGAACGAACAGAAAAGTTGGTACACAACTGCGTGTTGACGCTATATTAAGATATGTATTCTTCCAGAAGGAACAACATAATGAATAACGCAAACAAATAAACAAAAGAACACAATGTTTTCTTATGCCAGTCAATGGCACAGATGCACAAATGAACGCCAAGGATACGATGTGTGTGTTTAGGGATAAAAGTAAAATATCTATGTAACGGGTGATTTTTTAAGAGCTTGATAACTTTTTTTTTTAAAAAAACGCATAAAATTTGCAAAATCTCATCGGTTCTTTATTTGAAACGTTAGATTGGTCCATGACATTTACTTTTTGAAGATAATTTCAGTTAAATGTTGACCGCGGCTGCGTCTTAGGTGGTCCATTCGGAAAGTCCAATTTTGGGCAACTTTTTCGAGCATTTCGGCCGGAATAGCCCGAATTTCTTCGGAAATGTTGTCTTCCAAAGCTGGAATAGTTGCTGGCTTATTTCTGTAGACTTTAGACTTGACGTAGCCCCACAAAAAATAGTCTAAAGGCGTCAAATCGCATGATCTTGGTGGCCAACTTACCGGTCCATTTCTTGAGATGAATTGTTCTCCGAAGTTTTCCCTCAAAATGGCCATAGAATCGCGAGCTGTGTGGCATGTAGCGCCATCTTGTTGAAACCACATGTCAACCAAGTTCAGTTCTTCCATTTTGGGCAAAAAAAAGTTGGATATCATCTCACGGTAGCGCTCACCATTCACAGTTACGTTACGATTCGCATCATCTTTGAAGAAGTACGGTCCAATGATGCCACCAGCCCATAAACCGCACCAAACAGTGACTTTTTCTGGATGCATTGGTAGCTCTTGCAATGCTTCTGGCTGATATTCACTCCAAAATCGACAATTCTGCCTATTTACGTACCCATTGAGCCAAAAATGAGCTTCGTCGCTGAACACAATTTCTTTCTTTCTGAACTTTCTTAACAGAGCACGCATTTTGATAATAAAATTCAATGATTTGCAAGCGTTGCTCGTTAGTAAGTCTATTCATGATGAAATGTCAAAGCATACTGAGCATCTTTCTCTTTGACACCATGTCTGAAATCCCACGTGATCTGTCAAATACTAATGCATGAAAATCCTAACCTCAAAAAAAATCGCTCTTTATATATTTCTATGTTTGCTTTCAGTCGTAAACATATGTATGTATATGTATGTGTTTATATTTTGCCATATATAGTTAAAATTAAGCCATTTTAAAGATCTATCGCAGCATAATGCAAATGATATATAGCTCCCGGCAAACTGCTTCAATAAATAAATTTGTTTTATTTATTTTGTCAAATTTTCGTCTAATGAACTTTTGTAGTATTATTTAGGCAGTTTAAGTTCAATCATACTCGTTTAGACGTTAATCTGAAGGTATCTACAAATATTTATTTACATCATCATCACGTGAAGCAGTGGTTTAGTAAAATTCGTCAGAAAATTAGAAAGAAAAATAATACTTTTGGTAAAATGTAATGGGCTATTTGTAAAAGCAACAAGACCATTTTAAACAAGTAAGGAAAGGCTAAAGTCGGGCGGGGCCGACTCTATGATACACTCCACTTTCTATCCAAATACAATTCAATTCGGTGAAAAAGTGAAAACGGGAAGGATTTTTTGTATCCTGTAAATGTAAAATGTAAAATTTTAAATCGGAAAGGACATTTGTATGGGGGTATATTGACATCTGGAACGAAATAGGTGAAATATAATATGTATAGTTTGGCCAAAATCGGTTAAGCATTTGGGAGCAACATTTGTATTTGTGCTATATCTAAATCTGAGCCGATCTTACCTAATTTCTGCATATGTGTTTCTAATTGGATTAGCTGTTGTGCCAAATTGAAAGAATATCGAGTACAATATGTGGTTTTAAAGCGACAAACAAGTATGGGGGCTATATCTAAATTTGAACGGATCTTACCCACTTTCTGCATAGGTGTTTCTAGTTTGATTCTAAGATGTTGTGCCAAATTTAAAGAAAATCGGGTGCAATATGTCGTTTCTAGAGCGGAAACTGTCAAATCGGGAGCGACATTTGTATGGGGGTTATATTTAAATCTGAACCGATCTTACCCAATTTCGGCATAGGTGTTTGTAGTTGGATTATAAGATATTGTGCCAAATTTAAAGAAAATCGGGTACAATATGTGGTTTCTAGAGCGGAAAATGTTAAATCGGGAGCGACATTTGTATGGGGGATATATCTAAATCTGAACCGATTTGCCTCAAATTAAATAGCGTTCGTCCTTGATCTACAAAACTTATTTGTGCCAATTTTTGTTAAGATCGGACTACAATTGCGACCTGTAATTTGATTACAACAATAGATGGACAGAAAGACGGACAGACAGACGGACAGAGAGACGGACAGAGAGACGGACAGAGAGACGGACAGACAGACGGACAGACGGACATTGCTAAATCGACTCAAAAAGTGATTCTAAGTCGATCGGTATACTTAACAATGGGTCTATCTCCCTTCCTTTTGGGTGTTACATACAAATGCACAAAGACATAATACTCTCGTGGAGTGTATAAAAATCTAACATTTATTATTTTAATATAACACCATTCTGGCACTATAAAAATCCATTAAATGCAAAAAATTATCTACTGATAAAAGTATAAACAGGCATGACCGGTCTTATAGAGTCGAAATCAAAGTACAAATATTGAAGGAACCTATCCTTTATTTATTATTTATTAAAAATATGATATTTTTACTATTATTATGAAGTAGAACACGGAGTGCATTCCACAGAGGATGTCGATTTTCGTAGAAGTGCAGTAATATTACAGGAAATATATTTTTTGTATATAGCCAAATCAAAACAAATACAAATATTAAAAAAATAATTTTATAAATAAATACTTATAAGGCAAGGCTACCAATACGTCAATTCAAAAAATAAATATTCTTCTATTTATATTTTCAAAAAGCTTAAATACCATAACTATTGGTAGATAGTGTGTGCTACAGTTGGTTGTATTTCCTTTCTATTTTAATTCCAAAAGTACAAATTTTGAAAATCCATTATCAGACGTACATAGTGCAAAATAACCTAACTTCATGATTCAACCAATTTTTGCCATAAAAGAAAAAGTACGAATTTGGAAAAAGCTTTTTATTTTGCGTGTCTATGCAGTCAGAGGAATATATACACCGAATTCCATGATTCCAGCTGCGGCCATTTGGTTGGTACCATTTTTACCCCCTTAAGAGTACGACTATCTAAAATCTCTTTATTTGACGTTTCTACCCAATTAGAATTTCATTATTCTAGCTGTAGTCGTTTAGTTAGTACTATTTATTTTATGCCTCTGTACCATTGTATCCTTTGAAAGAACGAATATCGAAAAATCCGTTTATTTTATGTGTCTACGCAATCAGAGGAATATATACACCGAATTTCATTATTCTAGGTGTTGCCGTTTGGTTGGTACCATTTTTATCCCTCTGTACCCATTGTATCCCTTGAAAGTACGAATTTGAAAAAAAAACTTTTATTTTCCATGTCTACGTAGTCAAAGGAATGTATACTCCGAATTTCATGACTCTAGCTGCGGTCATTTGATTGATACTATTTTTATCCCCTTTTTTCATTTTAATCCCAAAAAGTAGGAATTTTGAAAAAATCCGTGTATTTTACGTGTCTACGCAATCAGAGGAATGTATACACCGAATTTCATACCTTTAGGTGCAGCCGTTTGGTTGGTACCATTTTTATCCCTCTATTCCCATTTTACCCCTTAAAAGTAAGAATTTGGAAAAAAATACTTTTATATTATGTATCTACTCTATTAGTGGAATGTACACACACCGAATTTCATGTTTCTAGCTATTGTCGTTTAATATGTACCATTTTAATCCCTTTTTTGCCCCATTTCACCCCCTACAAATAAGAATCACTTTATGGTGCACGTTTTTGTTATCGGGGGAATGTGCATACCCAATATCAAGTAAGTACAAGCAGACATATTGAAAAAATATGCTTAAATATTCTAAAATATTAGGGGTTATTATGGATATTTTTAGTCCTTGTGAGGGAAAAATTGTTCCAATTGAGGCGATTTCGGCCCGTTTCAATCCCAACCGATCTATGACTATAAGACTCATTTATGGAAAATTTGAACGTTCAGCACCTTTCGTTTAGATGCTAGCGTGCTTTCAAGAGGCGGACGGACATGGCTAGATCGTCTTAGAATTTTATGACGATCAAGAATATATAAAAGTGTCTCGGGTCGATATTTCAAGGTGTTACAAACAGAATGACAATCCTGGTGGTGGAGGGTATAAAAATAGATCATACTCTTACAAATTATAATGTCGATTTATTCATATTGTTTTAAATAAATTGCGATTTTCATTATTATAATATTGTGGTATAATTTCTATACCATAGCACTATTTTACACCCTTTCGAATCGTTTTCACCCCAAAAGTACAAATTAAAATATTACGATATTTGTTTATCATTTCAAACTATAAGGCATACTTCTGTGTATTGTTTTAAATAAATTGTGATGCTTCATTATTCATTCATGCAATTTCTTGATTCCAGTTACAGGTGCGAAAAGATCCACTATGTTTTGCGTCTACAGTGGAATGTGCACACCTTATTTCATAATTCTAGCTACAGCCGTTTGCCTTTTTCATATTGAACCATTCCGCTTTTTTGCGCGTCCACGCAGTCAGACGAGTGTAACCACCTAATTTGACGATTCTAGCCGCTTTGGTACCAGTTTGGTACCAATTTTAATCCATTTTTATCCTAAAGTTACGAAAGTCAAAATATCTTTCTTGGTACCATTTTAATACCCATTTCAAGCATAAATGTACAAATTTTGAAAACTTTCTTCATGTTTCGTGTCCATACAGTCAGATGAATGTATACACCGAATTTCATGACTTCAACTTCAGCGGTTTGGTAGGTACCATTTTATCCCTCTTTCCAATGGAATTCATAACAAGTGCAAATTTCGAAAAATCCCTATATTTTTCGTATCTACGCAATTAGAACTGTGGAACTGTGTTGTATCATTCGTACCATTTTTATCCCTTTTTGTGTCATTTCGCCCGCAATTTTATTTACTACAAGTCAAGTATTTCAAGTGCATAAAAAGCAGAAAATTTTAAAATTTTTCCTTAAATAATCTAAATATTAGGGATATTTTTTCCCTTTCAATCCCAACCGATCTACAACCACACATTTACGGAAAATTTGAACCTCCTAGCTCATTTCGTGCGGAAGCTAGCGTGTTTTCAACAGACAGACGGACAATGCTAAATCGTCTTAGAATTTTACCACGACACAGAATATATATATACTTTATGGGGTCTCCGTTGAATAAAGTGTGACAAAAGGAATGACAAAATTAATATACCCCTATCCCTCTGGAGAGTATTAAAATTGTCAAAAAAATCCATACAAAAATAGCCGATTTTTAATATGAAAAATCGCCCAAAAATTGGGTCTTGATTCATAATTTTTGAAATATGAAAATTACCCTTTTGATCGATTCTTCATAAACTCAACTCTGAAATATTACCGGCGACACAGAAAAAATTTTCTCTCGTATTAGAATTGCTCAAATTTTTGTTCGATTTTTTTTGAAAATTTTTCATTTTGATATTTCATTTATTTGTGAGCGTAATTTAATTTTGCGTTTTGCAAAATTTCTCTTTTTTGTCCAATTTTTGTTTTGGTCGATTTTTTATTTATTTTATTTTGGCAACTTTTTCATACCGATATATTTGGCATGGAACTAACTTATATACCCTAATTCACGGAGACCGCACGAATTATTTTTATTAAAACAGCCATTCGCAATGGTTTGTTGATGTTCGAGAATCTGTGCGAGATTCACGTTGTCTTAATTGAATTGGTCTGCAATTGAAGTGTTATTGTTTAGAAAAAAAAATACACGAATTAAATAATTAAATTCATAATAAAAATGAAAATTCTATTTATAAATCTATTTATATAAAAGAGTTGCGTGATTGAGTGACTGACTGATCACTCCCCAGACCAAACGGCTAGAGCTATAATCATGAAATTTGGTGTGTACATTTCTCTTACAGTGTAGAGGTGTGATAAGACGGGATTTTTCGAAATTCGTACTTTTAAGGGGTAAAACGGGGTAAAAAGGGATAAAAATGGTACCACCGCAATGACCAAACGGCTGGGCCTAGAATCTTGAAATTTGGTATGGATATTCCTCTTGCGGCATCAAGACAACCCAAAAGGTGACATTTTAAAAATTCGTACTTTTCGGGTTTTAAATGGTACAAAAAGGGACAAAAATGGTACCTATAACATGGTTGAAGCTAGAATCATGAAATTTGGTATGTACATTTCCCTTACAGTGAAGAAATCAGATTTGAAGGGAGTTTTTCGTAATTCGTTCTTTAATTCGGTAAAATGGGGTAAAGAGGGATAAAAATTGTACCACCGCAATGACCAAACGGCTGGGACTAGAATCTTGAAATTTGGTACAAAAATTTCTCTTATAAAGGGTGATTTTTTAAGAGCTTGATAACTTTTTTTTAAAAAAAAACGCATAAAATTTGCAAAATCTCATCGGTTCTTTATTTGAAACGTTAGATTGGTCCATGACATTTACTTTTTGAAGATAATTTCATTAAAATGTTGACCGCGGCTGCGTCTTAGGTGGTCCATCCGCTTAGTCCAATTTTGGCATTTCCACGTTTTTGAGTAACAGAGACCCAATTGGTGCGAACGGCGACGAATCGAAAATTGGTGGTCATCATTAACACTGGCCGATACAGCTGCGATATTTTCTTCAGTTCGCACTCTACGTAAGCGTGTTGGTGGTTTAATGCCCAACAATGTAAATTTGGTGCGAAATTTAGTCACAATAGCCCGAATAGCCGCTTCAGTGGGTCGATTAAACTGACCATAAAATGGAAGCGCGCAATGAACTTTCTTAACAGAGCACGCATTTTGATAATAAAATTCAATAATTTGCAAGCGTTGTTCGTTTGTAAGACGATTCATGATGAAATGTCAAAGCATACTGAGCATCTTTCTCTTTGACACCATGTCTGAAATCCCACGTGATCTGTCAAATACTAATGCATGAAAATCCTAACCTCAAAAAAATCACTCTTTAGCTTCAACGCGCCCAAGAAAATATTTTTCAAAATTCGTACTTTTTGGGGGTTTAATCGGGAAAAAGGGATAAAAATAGTGCCAATAAAATGGATGGAGCTGAAACCATAAAATTCGGTGTGTACATCCCTGAAAATGTTTAGAATCGCAAAATGAAATATTTTTTCGAAATTTGTACTTTTAAAGGGAAAAGGGGATAAACAAGGTACTAACAACACGGATGACGCTACAATAATGAAATTCGGTGTGTATATTCGTTTTACAGCGCAGATCACTAATAAGAAAGTATTATTCGAAATTTGTACTTTTAAGGGATTAAATGGGATAAAAATTTTACCACCATCCTGACCATACGGCAGGGCCTAGAATCCCGAAATTTGGAACGGGCATTACTTTTATAGCACGATTGCGACCAAGAAAATATTTTTAAATTCGTACTTTTCGTGGGTCATATCGGGTAAAAAGGGATAAAAATGGTACCAATCAAACGGATGGAGCTGGAATAATAAAACTCGGTGTGTACATATCTCAAAATCCTTAGAAACGCAAAATGACCGATGATGAAATTCGGCGTGTACATCCCTGAAAATGCTTACAAACGCAAATTGAAGGAATTTTTCGAAATTCGTACTTTTAAATGGTAAACGAGAAAAGCGGTATAAAAAAGGTGCCAACAACATGGATGACGCTACAATAATAAAATTCGGTGCGCATATTCGTCTTACAGTGTAGATGAGTAATAGCAAGGCATTTTCCGATATTTGTACTTTTAAGGGATTAAATGGGTTACAAATTGTACCACTAAAATTTTACCAAAAGACTGGACCTATAATCTTGAAATTTGGAACGCATATTACTCTTATAACGCGAGTACGACCACGAAAATATTCTTCATAAATTTAAACTTTTAGATGTGAAATTGGGTAAAAACGGATAACAGCATTCGGTTTGTACATGCCCAGAAACACAAAATTAATATATTTTTCGAAATTCGTACCTTTTTATATCCCTATGGTACCAACAACACGGCTGAAACTAGAATCGTTAAATTCGGTGTGTATATTCCTCTGACAGTGTAGACGCGAAACATTAACTGATTTTCAATATTTATACTTTTGTATATGTACTTTAAAGGGGGAAGCGGATCAAAAGTGGTGCAAATGATACCAACCAAAAATGGGGATTTGGGATAAAGATCAAGATCAACCAACGTTTTCAGCTAGAATATGAAAAGCAATTCAATGTGTACATTTCTCCGAATACATAAATTAATGTTTCGAAATGTGTATGTTTAAGGGCACAAACGGCACAGAAAGAGTTATGTGTGAACTTTACAGTCATTATCTTTTTTTTTATTTTGACCAAAACTTATGTCAATTTGCGTGGAAACTATAGAAGTTATATTAGGTTTAATTTTACGTACGGGTCGTTTGTTTTGGAATATGGACTATACGTGTGTGGGTACCATAAGATGTATATAAATTTCCCCCATTTTCGAATTTAAACTAAGTTTGGGAAAATAGTACTATGTGCAGAGTTTGAATAAATTCTTTAAGTCCCTTCCAGAGTCATCGTGTATACCAGCGAGCCAGACGGACGTGAAAGGGACTTGGGCATACTTATGGTTTTAAATCTCTCCTTCAATGCGTTACACTGTTATTCTATCACTAATGATATTTTCACAGTTTAAGAAAGAAATAATTTTCTACTTTATATGATTTTTTGCAGAAAAAATGTTTCCATTTTGTGACTATAAATTAAACTACTGACTACGTATAAATGCTGAAAGTGATATCCTTAAAAACAGTTTGAATACTGATACAAACTACTGGCTTACCATACCATTTTTTCGCGTACGAAGTAGCGGGTATTTGCTAGTATATAATATAAATAATTTATTTTTTTGACAAAGTAACTATTCCGTTTGTGGTCATATCATATCATAATGACAAAAATTGTTTGACTTCATCCCTTAATCGCTTTTATTTTTGTTGTTTAAACGCCCGTACATTCCTGTCAGCTGCGTTTGTCTTCTCTTCTTCCACTTCTGCAACATTTCGTCAAGCCGCCTATCGAAGTTATATGATTATGTATTTATGCAAGGGCCATCTGCAAAAGGGTTTAAGGGTTTGACTTTCTGAAAGATTAGCATTCAAATTCTCTTCGGTTTCGCGTCAAAGCCCGATAATGGCATTTGTTGTATTGGCTGTATAAATATATTTTTCCTTTTTTTCTGCGCTGCTTCAAATTCTTTGAAATACTTTAAAAAATCCTTAAAAATTAATCTGCATTTTTTCATGCTGCCCACACACAAACACACGTATACGCACAGAAATGAAAACAGATAAACGTCAAAAGGGGTTCTAGGGAAAAATGTTCATTACTTAAGGCAGATTTTTACATTTGTTTGGCAAATATCCATTTTCCTCTCGGTTTCCTTTTTCCTCTTCCCTCTATAAGATGAAAAGTCAATAAATTATGTAAATTTAGTTTTTTTTCTTGGTTGTGAAAGGCAAAAATGTGTACAACTTGATTTGGTATCTTTTTGATGAAATGGCATAAATTCCTTGGCCCGAAGCTATTTATTTCAATTTAACTGCGCACAAAAATGTGATAACAATTTTTTTCATTTTCTTTTTTGCATTTTTCAGATCATTTGAAGTTTTAAAGTCTAATTAAGGTAAGTTCGAAAGTAAAATTTTCTTAAATGAATACAAAATACTCAGAATACCTATTTGTGGACTCGCATCTAATTGCTTGGCGAGAAAAAGTTGTTTACAAATGCCAATATTGCTGTCCTGAAAGGAAACAAAATTCAAGGAATTCCTTCATGTCGTTCAATGACGATGAGTTATAAAGTCTACCGAAATATTGTTCTTTTTTCCGTTTTTGAAATGAATTTTCTCTTTCTATTTACACACTTTGTCCCCCTCGGATGACAAATTCGATAGTTTTGCACCATTTTTTTGTTTATTTATGTGGCATAACGTAGTCAATGTTTTAATTCAAATTCGCACTATGTTGATACTGCAAATAAGAAGCTTCTACAATTGAAGAAATTATATACCGGGTGTAGTTATGTAGTGGGATGTTTAAATTTTCCGCTAAACAGAGCAAAATTGTCGCATTTGGAGTGAAGAGAATCCACGAGAGTTTCATGAGGCATGTTAAATCCGCAATCAATGTGCTTTCTGGGCGGGTGTAGCCGAGAACATTATGTCGTGAATAGGTTTGTAGTTTAAATGAGTAAATTTTATTTGATTTGAGTAAGTACGTTAATTTTAGCAAACTTTTCGTTGACAAATGTTGGGCTATAAATACCGTAATTGTTATATCCAATATTTTTGAATAAGAACGCAAAATATTTCGTGTACAAATAACAGTAACATATTTTTAAGTCTGGGTCGCTGTTCATACAAATGGAAAAACAATTTTCAGTCACCCCAAGAAAAAAAGTTTCGATTGTTTAATGATGATTTGCAAAATATTTCGTTCCTAGACTAAGCCGTCTGTGAGATAAATGTTCCTGAAAATACCCCCAAAAATCATATTTTTCTTGTGTATTTTTTGTGCTGCATTTTTGTCGATTTTTTCTGAAATAATAGATCCTTGAATTATTGGACCTTGATAGTATTTTATTGTGTGTTTTTATACCCTACACCACTTCGTGGTCTAGGGTATTATAAGTTAGTTTCGCGCCAAATGTTTGTAACACCAAGAAATAATCGAGCTAGACCCACCTTTAAGTATACCGATCGGCTTAGAATCACCAGCTGAGTCGATTTAACGATGTCTGTCTGTCCGTCCGTCCGTCCGTCCGTCTGCTGTCCATCTAAGCTTGTTCGCACTCTACAGGTCGCAATTGTTGTACGATTGTCATGAAACTTTACAGAAGTTATTTTTTCTGGCCAAGGACCATCGGTATTGAATTTGCAGGAAATCGGTTCAGATTTAGATATAGCCCCCATACAAATGTCGGTCCCCATTTGACATTTTCCGCTTCAGAAACCACATATTGTACCCGATTTTCTTTAAATTTGGTACAACATCTTATAATCAAACTAGAAACACCTATGCCGAAATTGGGTAAGATCGGTTCAGATTTAGATATAGCCCCCATACAAATGTCGCTCCCTATTTCACTTTTTCCGCTTTAGAAACCACATATTGTACCCGATTTTCTTTAAAATGGGCACAACATCTTATAATCCAACTAGAAACACCTATGCAAAAATTGGGTAAGATCGGTTCAGATTTAGATATATCCCCCATACAAATGTCGCTCCCGATTTGATATTTTCTGCTCTAGAAACGACATATTGTACCCGATTTTCTTTAAATTTGGCAGAACATCTTATAATCCAACTAGAAACACGTATGCAAAAATTGGGTAAGATCGGTTCAGATTTATATATAGCCCCCATACAAATGTCGCTCCCGATTTGACATTTTTCGCTCTAGAAACGACATATTGTACCCGATTTACTTTAAATTTTGCAGAACATCTTATAATCGAACTAGAAACACGTATGCAAAAATTGGGTAAGATCGGTTCAGATTTAGATATAGCCCCATTACAAATGTCGTTCCCGATTTGACATTTTCCGCTCTAGAAACGACATATTGTACCCGATTTTCTTTAAATTTTGCAGAACATCTTATAATCCCACTAGAAACACGTATGCAAAAATTGGGTAAGATCGGTTCAGATTTAGATTTAGCCCCCATACAAATGTCGCTCCCGATTTGACATTTTCCGCTCTAGAAACGACATATTGTACTGGGGTTTCTTTAAATTTTGCAGAACATCTTATAATCCAATTAGAAACACGTATGCAAAAATTGGGTAAGATCGGTTCAGATTTAGATATAGCCCCATACAAATGTCGCTCCCAATTTGACATTTTCCGCTCTAGAAAAGACATATTGTACCCGATTTTCATTACATTTTGCAGAACATATTATAATGCAACTAGAAACACGTATGCAAAAATTGGGTAAGATCGGTTCAGATTTAGATATAGCCCCCATACAAATGTCGTTACCGATTTGACATTTTCCGCTCTAGAAACGACATATTGTACCCGATTTTCTTTAAATTTTGCAGAACATCTTATAATCCCACTAGAAACACGTATGCAAAAATTGGGTAAGATCGGTTCAGATTTAGATATAGCCCCCATACAAATGTCGTTACCGATTTGACATTTTCCGCTCTAGAAACGACATATTGTACCCGATTTTCTTTAAATTTTGCAGAACATCTTATAATCCAACTAGAAACACGTATGCAAAAATTGGGTAAGATCGGTTCAGATTTAGATTTAGCCCCCATACAAATGTCGCTCCCGATTTGACATTTTCCGCTCTAGAAACGACATATTGTACTGGGTTTTCTTTAAATTTTGCGGAACATCTTATAATCCAACTAGAAACACCTATGGAGAAATTGGGTAAGATTGGTTCAGATTTAGATATAGCCCCCATACAAGTGTCGCTCATGATTTGACATTTTCCGCTCTAGAATCGACATATTGTACCCGATTTTCTTTAAATTTGGCAAAATATCTTATAATCTAACTAGAAACACCTATGCAGAAGTTGGGTAAGTGCATCTAGCATCAATGTGCGTAACTGTACCCAAAAAATGGGCGGTATTGGAAAAGTGGGCGTGGTACCTGCCATACGAAGTTCAAACCTATTATCGAATATATTCAGTTCTATGACAGCTATAATACTTATCTTTTGTGTGAGTGCATCTAGCATAAACCTGCGTAGTTGTGCCAAAAATGGACGCTATTAGGAAAGTGGGCGTGGTTAAAACATATTATCAGTAGGTGTCATAGTCCTAGAGTGCTGAAATTTTGTGTGAGTTGATCCAGTGTAAATAGTTGTGCAAAGATGGACGGAAAGTGGCCGTGACCCGTCCCATACGAAATTAAAACCTGTTTTTGAGTATATTCTACACCGAGATTCCTATATTGTTGTGTGAGTTAATTTAGTTGTAACCTAAGATGAGGCATTTTTGATTTGCATTTTATAAAACTACACGTTTTCTGTGGATTTTCTTAGGACAATAGTAAAGAAAGGTTATAAAAAGAGAAATATTCATTCGTCAACAGCCGACTTAAGTCAAGAAAACGGAAATTATATTAATTTTTTAGTTTTTGTGTTGTTTGATTAGTGAACAATTTGATTGATTTTCTATGTGTTTTGAATGTAATGTAATGTAATTTCTTCTTACGAATGAAGTTTTTTGTGTAGGTAATGGAAAGGAGGAGAAAAACAAAAAATTAATTTGATTTTGACTTTTTTTCCATTATTCGCCGTAAACTAACGTTCTGCATGGAACATATCCATTTCTTTAGTATCTCCGGGAAGAACCTTGATACTAATTGGTACACATATTACCGATCAGGACAAAAAGTAATATGAAAGCAGATTTTAATTTTACCGTTTTACCTGACGAAGCGGGCGGGGGTTCAGCTAGTCGTACATAAAGTAATAAATACATTGGTACCAATAGGATGCAGCTAAAATCATAAAATTCGTTGTGTATATTATTCACCTTACCCCAGCAAAAAATGTACTTCCGTAGGAAGCAAATCTCAAATTTTAAATGTGCATTTTCCCCGCTTTTGAGGAAGTTATTTCAAACAACTTCCACAAAAGTCAATAATATGTTATTATCCCGCAACATTTTACGACATGCAACGAATATTTCACTCGAGGCCGAATCGTGGCTCGGGAAATTTTTTTATTACTTTTAGAAATAAACAATATTAAATTTTGTATAATTTTAACAAATTAAAAATGTTTTCCTTAAAAATACAAATTTATTGCTTTATTAATGTACTTTAAGTAATTCAGATTCTATTAATTATTAATACTACATAATATAAATAACATTAGATATTTCTAAATTATTTAGTGCCAATTTTATTTAATATTTATTTGTGTTATATATTGCTCATATTAAAAATATATTTTCTTAAGTTTCCTTTGTCAGTTCTACTCAAAACACAGGATAGCTGAGATGTTTAGAGTACCGTAGTAATAACCAGAACCCCCGGTACTGAATTTTTAAGTATGACAACTCCATGTTAAATTCATTGATGAAGATTCAATTTTTCACGACATCCGAATAATATGATTAGCGTATTTTTCACTTCTTCAGGTGCTCTCTTGTTGCTAGGATAAACAATATTGTACTTTGTACTTTTAGGGGGAACGGAGCGAAAGGGGATACATATGGTAATAATCGAACCACTGCAGCAGGAGTTTTTTATATCAATGTATCGCTCTGGCTGCGGTGACTCGAAAAATAAAGCGATCTTTTGATATTCGTATTTTTAGGGCTAAAATGGATAAAATTGGAACCGACTGCAGCTAGACTCATAAAATTCGATGTGTTCATTTGTCTGATTGTGTAGAAGAATTTTTGGATATTTGTTCTTTTAGTGAAATCGGTTCGAAAGGGGATAAAAATGATGTCAATCAAATGGCTGCAGAAAATATAACAACATTCGACTAAATAAAATTTTCTGACTACGTAGATGCAGCTGCAAATAAAATGTCTTTTCCAAATATGTTCTTTTAAGGACAAAACGGGGTAGAAGTCAAGGAGATGTAGCTAGAATCGTATAATTCATTATTCATTTCATTATGAATGCGAAAGTTTATGGATTTTCGATATTTATAATTTTAGGATCAAAATGTGATAGAATACACCCACCAATCTGCTGCAGCTGGAACTACGAAATTCGATGTGAATGCTTCTCTGACTGTGTGTTAGTTTGGAATTGTATATGGGCAAAATCCGGTCCAGAGAAAAAAATATCTTCCCTAAGAGAACAAATTAAAATATTGCTAATAATTCTTTGTCCTTTCCATATATTATTGTAATCAAAATACAGGTCGCAATTATTGTCCGATCCGTACACAAATTAGATCAAGCAAGATTTGACGGCCGAAGACAAACTGTTCATATGTAGATATAGCCCACATACAAATATCTTACCAGTTTGACTTCTTCCATTCTAGAAACCACACTTGGTTCAAATTTGTTTAAACACCTTATATTTCAATTAGAAAAATCTGTGGTAAAAATGGAACAAATCTGGTTCAGATTTGTATAAATTCATCATATATGTTTTGCTCCCGATTTGATTTTTTCCGCTCTAGAAACCATATATTTTAACAGGCTTTCTACTGACTTTATACAACATCATATATTTCAACTAGCAGTACCCGCTGCTTCGCACGCGAAAAAGCCAGGTATTTGTTATTAGTTTTATCCGTCTCTGTTGTAGGATAGTATTTATTTGATTTTCTTTTCTAAAATAGTAAATTGGAAACGTAGCACTCATATACAATCAAAGGAATGTGCTTGTCGATGTGCAGTGTTTTAGCTGAACTCCCATTAAAATTATAAAAAATTCAGGTTTTATAGTGATCACAAATAATCCTTCTTTTAGCTCTCAGGGCTATATTTTAGAAGTTATGGCCCTTTTAAAAATTATAAAAAATTCAGGATTTATGGGTGATCACAAATTATACTTCTTTTAGCTCTCAGGGCTATATTTTAGAGATTATGGCCCATTTAAAAATTATAAAAAATTCAGAATTTATGTATACATTTTTTATCATTTCCTACCCAGTTTTTAACAAAAAATTACAACTGCAGAGCCTTTTATTCGAAAAAAATCCATTTTGATGGTCAGAGGAATTTACATACTAAATTTCATGATTCTAGCTGTAATCCTAAAGTTTGTACCATTATATTTGTCCCGCTCTCCCCTTAAAAGTTAAAATTTCTAAAAATCAATTTGGATTTTTTCTTCTACGTTGTCAGAGGAATTGACACACCAAATTTCACGATTCTTGCTATAATAATTTAGTTGGTACTATTTTTATCCCTTTTTGACCTGCTCACCTCTTATAAGTACAAATTTCGAAACATCCACTTTTACTGCGCTTCTACATGGGCAGAAGAACTTACATATCAAATTTCAAGATTCTAGCTGCAATCCTTTAGTTGGTACCATTTTTATCCCTTTTTGTCCCGCGCAACCCTTAAAAGTACAAAATGCATTTATATTGCGCTTCTATGTGGTGAGAGGAATTTACATACCAAATTTCACGATTCTAGCTACAATACTTTAGTCGGTACCATTTTTATCCCTTTTTGTCCCGCTCACCCCTAATAAGTACAAATTTCGAAAAATCAATTTATATTGCAAGTCTACGTTGTCAGAGTAATGTAAATACCAATTTTCACGATTCTAGCTGCAATTCTTAAATTGGTACCATTTTTGTCTCTTTCCTCTCTTAAAAGCACAAATTTCGAAAAGTCCCTATTTGTAGCTCTTCTGCATGGTCAGTGGAAGGAACACACCGAATTTC
This sequence comes from Polietes domitor, assembly GCA_947397865.1. Classification (NCBI taxonomy): domain Eukaryota; kingdom Metazoa; phylum Arthropoda; class Insecta; order Diptera; family Muscidae; genus Polietes; species Polietes domitor. The sequence continues at coordinate 168,838,475 of OX377618.1, forward strand.
ATTTTTCTAGATACTACAGTTTGGTCAGGACGAAGGTTCGATGTTTATCCCTTTTTGTCCCATTTTACCCCTAAAAGTACGAATTTCGTAAAACCCTTTCTTAGTCGACGTCTAGGTCATATTTGGGAACTACCCTGAACTTCATGAGCTTGGCTTCAGCCGTTTGGTCTGTGTGCTGGTCAATAATAAGTCAGTCAGTCAATCGCAACGCAACTCTTTTATATATATAGATTAGAAATCTCTCTGGTGAAGATGAATCAAATCGGTTCATATTTAGATATAGCCACCATACAAATGTCTCTACCAATGAATTCTGCTCTAGAAGCAGAAGCATATATTGTGAAAGTAGATCTCATCGGTCCATGATATTGGACACACGTCACCTCACCGAATTGAATTGTAATGGCGTATAAAGTAAAGAGTACGACTTTAAGTAAGACCGACTTTAGCCTTGCTGCATTTTTGAAAACACAATATATACATATGGCTGGGTCACGGTCCGTACAAATGGAAAAACAATTTCCAGTCACCCCACGAAAATAAAGTTTGGATTGTTTAATGATGATTGGCAAAATATTTCGTTCCTAGGTCAAGCCGCCTGTGAACTAAACGCTACTGGAAACACCCCAAAAGCCACAAAAAAAAAACAATTTAAACGTCATATAAAAAAAAATATTTTTAAAAAGCTTCCAAGTGTCTATTGTACAGAAAATAATTTTGGGCAAAAATGCAACGGGAAAACATGTTTTTGAGGTGTTTGCACTACCATTTAGTTCAAGACATATTTTTTTCAAATCATCATTAAACAATCTAATGTATGTATGTATGTAGTGAAGAACTGTCATTCTATAAAAATCATAATTATAATAATGAACAATCACAATATTTACCAACTATAGCAATTATAATACAAATATCATGTACTTCGTGGAGGCGACAGCTTCTATCTGCCGCTAATACTGTGTGATGAACTCCACGGTGTAAGGCATACACGGCAGAACTTTTCGCCTTTTACTTGTTTGTAATTATATATATTTTTGAAATTTTTATTTAATGATTTGAACTGGGATATTGTCCTGGCTCCAGACCATTTTGCATCTATATTTAATAGAATGCAAATTTATTTACAAATGGCATGGTGATCAGGTGGCTTCGCAGCGACTTTTCAACATCAAACCCGGCCGGAATGCAAATTTATTTACAAATGGCATGGTGACATTTATTACTTGGTTGCAGACTACCACGATCATGATTTCGATCATGTCAAAAGTCTTTTCAAGTGGCTTCGCAGCGACTTTTCAACATCAAACCCGGCCTCTATAAGGAGATGATTCTCACAAACGAATAAGAATCACAACTCACTTGCCGAATTTGCGTTTAAAAGATCGCACCAAGAATAAAGTAATTTTTAATTTTTTATTCGGTAAAATCTAAAAATTCTCCCTAAATACTAAATATCCTGTTGTAAATCATTATTCAATCTGTTGTGCAACATTTCGCATGACGGAGATGAAATTTGTATATTGCTTGCCCACTGTGCACTTTGTGACAGCGGCGAAAAAAGCAATTAATTATAGCTGATTAATAAATGAAAGCATATGCATTTAATTGTCAACACATTCAAGACATATGCACATAAATCACACAGTCCCGAGAATTCATCGCCCTCTGTCAACCACTGAACACTACAAGTCACCTCATATACATACGCACTCACAGAAGGGTCGTGTGTTTGAGCGTGTGTGTGCATCACCCACAGTCCCTTTAATGCGGTCTACGCGGTTCTGTTCTGCTCAGTTGTGTTGCCAAAATTGACAAAATTTTAAATAAAATCCTTCGACAAACTTAACACATGCGCGCCGCACCACCCATCCACAACCGCACAAAACCAATTATAGTTGAGGGCTGGCCACCCGGCCGCCTTTGTAATGCTGCTTCATAATAAGATGATGAAATTCTTGTTGTTGCTCGAGCTGTTTGTTTGTTGTCATCTGTGGTTTAATAAAAACTTTTTATTAACAGAAATATGTGAGCAAACTGTAGGAAAATCATTGCCATCGCATGCCAGCAGTGAAGAATTTCCATTAAAGATCATAAAGTTAAGACGTGACATCGTTGAAAATTACGTGCGTTGGTTTTTCAAAAAAAAAATAAAAAAAATCGCAAGAAATAAGAAATTATTTTTTATGTGGACACTTTAAAGCCACAAAACACCCACCCACCCCCACCACCCAGTCTCCTTAAAGAATAATGCCAAGGAATCGCATTATTTCTTAAATAAGTCCATACGAGCATCAGATGTTCATTTGATGGTTCGTAAAGTGAAAACGTGTCGTTTGTAATCGAAATTCTTGGATCAATTTTATGTTGTTTTTTCTCGTCTTGTTGTTTGCCATGGTGACAGGAGAAATCAATCAAATTACACGTGTGTTAGGTATGTCTGTATTTACAATCAATTGCTTCACTTGATAATGATACGTGTTTGTTTGTGCAGCTGTCTGAAATTTAATACAGATATTTTTCTTGTTTGGAAAATGTCTTTTAATCTTTAATTTGCAGTGGTAAAACCCATAATGTGGAGTATTGACGCTAACAGTTACCTTTTAATGGGAGTCGTATAGAAAAAAAGCGAAATAAAGAACAAAATAATATCATAATCTTATTAAAGACAGAAGTTTAGTCAGCTGAAGATTTGCTACCATGTCTTGGGCATAATATCATGGAACGTACAAAAGGAAATATGTTATCATTCACGACGACTGAAACAACTCGAAAATTTTCAACTTTTTCGTACTTAAATATTACATTAGGGGTGGGATAGCGTTGTATGGGAATTTTAGGAGTTCGCTTTGGAACCGCTAGAATACCCCATTTGGTGGGGTTTGGAAAAAAATCATGAGCCAAAAAACAAGTAAAAACGGCGTTAAGTTCGGCCGGGCCGAACTTTATATACCCTCCACCATGGATTGCATTCCACAGAGGTTGTCGGTTTTCGTAGAAGTGCAGTAATATTACAGGAAAATATCAATTCTTTTAACATAGCCAAACCAAAACAAATACAAATATTGAAAAATTAATTTTATAAATAAATATAATATTTTAATTATTTCAAACCACGTTTATAAGGTAATGCTACCAATACGTCAATTCAAAAAATAAATATTCTTATATTTATATTTTCAAATCCATAAATATTGGTAGATAGTGGGTGCTGCTGTTGGTTGTATTTCCTTTCTTTTCGAATTCCAAAAGTACAAATTTTGAAAATCCATTATCAGACGTACATAGTGCAAAATAACCTAACTTCATGATTCAACCAATTTTTGCCGTAAAAGAAAAAGTACGAATTTGGAAAAAAAGATTTATTTTGCGTGTCTATGCAGTCAGAGGAATGTATACAACGAATTCCATGATTCCATTTGGTTGGTACCATTTTTAGCCCCTTGACGTTTCTACGCAATTAGAATTTTATCATTCTAGCTGTAGTCGTTTAGGTACTATTAGGTACTATTTTTATCCCTCTGTACCATTGTTTCCCTTGAAAGTACTAATTTCGAAAAATTTGTCTATTTTCCGTGTCTACGGAATGTATACTCCGAATTTCATTACTCTAGCTGCGGTCATTTGATTGGTACTATTTTTATCCCCTTTTTTCATTTTAACCCCAAAAAGTAGGAATATCGAAAAATCAATTTATTTTCCGAGTCTACACACTCAGAGGAATGTATACTCCGAATTTCATGACTCTAGCTGCGGTCATTAGATTGGTACTATATTTATCCCCTTTTTTCATTTTAACCCCAAAAAGTACGAATTTTTAAAAATCCGTGTATTTTACTTATCTATGCAATCAGAGGAATGTATACACCGAATTTCATTATTCTAGGTACAGCCGTTTGGTTGGTACCATTTTTATCCCTCTATTCCTATTTTACCCCTTAAAAGTACGAATTTGGAAAAATACTTTTATATTATGTATCTACTCAATTAGAGGAATGTACACACCGAATTTCGTGTTTCTAACTGTTGTCGTTTAATATGTACCATTTTTATTCCTTTTTTGTCCCATTTCACCCCCTACAAATAAGAATCACTTTATGGTGCACTTTTTGGCTATACGGGGAATGCACATACCAAATATCAAGCAAATATAAACAGAAATATTCAAAAAACATGCTTAAATACGCTAAAATATTAGGGATTGTTATGGGTATTTTTATTCCTTGTGAGGGAAAAATTTTTCCCTTTGGGCCGATTTCGCCCCATTTCAATCCCAACCGATCTACGACTATAAGACGCATTTATGGAAAATTTGAACGTTCTAGCTCCTAGCTAGCGTGCTTTTAACAGACGGACGGACATGGCTAGATCGTCTTAGAATTTTATGACGATCAAGAATATATATACTTTATAGGGTCGCAGGTCGATATTTCAAGGTGTTACAAACGGAATGACAAAGTTAGTATACCCCCATCCTGGAGGTGGAGGGTATAATAAAATATGATATAGATTTGTTGTGAAAATCTTACGACAAACACTTCTTCTTGTTCCCACAGTGCTTGACGGCTATTTTCATATGTCGAGGAAACTGGAGAACCATATTTTTAACTGTATCAAGGGGAATGTAGCGATTTTATTATTTGGCTCGCAATATAAATAGTTCTTCTCATATGGAACATAGAATGAATTATTTGTACTGGGATAAAAAGGGAAACAGTTTCTTTAAAACTTACTAAAATACTACATTGGTAGCCATTAAGTTCTAATTGAGTCTTCCTTAATGTGTTTTTTTGTAACATTAATATCTAGCTACATTACATTTCCTGAACATCCCCCGTCCCAACGTCTTTAAATTGTCTGATTTTAATTATTCGGGATTTTGTTTAAACATACTTCCGTGGAATAAATGTCATTTTATCCATCAAGACTTTCGAAACCTAACAACATAAGTCGCCATGAATGAAGCGTCTTTAACAATATGCTTATTCCAAGCTTTTCATTTCCATCATAAAGATGAAAAGCTGTCGTCGTTCCCTTTTCACAAATATTATGCATTCATACTTACATTTAATTTGCTCCTCTGCTTTGCAGGGTCTTTTTTCTGTTCAACCATTCAACATCTCGTAATAAAATGTAAATGTAAAATGATGCAAAACGATATTGAGCCAACCAAGCAGCTATATAGCTATCCATTCTCCCCCTCCCCCCATTCATATTTATCTAGTGAATCTACCCACCTCTCGTGTGGCATAAATAGCAAAACGTATTTCTGTCGCTGCTAGAGCAGGAGTTTGCGGGCTGGCTGGCTGGCTGCTCCCCAATGAATGGTTGTACATTAAGCATATCAAGGTATTATTAATACCCTTGGAGATAAAGTGAAGGAACTAACCATCATAGTGTGCTTTTCGCGCATCTTTAATTAATTTATTCAAATCGTTTCTAATCTTTTGCGTCTTATATTTCATTTCATCTCTGCGCCACCAAGTCGAACGACCAGTCGTGTCATACGACCGGCCTACTTACAAACCACCAGCATATACAGTGGGCGATTTGCGATATACGTCTGTGAATTATGTCATTTGTTTGCAATTCATTGCTCAGAGTTGTATTGAAAGTGTGGGATTTTATTAGTATATCATGGATTATAATCTTTAAATCGCTCTGCTGAAAAGTTACAATAAAATAAGTGAGGTTTTCGCACAAAATTGTCAATATGACGACTGCTCACGTCACAAATGCCGGTGCAATAGCTTGAAAAAGAATGAACATCTTGAGAAGTTGGAAGTTAGATAGGGATGGGGGCTAACATGCAACTATACAGTAGACTGGCTTCTTTTATGGGGAAGAAAAAATGTTGTCGGTATTTCCGACTAATATGAAAGATAGATTTGTTAATATTTCGCATTTATCATTGTCCGTTCGTGAGGGGATTTTCGTTGAAAGGAATCCACGGTGAGAATGGTATAGAAAACATGTAAGGAAGGTTAAAGTCGGGCGTGGCCGACTATATGATACCCTACACTTAGTCATTATACCCTATGGTGTAGGATATAAAAAGGTCATTACATTTGAACCGGGTGATATACGATGCAGCTATAAGAGGAGAATATATTACAAATTCCATACTTCTATGTGTATTTGTAAGAAAATTTGAACACAAACTTTGAATGGGAGCTATATACAAATCTGAACGGATGTGACCCATGTTTAGCAAAGCTTTACTAGTTGAAATATTAGACGCTTTCCCAAATTGTATTGAGTGTTAAATATATGGTTTCTAGAGCGGAAAGAATCAAATCGGAAGCTGTATATAATCTGAACCGATGTGACCCACTTTCGCTTTAGTAATTTCTATTTGAAACATTAGCTGATGTGCCGAATTAGAAGAAAATCTGTACAAAAATTATATTTCTATAGCGGCAATAATTAATTCAGTAGCGAAATTTGTAATGGCATATATATATATATCTGAACTCATCTGACCCATTTTCACCAGAGCTTTTTCTAGTTGAAATATAAGCTGTTTTGCCAAATTTGAAGAAAATCTGTCAAAGTTTGTGGTTTTTAAAGCGAAAAGAGTCAAATCGGAGGAGACATTTGTATGGGAGCTATATATAAATCTGAACCGATCTATCCTATTTTTACCAGAGCTGTTTCTAGTTGAAATATACGGCGTTTTGCCAAATTGGAGGAAAATATGTTGAAATATGTGGTTCTAGAGCGGAAAAAGTAAAATCGGAAGCAAAATTTGTATGGGAGCTATATCCAAATCTGAACCGATTTGCTTCAAATTAAATAACGTTCGTCCTTATCCCATAGAACTTCGTTGTGCAAAGTTTCATTTAGTTCGAACAACAATTGCGACCTGGACTTTGATTACAAGACGGACGGACGGACATCGCTAAATCGACTCAAAAAGTGATTCTAAGTAGATCGGTATAATAAACGATGGGTCTATCTCGTTTCCTTTTGGGTGTTACAAACAAATGCACAAACACATTATACCCTGTGGTGTATGATATAAAAATCTGTCCCTGTATGAGCCTTATCAAAACATATTAAAACTTGCTATATGACCCTGAATAAAGCGTAGATTTTTACGAGGTAGAGGTCAATTGCAATTTTAAGAATTTCTTAACCCATTAGAACCCCAAATTTTTTCATTCTGTTCGTTCTCAGTGGCTTTAATGTGAAGTAATATCTGAAATATGGGGTTATTTGCATCATAAAGACATTCTTGTCTTATAAAAAGCTAATTTTTGAAAAAAAAAAAGATCAAACATTTCAAGTTATCCCCCTTAAAAATAAAATCATGAATAAACTTTTTAATGAGGAAAAAATTAGATGTTAGTTAATGTTAGACTTCTCTTTCCTTTGATGTCCATATCGCCATTGTGTGACGCTCAAAAGTACGAAACTAAATAATTGAAACATCTAAATCCTTTTGAAATTATTTATTTATTTATTATGAATTATAATACAAAGTAAATATATATTCTAATTTTGGGTCCAGGGATTGAGCCGGGGTGACTAAGGCCATTGTAGCTAGTTATTGCAGCGACAGACCAGAGCCTCTGGTGGGAATCGAACCCACAACCCCCACGCTGATAGCCGAGCACGCAACCAAATCGGGCGCTCTTTTTTCCATGCTTTATATAAGGTTACTTTCTATATATGTTTGTGTGCCACAAAATTTGAAATCAATTTTTAAAGCTTTTTTCTCAACCAATTTTGCTCAAATTTTGCACACTTAATCATTTTCGATGACAATACAAGGAAATGGAAAAATTTGACCAATTGGACAAAGGGGCGTGGCACCTCCCATACGAAGTTAAAACCTATTATTGAATATTGTCAGTTCTATGACACCTAGAGTGCTGAAATTTTGTGTAAGTGCATCTAGCATCAATTCGCATAGTTGTGCCAAAAATGGGCGGTATTGGAAAAGTGGGCGTGGCATCTCCCATACGAAGTTAAAACCTATTATTGAATATTGTCAGTTCTATGACACCTAGAGTGCTGAAATTTTGTGTAAGTGCATATACCATCAATGTGCATAGTTGTGCCAAAAAGGGGCGGTATTGGAAAAGTGGGCGTGGCATCTCCCATACGAAGTTAAAACCTATTATCGAATATTGTCAGTGCTATGACACCTAGAGTGCTGTAATTTTGTGTAAGTGCATCTAGCATCAATGTGCATAGTTGTGCCAAAAATGGGCGGTATTGGAAAAGTGGGCGTGGAACCTCCCATACGAAGTTAAAACCTATTATTGAATATTGTCAGTTCTATGACACCTAGAGTGCTGAAATTTTGTGTAAGTGCATCTAGCATCAAGTCGCATAGTTGTGCCAAAAATGGGCGGTATTGGAAAAGTGGGCGTGGCATCTCCCATACGAAGTTAAAACCTATTATTGAATATTGTCAGTTCTATGACACCTAGAGTGCTGAAATTTTGTGTAAGTGCATCTAGCATCAATTCGCATAGTTGTGCCAAAAAGCGGCGGTATTGGAAAAGTGGGCGTGGCACCTCCCATACGAAGTTAAAACCTGTTATTGAATATTGTCAGTTCTATGACACCTAGAGTGCTGAAATTTTGTGTAAGTGCATCTAGCATCAATTCGCATAGTTGTGCCAAAAATGGGCGGTATTGGAAAAGTGGGCGTGGCACCTCCCATACGAAGTTAAAACCTATTATTGAATATAGTCAGTTCTATGACACCTAGAGTGCTGTAATTTTGTGTAAGTGCATCTAGCATCAATGTGCATAGTTGTGCCAAAAATGGGCGGTATTGGAAAAGTGGGCGTGGCACCTCCCATACGAAGTTAAAACCTATTATTGAATATTGTCAGTTCTATGACACCTAGAGTGCTGAAATTTTGTGTAAGTGCATCTACCATCAATGTGCGTAGTTCTGCCAAAAATGGGCGGTATTGGAATAGTGGGCGTACCACCTCCCATACGAAGTTAAAACATATTATCGAATAGTGTCAGTTCTATGACACGTATAGTGCTCAAATTTTGTGTAAGTGCATCTAGCATCAATGTGCGTAGTTGCGCCTAAAATGGGCGGTAATGCAAAAGTGGGCGTGGCACCTCCCATATGAAGTTAAAACCAAAATTACACCTACTGTAATTTTGTGTAAGTGCATCTAGCATAAACCTGCGTAGTTGTGCCAGAAATGGACGGTATTGGGAAAGTGGGCGTGGTACCTCACATACGAAGTTAAAACATATAATCGAATATGGTCAGTAGGTGTCATAGACCTAGAGTGCTGAAATTTTGTGTGAGTTGATCCAGTGTAAATAGTTGTGCAAAGATGGGCGGAAAGTGGACGTGACACTTCCCATCTGAAATTAAAACCGGTTTTAGAGTATTTCGACACCGAGATGGGCGGAAAGTGGCCGTGACCCTTCCCATACGAAATTAAAACCAGTTTTTTAAGTATATTCTACAACGATCTTCCTATATTGTTGTGTGTGTTTATTTAGTTGTAACCTGCTTAGACAATATGCAAATGGGCGGGATTTGAAAGGCGCATTTTTGATTCGAACTTTGTAAAATTACACGTTTTCTGTGGATTTTCTTAGCACAACAGTAAAGAAAGGTTATAACTAGTAAATCAAAAAAAAAAATTCTTTTTTTAAATCCATGCTTTATGCAAGCAGAATTCTATTGGGCCTAGAAATTCTTTTTTAGTTATCTTTTGTAGAAGGAAAAATTACTGTTACGTTTTTAAATATTTTTTTATTAATTATTATTATTATTATTATTATTTATTATTATTATTATTATTTATTAACGTAACAGTAATTTTTCCTTCTACAAAAGATAACTAAAAAAGAATTTCTAGGCCCAATAGAATTCTGCTTGCATAAAGCATGGATTTGAAAAAAGAATTTTTTTTTGATTTACTAGTTGAAATTAAAAGACTTGTAAAAAGACCACGAAATAAAAAACTAAGTATGCAGTTGTCCTATTAGTGACCTATTGTTTGACTTCTATATATCTCGTTCTTAAGAGGTAAATCGTGCCGCACGGTTTTATTGTAACGCTTATGTGCAGGTTTCCTCCCAAATTATCCGTTTAAAGTCCAAAATGTCCATGTACTATTGACACTTTCATTTGTGTTACAGTGTCCATCAACGCGGAGATATAAAGACAATTTGCGCTGCAATTTTAAAAAATACCAAATGAATTTTTAATCGATTTTCGATGAAGCTAGCTTTCTTTCTACTATGTCTCATGGAATGTGATGTACTCCAACTCCAACTATAGTGGATCTTACTGCAAAGATGCCAAAAGATAGACAGACGACTTTTAAGACACTTGGAAATAGTTCGTCTTCAAATTAGATCGAATAAGTTGGAAATAATGTTGCTTTGAAAATGGAATAATGTGGATTTTCTAATTCTTTACATTCATTTCTATTTTAGTGAACTACGATTTCTACGGCCGCCTATTTCATATTTTCCATACTTTATTATGTTGTTTTCGAAATTATTTATCCTGAATATGCCGGTGAAATAAAAAATGTTTTGAAATGTTTCTTCATTTTTAAATCTCAAAAATACTTTGAACAACAAATACAGTTGTTGGTATCCGACGAAATGCATGATGATATTCATATAATTTTAAAATCAAAAAATATCAATTAACTAAGATTTTAGACTTCCCTTTGATTTTCGCCATGTGGAGCAGATGCAACTTTTGATTTTGTTGTTTTTTTTTTTGGATTTTAAAGACTCTATACAACTTATTCGAAATGTTTCTTACAAGCAACATTGGAAATGAAAGGGTTACAACTAATTTTGCATAAGGCTGATGAAGCTGATGAAGGTTGCTACATTAAGATACTCGAATAACTATTTTTATACCATTCACCTCCAGGATATACTAAGTTTGTTATTCCGTTTGTAACAACTTGAAATATTCTTGATCGTCGTAAGACGGGAATTCCCGGGAAAAAGTAATTTATTTATAGGTATGTCCAATATGGTTTAAAATATCAACATTTAATAACTGGTGTGTTTTTTTCAATACTTTCATATTACAAATTAAAAACGAATGTTATTGTCAAAATATTTTACAATTTATTTTTCATTTTACAAATATTTTACTCTACACCTTTTCAAGGTTATATTCGGAACATACAAATTTATATTGAGAAATGTAAATTCATATTAGGAACATATAAATTCATATTGGGTAATGTAAATTTATAATAGGAACATGTTAATTCATAATGAAAAATATAAATTCATAATGAGAATTGTTAATTTATATTGAGAACAATTAATTCATAATAGGAACATACCATTTCATTATGAAATATACAAGTTTGTAATCAGAAAATCCAAATTCATAATCAGAAAATACGTTTTCATATTCAGAAAATATGAATTCATAATGAGAAAATATAAAATCATATTGAGAAAATGTAAATTTATAATGAGAACATTGATAAAATATGTGTTTCTACGAAAATATCCATAGAAAAACGTACATACATAGCTTCGATTATAAATTTTACAGTTCCTGATTATGAATTTATATTTTATGAATATATATGAATAAGAATTTATATTTTCTCATTATCAATTTGGATTTTTCTTATTTTGTATTTATATATCTCATTATCAATTTGTATGTTCTTCTTATGGTTTTATATTTCTCAATATGAATTTACATTTCACATTACGAATTTACAGTGCTGATTGTGAATTATCATGCTCCTATTATGAATTTATATTTCCTGTTATGAATTTACATTTCTAATCATGAACATACATATTCTGATTATAAATTACATTTTCTCATTATAAACTTGAAAAGATGTAGACTAATCGTCAGAATTGGACATTTATATCGCAGGTAGAAGTGACTGACACCTACACTAGATTCAAAATTGAAAACGATTAAGGAAACAAATAACTCATATGACGGAGAATGTTCTGACACATTTAATTTAGAATATTCATTCGTTTGGAGACAAAATTATTTTATAGAAACAAGGGGGAATATTCTAAACTGTAAAACCAATAGAAACATAAAAAATTAATATTAATTTAATAAATTCATAAAAAATAAAAATATTGAAATAGTCCAGTCATTAATTCTTACAAATGGCCATTGAACTACACCGTAGCATATATTTATATTCCTACTAGATTTCTCTTGAAAGATTCCAGGCGAACAATTTTTATTGTATTCCTATTTTTAGGCCATTTCTTTCTGGCTACATATGTAAAGTAAATTGTTCTTGAAGAATATGTTCACCTCGATTCTTCTAGAAAAACAAGAAAATTTACATTATGTAAGCCATAGTATTGTCGGCATGATATTTTATTTCCCAATAAAGATCCTGCAAATAGCCTCACAAAAAGTTTTTATTCCCCTAGCTGGGTTTCGCATAAAATGGCTATTTAGCGAATTTAAAAAGTTTTATTTGTAGTAATATAATATAAACAAATACTCAACAATGTCAAATTGTAAGTAATGTAAATACATATATGAATTTGAAATACATCTAAAAATTCCAATTTATATAGTAACATTAAATTATTGATCAACATAATAAATAAATTATTTTTTTAATATTTCCCGTATTCCCGGGAAATTGAAAGTTTGGAAAAATTTGGACGGGAATTCCCGGGAAAAACGATTCGGGAATTCCCGGACCCCAAACCCTATTCTATACTCATAATTTTGGACCAAAAAGGGGCAAATTTGGTGCCGAGCAAAGGGCTGCAGATATATAATCATAAAGATCGGCGTGTACATTCCTCTGATTGTGTAGACGCTCAACATAAAGAATTTTTTGGAAATTTTTAATTTTAGGGAAAGCGGAGCAAAAGGGGCTAAAAATGGTACCAATCAAACGGCTGCAGCTAGGATCATGAAATGCTCTTTATAAATTTCTCAGACTTTGTAGGCGCACAAAACAGAAGTAATTCTTCAAATTCATACTTTTAGGAAAAAAATTGTTAAAAAAGATGCGGAGCAAAAGGGGATAAAAATGGTACCAAGCAATCGGCTGTAGCTAGAATTGTAAAATTAGGTGTATACATTCCATTGTGAACCTGAAAGATAATAGAATTTCGAAATTCGCGATTTGCCTTTCTGAAGAATAACCTTAATATATATAGGACGCGCCCCAAGTGGGCGTGGTCATTAAATTAATTAATTAATTTTATTTCAGAATTATAATAATGAAACATCACAATGTATTTAACAAATATTGCTATTAGCAAAAATCGCAATTATACCCTTGCTCTGCAGTGTAGTAGGGTATATATAATTTGGAACAGTGTAACGCATTGACCCTATGTAGGTCTGGACCAAATCCGTTTCACGGATTTTTAAGATGTTTGAGCCATGTTCGTCCGTCCGTCCGTCTGTCTGGCGGGTGTCCACGACAAATCTCGAAGGGAACTAAGGAATCAATTCTAACTTTGCACATGGTAATATTTTCTCCAAACTTAGTTTAAGCCCATATTCCACACAACATAGCCCATATTCCAATGTTAAATTAAAACTACTGTAACATCCACACCGATATTCGGAATCAGCCATATTTTGGTATTTGATAATTTGTTTATGATCACTTTAAATATACTAAATATAGCGGGTATTTCCATGCCGCTATTACAAATCATCCTAAACTATGTAGCTGTTGCAACTTCTATACAGATGATGGGAATACTGTGAAATTTGATATTTGGCAATGCTTGCTATGGGCGATATTGCCTCACCTATTCTTGTACCTCCCACACAAATAGCTTTGTTTAAAATAAAACCGGTGTAGCATTCATACGGGTAGTGAAAATCATTTGCAATTTAATATTTGACTATGTTTTTATAATCACTTTAAATCAAAAAAAGGACTTACGCTTTTGCCACCCCCTTCTTTTATCTTCCACACAACTGTCTATAACCTAGGTAAAACTAAATTCTTCATACTTCTAAACTGGTGCATAGAATCCACTATGACCTGATATTTGATCATGTTTATACAATTGTTTTATAAAGGGTGATTTTTTAAAAGCTATAGGAAAGTTTTTCAAAACAAAAACACACACACAAAAATTCAGAAAACTGCATGAAATCTTTATTTGAATCGATAGTACGGCCCATTATTATATATATATATATTATATTATAATTTATTGTTTGAAGATTATTTCATGCAAATGTTGACCTTGACTGCGCCTCAAATGGTCCATCCGCTTAGTCCAATTTTGGCATTTCCACGTTTTTGAGTAACAGAGGCCCAATTGCTGCGAACGGCGACGAATCGATAATTGATGGTCATCATTAACACTGGCCGATACAGCTGCGATATTTTCTTCAGTTCGCACTCTACATAAGCATGTTGGTTTAATGTCCAACAATCTAAATTTGGTGCGAAATTTAGTCACAATAGCCCGAATAGCCGCTTCAGTGGGTCGATTAAACTGACCATAAAATGGATGCGCGCGATGAACTTTCTTAACAGAGCACGCATTTTGATAATAAAATTCAATAATTTGCAAGCGTTGTTCGTTGGTAGGACGATTCATGGAAGATGTGTGACAGTGAAACAAAACACGAAACGTGCATCAGCTGTTTAAACCAGCGTTGCCAAAAAGATAATAGCAAAAAAATCAACCTTTAAATGTGGAAGCTGGTACCTTTCACTCAAAATAGCCTGTCCTTACATATGTTCTCTGAGAGTGAGGGTATATATAAGTTTGTTTAGCCGACTGAAGCTTCCTTACTTGTTTTCCTAATTTTTTATTGCACTTATACGTACACTGAGGAATGCAATCCATGGAGGATAGTATATAAGATTCGGCCCGGCCGAATACATTTTCATTGAACCTTTTTAATGGTTTATAATAGAATTGAATAGAATAATAGAATTGAAATAAAAGTTATTCGTTGCTGCCTGTAGAGTTGCAGCGGGAATTGCTTCAATTGTTGTTCGAATTGACGAACGATGCCACTTCTTTCAAATAAAATATGATTTGTTTTATGACAAAGTTTTGTGCTAATTTAATGTCCATGGCTGTACATTAAGCTGTACGAAAAAAATGCAGCAGTCACACTGCAGAAATGAAGATTGGATTGTTTAATGATGATCTGCAAAATATTTCGTCTATGAGTCAAGCCGCCTGTAAGCTAAAGCCTCCAGAAAACACCTCTCAAAAAATCATATTTTCATTTCAATACCTCCCACTGTGCAGCTTCGCGACCAACCTGTACCTGGGGGATGGGGGATACGTATATCCCTTGTCGCATTCACCGGTTGGTTCATCATCGACATAATGCTGAACTAAACATAAGAAATTTATGATTGCTTTGCATAACAAGATTTTGGCCATTCTATTCGATACACGCAACACATTTGAACAGACGACGACTCATGTTCCTGTTTCACGGTGGTGATGGAGGTGGAGGTGAAGCAGGTGGGGATGGGGATGGTGTACCTTGGCCATGGCATTATAAACAATATGAAATTTGATGTTGTGTTGGCCCGCTGCTGGGGTGGTGTTTCTTGGTTATTGGCTTATTTAATATTGGCTTTAACAGGATCTCTAATATTTGGTGCTATCCACCATTGTGGCACAAGATGAAATTTAATAGGCAATTATTATGTTTTATGAATTGATAAGGTGAAGGGAAGGGCAGGACATTGCGGCAGTCTGGCATATTCATGCCGATGGTTTGGAGTCACAAAGTCGGACAATTAATTGGTTTTGGTTGCCCTGTAATAGCATTAGTGTTACGGCAAAAACGTTTTGAAGTCAAAATCATCGTTAACAGAAAACAAAGGAAAATTCGTTTTGTTTTTTGTTTCTATGGCTAGGACTCACATGTTTCGTGCAATAAATGTCTAGGCACATCGAATTGTTGTTTAAACAATTTACATATATTTTAAGGCCATAACTAATCTCCTCGATGTGGTAACCGGAGAAGAGGAGAAATGTCCACCACACAAAGAAAAGAAGACATGTAAGTGAGTATATCGATGGATGGGGAGGTCGAATGTTGGCTTTAGATTATTGCCTCGTGTTGGAACGAAATTGGAAATCAATGGATTGAACCGAGGAAGACAAAATGCAACATACTTAATGTGAAACAAAAAAGTAAACTAGTAAATCAAAAAAAAATTTTTTTTCAAATCCATGCTTTATGCAAGCAGAATTCTATTGGGCCTAGAAATTGTTTTTTAGTTATCTTTTGTAGAAGGAAAAATTACTGCGTTATCAGGAGCAGAAATAATAGATTTTTAATTTGTGGTTTGTATGGGAGGTACCACGCCCCTTTGTCCATTCCCGCTCATATTTGCAGCAGCACTTAAAAAATGCACACCAAACCGACGTACCAAATTTTGTTCAAATACCGTTATCAGGAGCAGAAATAATAGATTTTTAATTTGTGGTTTGTATGGGAGGTACCACGCCCCTTTGTACAATCCCGCCCATATTTGCAGCAGCACTTAAAAAATCCACACCAAACCGACGTACCAAATTTTGTTCAAATACCGTTATCAGGAGCAGAAATAATAGATTTTTAATTTGTGGTTTGTATGGGAGGTACCACGCCCCTTTGTACAATCCCGCCCATACTTGCAGCAGCACTTACAACATGCACACCAAACCGACGTACCAAATTTTGTTTAAATACCGTTATCAGGAGCAGAAATAATAGATTTTTAATTTGTGGTTTGTATGGGAGGTACCACGCCCCTTTGTCCAATTGGTCAAATTTTTCCATTTCCTTGTATTGTCATCGAAAATGATTAAGTGTGCAAAATTTGAGCAAAATTGGTTGAGAAAAAAGCTTTCAAAAATTGATTTCAAATTTTGTGGCACACAAACATATATAGAAAGTAACCTTATATAAAGCATGGAAAAAGGCCTGAAGTTCGGCCGGACCGAACTTTATAAACCCTCAGCCATGGATTGCATTGCACACAGGCTATCGAAATGCAGTAACATTACAGGAAAATGTTCATTTATAACATATCCTAACCAAAAACAAAAAAAATACTGAAAAATAATTTTATAAAAAAATATAATTTTTAATTATTTTAGTTAACGATCATGATTTCGACCAAGTAATAAATGTCACCATGCCATTTGTAAATAAATTTGCATTCTATTAAATATAGAAGCAAAATGGTCTTGAGCCAGGACAATATCCCAGTTCAATTTTTAATTATTTTAAATAACGCTTATAAGGCAAGGCTGCCATTATATGTATAAGAGTGGATTCTTTTGTGAGGAAGGAAAAAATGTTGTTGATGTTCCCAACTAAAATGATAGATTGGTTTGTTTTATGTGTTCTCCCGAAGTATTTCGCTTTTATCATTCAAAGAATTCACGATGAGAATGGTATTGAAAAAAACAGCTAGAAATTAAAATCCGACCCGAGCCTTCTTAAACCATACTAAAAACTTGCAATGACCCAGTATAAAGTGCAGATTTATACTATTTTAGTGCAATTTTTATAAAAACCGCAATAACTTCCACATTTTTAGTTCGATTTATGTTTTTAGGCCGCAAATTTTTTTATACAGTCAATACTCATGGAGTAAAATGTGAAGTAAACACTGAAATATGGAGTTATTTGCATCGTAAACACATTCTAGTCTTTTATAAAACTAATTTTTGGATAGAAATTCAAACATATCAAATTTCCCCCATTAAAAATTAAAACATGATGCATTGAAAGACCAAAATTTCAGATGTTTTTTTTTTTTCAAAAATTAGCTTTTTGTAAGACTAGAATGTGTTTACGATGCAAATAATCCCATATTTCAGTTTTTAAATCATATTTATCCCACTGAGAACCAGCAGAACAAATTTTTCGGCCCTAATGTGTTAGGAAGTTCTAAAAATTGCATTTGATGATCAATACCTCTTCAACGATCCAACAAAAACACAAATCGAACTAAAAACATGGAAGTTATTGAGGTTTTTATAAAAAATACACGAACATTATTCTTAGTTAAAATGTTGATATGGTTTGATAAGGCTCGGATCAGATATTAATTTCTAGCAGATTTTTTCTAAATGCCATTCTCATCGTGAATTTTATTCAAGAAAACCCGAAATAATACTTCCAGTCAATTCAAAAAGTAAATATAAGGCAGCAAAAAAGCTTAAATACCATAAATATTGGGGGATATTGTGTACATTTCCAGCTTCAACCGTTTAATTTACATCCCATTTTAATTCCAAGAGTACAAATTTGAAAATCCATTATCTCTCAGGTACACAGTGCAAGATAACCTAAATTCATGAATCAACCTGTCTACGCAATCAGAGGAATGTATACAACGAATTTCATCATTATAGCTGAAGCCGTTTATTTGGTACCATATTTATCCCTCTGTTCCCATTGTATCCCCTTGAAAGTACGAATTTGGAAAAATCTTTTTATTTTTCCTGTCTACGCAGTCAGAGTAATGTATACTCCGAATTCCATGACTCAAGCTGCGGTCATTTGGTTGGTACTATTCTTATCCCTTTTTTTCCATTTTAACCCCAAAAAGTACGAATTTCGAAAAATCAGTTTATTTTCAGTGTCTACCCAATCAGAGAAATGTATACACCGAATTTCATTATTTTATGTGCAGACGTTTGGTTGGGACCATTTTTATCCCATTTCTCATTTTACCCCTTAAAAGAACGAAGTTGAAGAAAATAATTTTATATTATGTATCGTTTGGTAGGTACCATTTTTTCCCCTTTTTCACTTAATTGTACACGTCAAGTAAACAAAAGCAGACATATTGAAAAAAACATGCTTAAATACTCTAAAATATTAGGGTATTTACAGTCCTTGTGATGTAAACAATTTTTCCTTTAGACCGATTTCGCCCAGTTTCAGTTCCAACCGATCTACGACTATAAGATGCATTTATGGAAAATGTGGCCATCCTAGCTCCTTTCGTTTAGATGCTATCGTGCTTTTAACAGAGGGACGGATATGGCTAGATCGTCTTCGAATTTTATGACGATTAAGAATATATGGGACATTCAACGACAAATCGGACAGTTGAAAAAAAATATTTTTGAATTCCTCCATTTTTTCATATTTTTCGTACCCATTAAAACTGGTCCTGGTATACTTTGAGTTTTTTCTGATTAATCATTTTTTAAAAAATCGTTAAATTGAAGTTCTTTTTTTCAGTCTTTTGCTCCTTAATAATGATCCGAATTAGATATTCTTTTTTTTAATATTTTAGTTTTTTGAATTACTTTTCAGAAAAAATATTAAAAAAATACATTTTTGAATACAAATTTATATTTTTTTAATTAAAACTCTTTCGAATTCTCGAACATTTTTTTATTTAAACATGTATTTATTCTGTAAATTTTGAGTCTTGCTTGAAAGTGGGCCTATAATAATTACTATGTTTTTAATTCTCTAATATCCACTTTATCTCTTCAGCTATTTTGTGATTTACTATCTTCATGAAATTTTTAAAATTTCATGAAGGCACTGTTTGAGCATGAGTTAAAGCTGCTAAATTAGAACCAGTCACAAAATTAAATTATTTCTTCTAGTTTTTCAAAATTCCTTAATAATATCTGTCCTACATTTATGTATTGGGAATGTGGTTTGAAAATTCCACCATATTAATTTAATCATCCCAGGCAGTCCTTTTGACCACTTGCTATGATGAGAAAACGCCAACCATCACAAAATTCAAGTACAACCATAAACACATTTAAAGTAGTGCACGTTGCCACCCCACCCCTTCCTCTTAAAAAATACCACCAAAAAAACTTTTCTACGCCAACTGCTATCATTTATCTGCAAAAAAGTCTAAGCTTTCAGCCAGCAAGAGTAAATCATCATCTTCATCTCCTGCAAAAATCTCTTAAGGGAAATCAATTTTATTACCATCACATCATTTTTAACAACGTACATCACTTAAGACGGCAAATTCTACTTTTCTCGAATTCTTCATCCGACTCAGCTGCAGCAGTAGAAGTAGTAGAAGCAGCATCAGCATCGTGAAGTAGACGCTTTTGGTACTTTTGGTTATTAAAGATTTTTTTGCTTCTTATGTTTCCCTGACATGCTTAGGAAATTCATTGTGAAACGATGAAGGCGAAAAGAAATAACGAAAATGACGTTGCAACACGCATTTACTTCATGTTGACATGGTTTAAATAAATGCATTATTATGGTTATGGATGGTTGCGATGATGAGATGGCGAAAAGTAATCTTGAGGTTGAGCATAATGACGCTTGCTCAAATTATTTCAGATACTTGACTATACGAATACAAAAAACAAATACTCGAATAGATGAAAACTTGAATAGTTAAATACTTGAATATTTGGATTGTTGGGATGAATGCTTGAATATAATATAAAATAAAATATCAAGAAAAATATTCCTACTATTGTGTAAATTCATACAAGAATGGAAGAAAATTTCCTGGGTATTCAAAAAGAAAATAATCATAATAATATTTTTTGAATTTTGAAATAACAAATGGTTTTTTCTTAAAATTATGTTAAATTTATGCCGAGTTCTTCATAATTTAGAAAATACTTGAATAATATTGTAAGCAGTAATTCATCTTCGTTCATAAAAGTCTAGAAAAGCCCGCTAAGATGCATTTATGGTACTAGTCAAATACTTACCCTCGTGAGGCGACATGAAAAATCGCCCAAAAGACTAATTGGGGCTAAACAATGAAGAATTGCCCAAGGGGGAAATGAAATTACGCCCAAAATCACATACATTTAATATGATTTTATATTTTAATAATAATTTAATTCGCCCAAAAGAATATCATATGGAGTATGTCTAAACCTGACTACGCAGAGTATCGGTTTCCTCCGTTGGCGGCCTTTGACGGGCTTAAAGATATTCTACTCTGAGGTACGTACAAAGGCGGCTTCACAGAATAAATGTTTTCTGCGTTGGCCGGTTCAGATTTAGATATAACATTTTCATTACTAAATATAATTATTAAATGAATTCACAAATAGTACGGTTACGGAGTTTTTATTTTTGGTAAGCCTTTTGAATGTCAATCAAGAACTTAACTTAATATAAAGATAACAAGTATGGGAAGGCTAAAGTCGTGCGGGCCGTCTACCCCCTTACAATTAAATTCGTGGGAAAAAATTGAAATCGATATTTGTCTGGGTGGTCATGAACCGATGTGACCAGATGACATACATCTGTAATACATTGAGAGAGAAACCAGTAAAAAGGCGTTAAGTTCGGCCGGGCCGAATCTTATATACCCTCCACCACGGAGTACACTACCATTTTAGGAAAATGGCGATTCTTCATTATTATAATATTAAAGTCGTCTACTATATATAAATTTTGATATAATTATTAGTCAAAAATCTTCCAAAATGTACCCTAAATACGAATAGGTAGAAACAATTACCTTCAAGTCCGATTTTCCCCATTTTCCATTTCTTGATTCCATCTACAGACTAAATGTATGTACCATTTTGATAGGAAAAGTTGTAATATTGAAGATCCAATATGTTTCAGAGTGGAATGATTTTAGCTACAGTTTCTCTCCTTTTTCCATTTTAACCCTAAAAGTACGAATTTAGACAAAATCGTACCTCTTACTTTCCGCGTCTACGAAGACAGACGAGTGCAAATACTGAATGTCATGATTCTAGCTACAACCATTTGTTTGTACCCAAATTTAATTCCACTTACATCCTGATGCTACGAATATCGGAAGATCTCTTTATTATTCGCGTCACCGCATTCGGAGAAGTGTACGCACCGAATTCCATTATTATCCCCATTCGCCCCATATTCCGGCTAAAAGTAAAACTTTCGAAAAAATCCTTTTTATTTCGCATCTTCAAAGTCAGATGAAAGTACACACCGAATTTCATGATTTCAACTTCAGCGGTTTTGGTAGGTACCATTTTTATACCTCTTTTCCAATTGTATCCCTTAAAAGTACGAATTAAAAAAAATCCTCTATTTTACGTATCTACACAATTAGAGGGATATATAGGATGTTTTTTATTGGGGTATAGAACTTTAAGTTGGCATCACTTTTTTAACTGGCGGCCATTTTGTCAGCTGTCAAGTGATTAATATTTAGTTTGGTTTGCCATTTCATCATGAACAGGTTGACAAAAGAACAACGCTTGCAAATCGTGCAAATTTATTTCGAAAGTAATGGTTCAATTCGCGAAGTTCACCACAAGCTCCGTCCATTTTATGGTCGACATAATCGTCCATCAGAGCAATTAATTCGGTTAACCGCATAATTTCGCGGAATGGACCTGTCAATTGGCCACCAAGATCGTGTGATTTGACACCATTGGATTATTTTCTTTGGGGATATGTGAAGTCGCTCGTCTACGCCAACAAACCAGAAACGTTAGGGGACTTGGAAGCCAACATTCGTGGCGTTATTGCCAACATACGGCTGGCTATATTCGAGCCAGCCGCGGCGGCCACATGCCCGAAATCATATTTAAACATTAATGGCATAAAATTATCCTTCCAATAAAGCCAAATTGATGGACATTAAAACGATTTTCTTGTGTTTTATTTCAATTCGAAGTTCTATACCTCAGTAAAAAACACCCTTTACATGCCAAATTTCATATTTCTAGCTGTTATCGTATAATCGGTATCATTGGTACCATTTTTATCCCTTTTTGTCCCAAAAGTACGAATTTCGAAAAATTCCTCGATTTTACGTATCATTGGTACCATTTTTTTCCCGTTTTCGAATCATTGGTACCATTTTTTATCCCTTTTTCTCCCATTTGAGCCGCTAATTCTTTTATTTACTTTTTGGTGCTTTCAAGATACAGAGGACTTTTCAAGTGCATATATTGCAGAAATTTTCAAAAAAAAATACTTAAGTAATCTAAATATTACGGGGTATTTTCAGTCTTTGTTAGAGAAATATTGTTGCATTTTTTGATAATTTAAGTTCGATAATGGACGAAATTACCACGTCCCATATTGTAACTGCCACACAAATGCATATTCCTATGTTAAATTATAACCGTAACTTCCGTACGGACATTCAGAATCATTTATATTTATACACTCCACGAGAGTATTATGTGTTTGTGCATTTGTTTGTAACACCCAAAAAGAGGCGAGATAGACCCATTGTTAATAATACCGATCGACTTAGAATCACTTTTTGAATCGATTTAACAATGTCCGTCTGTCTGTCCATCTATTCTTCCAGAACCAAAGGAAACTTTGCACATCGAAGTTTTTCGGGACAAGGACGAACGCTATTTAATTTGAAGAAAAACGGTTCAGATTTAGATATAGCCCCCATACGAATTTCACTCCCGTTTTGACTCTTTTCACTCTAGATACCACATATTACAACAGATTTTCTTCAAAATTGGCAAAACAGCTTATATTTAAACTAGGAAGACCTGTCTTGAAAATAGGTCAGATCGGTTCAGATTTGTATATAGCTACCATACAAATTGCGCTCCCGATTTGACGTATTCTGTTCTAGAAACCACATATTTTAACAGATCTTTTTCAAATCTTGGAAAACATCTTATATTCAAACTAGGAACACCTATGGCGAAAAAAGGTCAGATCGGTTCAGATTTTTATATAGCTCCCATACAAATTTCGCTACTGGCTTGACTTTTTCCTCCCCAGAAACTGCGTATTTTCACCGAATTTCTTCAAATTGAGCATAACACGTTGTACTTGAACTGGAAGAACTTATTGTGAAAGTTAGTCACTTCATTCCATGTTTCGATATAGCCCCGATACAAATATTCATTTCGATTTGACAAATTGTTGACCAGGTCATATTAGCCTGTGATTAGGAAAAATACAAAAATCCTTCCCGTTTTAAATTTTTTAAAGAATTGAATTGTATTCGGATAGAAAGTGGACTGTATCATATAGTCGGCTCCGCCCGACTTTAGCCTTTCCTTACTTGTTTTATATTTAATAACATTTTTACATATTTTCACCATAATCTTCGTAAAAGAAAAGCTCTTTTAACTCATATACAAATGATTTTAGTACTATGAAATTTGAATTTGACAATGTTCTTTTAGTCGTTAAATTGAAATATGGGCGAAATTGTCACACCCCTTTATAACTTCTATAACACTGTCCGAAATCCATCTCTGACACAAATAGTTCTGCCCTAAGTAATATAAGAGTTCTTAAAAATTGCAAACAAATGCACTGAACGTGAGGTATACCCTCGGTTTGACCAACTTAAATTTAATTAATTGTTCTAAGTTAAGTTGTCCATTAGAAATTAAATTTGATTGAAAAAAGATAAGAAAATGGAAACTTTAACTTGTTCATGAATGTTGTTCACTTGGCCCACAGTGCGAATCACTTTAAAATTTGCTGATAAATTTCACTGACCAATGGAAACTTTAACTTGTTCATGAATGTTGTTCACTTGGCCCACAGTGCGAATCAATTTAAAATTTCCTGATAAATTTCACTGACCAATGAGCAATTCATGTAACTGCTATCCTTTTCCTGAAAGTTGCGTCGTCAATTCGCCATCAAAGCGACGATATGATGGTTTATAGCTCTTCATGTAGATGACGTGCTGTTCAAATCAAATTCGTCAGGCTGGGCTGGGCGTGTGGCAGGTATGAATGTCAGGATGAGGAGGGTGTTCCATTTGTGTGAAAGTGAAAAGGTGTTATTTTTAAATGTAGAAGAAGTCAAGTCTAACGTGACCTACCTTTTTGCATGAGGCAATTTTAATCCAATCTTCTTTAAAGGTTTTTAGCTACATTCGTTGACTCTGCTCTCGTTCAGTAGACACGTTTCGAAGACAAAGGTCGACAAAGGTCTGGAGCCATTAAAAATGAAAATATGTTTTGTTTTCCTTCTCATGTGTCCCAAACACCATAAAAAGCCAACATCTATTAACTGCTCAGAGAGGGTGTGCGAGTGTGTGAGTGTGTTGGTGCGAGCGTTTATCTGCGTGTATATATGTGTTTGAGGGGTATATTTGGTTAATGGTTATACTTTTTGTATTGATATTTATTCTCATTGTATTGATGTGTATTTATTTTTATGTTCGCTCCGTTTTTTCCCTCTTGTAATTTCTGTTGACTTATAATTTATCCAACAAGAAGTGCCAGAACAAAAAACCATCTCATATTTGTTGGCTGTAAGCAGTTTTCCCCCAGGGCAACAACAGGGCCAAAAAAACACCAAAATTGGTTGCTGTTGATGGCGTTTTTTTTTGCGCGCGTCCTTCCGTTTGTTTATTTACAATGTGTATTTTATAGCTTTATAACAGGCAAAATTTTTATGATTGAATTGTCACGACAGTGCATTTGTTCCTGTCGTTCTTTTTTTGCTCTCTCTCAATTTTTGGGTGCTGTTGTTTTGTTCAATGTACAATTTATTTTGTCAACAAAGGATACAGATAACAAAAACCTAGATACGCACAGTGTGGTGCAAAATGAAAGCAACAAATTTCGAAATTCCAATGTCAGGTATTTCGATTAAGTTTTTCTTCTTACGAAGGAAAATTTGTGTTGGGTAATGGAAAGGAGGGGAACCACACTCAACTATACACGCTTTGGCCACACTGTGTGGGGATAACTCATCAATGGCTCTTCTGCATACGAACAGACGGACATCTTATAATTTCATGACGATCACTATTTTCGTCCATGGTCGAGGTATATTTTAAATTATGTGGATATATTTTAAAAGTACCGCTTTTTTGGTCTGTTTTCTTTGCGATTTTAACTCGGAGCCGAATTGTTAGTAGTTTGTTCTCTCTGTTTTGCACAAGGTTTTAATTTAATGCGTATGTGGAAGGAACAATCATGTGAACGTGACATATAAAATCGTAAATATTTGTAAGTGAAGGGATTGGATGTGCATTGTTCCATTGAATTATATAAAAAGAAATGTTACATAGCTCTGTTCAAATGATTTTTTAAGTTTATCATAATATGAAGTGCAAATACAAGCAGGTACATTTTAGTCGGTTGGATCGATTTAAATTTGCTGTTTTTTGAAGTTTACATTTTGTGATATTAATGAGACGGTCACAACTTGGTCTGATCTGGTCCAAAATTGTCTTACCAACAGAACTCAATTTGAATAAAGTGTCACTTCCCAAAAGTAATGCAGTAAGGACAAGCAGAGTTAAAAGCCGATCCAGAATTATCGGCGGCAGCGACGCTACCCAAAATGGGTCTGCGGCGGCGGCTTTCGGCTGATTTGTCGGCTCGTTCTCTCATTAGGTAATTTATTTGCCAATTTTGATAAAAGGGAAATAACAATTTGTATTGGTTTTTAATACTTTTTCCTTATTTTTTGGCAAGTAGTTCAATATTCATTAATATTAGCCAATGTTCCTACAATTTAATATTATTATCCCATGCCATTATTTTTTGGGAGTGGGAATTCATTCCAATTTTCATGTATTATAATCGGAAGACAGTGCAACTTAATTTCCTAAATATAAATATGTGTGCCGACGAAGATTATCGTTGCGAGATTTTTTGGCTTTGTGTCCCATGCAAAAGTGACCAAAGAGAAACATCTTCAGATTAAATATAACTATGAAAGGTAGTATAATTGCACCATAAACGATAAAGCCTTCCAAACATACACTTTGCTTAGAGTATCGCATACTGTAATTTACTGATATAAATGCGACTTTAAATAAAAATATAATCATCGACGTCATCATATAGTGGCATAGCAAATTCAAAGAAAGATTTATATATTTCACAGTAGTTAGTTGCCTAATTCGACAGTTATATTTTCTTTTGTAATTTTAAGTGGGTTTGTCTATTTTGGTAGTAAGATTGGTAAAAAATTATCAGCGTCGTGGTTGAAGTGGATATGAGCGAATGAAATCGGCGGCGTGGTTGAAGTCGATGTGAGCCGATGAAATCGGTGGCGGCGCGGCTCGTGCAGAAACATCCGGCGGCGGCGGCTTGTCGGCTCAAAATAGGTCGGCTTGTATCTCTGAGGACAAGTGAGAGAAAGACAAGTAAGAACATGTAAAAACGGCGTTAAATTCGGCCGGTCCTAACTTTACATACCCTCCACCATGGATTGCGTTCCACAGAGGCGCTCGATTTTCGTAGAAGTGCAGTAAATATAATACAGGAAAATATATACTTTTAATATAGTCATACCAAAACAAATATTGAATAATTTTATAAATAAAAATAATATTTTTATTATTTCAATCCACGCTGATAAGTCAAGGCTACCAATTCGTTTAAACTATATATTTCGAAATAATATTTCAAGTCAATTCAAAAAATAAATATCCTTATATTTATATTTTCAAAACAGTTTATAAATATTGGTAGATAGTGGGTGCTACTGTTGGTTGTATTTCCATTCTATTCTAATTCCAAATGTTAAAATTTTGGCAATCCATTATCTCACGTACACAGTGCAAAATAACCTAAATTCGTGATTCAAACAATTTTTGTCGTAAAAGTAAAAAGTACGAATTTGCATTTTTTATTTTGCGTGTCTATGCAGTCAGAGGAGTGTGTACACCAAATTACATAATTCTAGCTGCGGCCATTTGGTCGGTACCATTTTTATCCCTTTTTTGCTATTTTACGTGCCTACGCAATTTGAGGGATGAACACACCGAATTTCATCATTCTAGCTGTAGCCGTTTAGTTAGTACTATTTTTATCTCCCTGCACCCATTGTATCTCTTGAAAGTACTAATTTGGAAAACCCCTTTTATTTTTCCTGTCTCCGTAGGCAGAGGAATGTATGCTCCGCATTTCATGACTCCAGCTGCGTTCATTTGGTTGGTACCATTTTTATCCCCTTTTTCAATTTTAACCCTAAAAAGTACGAATTTCGAAAAATCCCTTTATTTTACGTCTCTACGCACTCAGAGGAATGTCTACACTGAATTTAATTATTTTAGATGCAGCCGTTTGGTTGGTACCATTTTTATCTTTCCCAATGAACCCCTTAAAAGTATGAATTTAGAATAAATACTTTTACATCAAGTATCTACTCAATTAGAAGATTGTACACACTCTGAATTACGAGTTTCTAGCTGTTTTTGTTTAATATGTACTATTTTTATCCCTTTTTTTATCCCAATTTCACCCTTACGAATAAAAATCACTTTACGGTGCAAGTTTTTGTTATAGGGGGAATGTGCATACCCAATAACAACTAAGTACAAGCAGACATATTGAAAAACATGTGTAAATAGTCTAAAATATTAGGGATTATTATGGGTATTTGTAGTGCTTGTGAGGGAAAATTTTGTCTTTGGACTGATTTCGCCCAACCGATCAACGACTATAAGACGCATTTATGGAAAATTTGGAAGTCTTAGCTCCTTTAGTTTAGATGGTAGCGTGCTTTCAACAGACGGAGAGACGGACGGACGGACGGACATGACTAGATCGTCTTAGAATTTTATGACGATCAAGAAAATATATATATAGGGTCTCAGTTCAATATTTCATAGTATACCCCCATCCTGTAGGTGGAGGGTAAAAAAATTGATGCTAAGTCGATCGGTATAATAAAGGATGGGTCTTCATTTAGAAAAATTATTATTATTATATGAAAAATTTTATTAAAAACTGGATATTAATTAAATCGTGGGAAAAAATAAAAAAAGGGTCCACTACCACGAGGACTTTAATTCTTTAAACTGACATGAAACGAAATATATTTGTTTAATTGCTTTCAGGGCTCTGGCTATAAGAAATATATCCCATTAAATGGTTCCCATTAGCAATCCTCGAAATATTCAAAATTGGGGGTGTGATTTGGACCCTATTTCCAATATTTGTATGGGAGCTATTTATAAATTTGAACCGATCTATCACATTTTTACCAAAGGTGTTTCCAGTTGAAATATAAGATGTTTTTTTGAAGAAAATATGTGGATTTTAGATCGGAAAAATTCAAATTGGGAACGAAATTTGTATGGGAGCTATATATAAATCTGAACCGATCTAACACATTTTTACCACAGGTGTTTCCAGTTGAAATATAAGGTGTTTTGCCGATTTTGAAGAAAATCTGTTAAAATATGTGGATTCTAGAGCGGAAAAATTCAAATTAGGAACGAAATTTGTATGGGAGCTATATATAAATCTGAACCGATTTAACACATTTTTGCCACAGATGTTTCCACTTGAAATATAAGGTGTTTTGCGAATTTTGAAGAAATTCTGTTAAAATATGTGGATTCTAGAGCGGAAAATTTCAAATTGGGAACGAAATTTGAATATGAGCTATATATAAATCTGTACCGATGTAACAACTTTTTTACCAAAGGTGTTTCCAGTTGAAATATAAGATGTTTTGAAAATTTCGAAGAAAATCTGTTAAAATATGTGGATTTTAGAGCAGAAAAATTCAAATTGGGAACGAAATTTGTATGGGAGCAATATATAAATCTGAACCGATCTAACACATTTTTGCCACAGGTGTTTCTATTTGAACTATAGGATGTTTTGCCAATTTTGAAGAAAATCTTTTGATAAGAGTCAAATCGGGAGTGAAATTCCTATGGTGGCTATATCTAAATCTGAACCGATTTTCTGCAAATTAAATAGGGTTCGTCCTTGTCCCGAAAAACTTCGTTGTGCAAAGTTTGGTTCTGGCCACAAGTGCGACCTGTATCGTGATTACAACAGTAGATGGACAGACAGACGGACGGACGGACAGACAGACAGACGGACATTGCTAAATCGACTCAGAAAGTGATTCTAAGACGATCGGTATAATTAACAATGGGTCTATCTCCCTTCCCTTTGGATGTTAAAAACAAATGCACGAAGACAAAATACTCTCGTGGAGTGTATAAATATTTTGTTTTAATTCACTTTAATTGAAACATTTGGTTGAATTTAATACTTGTTTTTTTTTTTTTGGTTTCGCTAATTAGACCTCATTTTAGACATCATAATCAACTTTTTTTCAGGAACATTTCCCTTTCTAAGAGTATTTGTCATGACTTTACCGGTATGTTTCAATGGAACCACTTCATCTCCAAGACATCTCCGGGATATATAATTTCCATTCGAGGAAATCCCAACCCGCAAAGCCCAACTTCCTCCTCCTGTCATAATATGCAAGTTGCGGTGGAGTTATTTGCCATATTGTGCGGGCCAATAAGAAAAACATGAACTAAAGGGTGATTTTTTAAGAGCTTGATAACTTTTTAAAAAAAAAAAACGCATAAAATTTGCAAAATCTCATCGGTTCTTTATTTGAAACGTTAGATTGGTCCATGACATTTACTTTTTGAAGATAATTTCATTTAAATGTTGACCGCGGCTGCGTCTTAGGTGGTCCATCCGCTTAGTCCAATTTTGGCATTTCCACGTTTTTGAGTAACAGAGACCCAATTGGTGCGAACGGCGACGAATCGAAAATTGGTGGTCATCATTAACACTGGCCGATACAGCTGCGATATTTTCTTCAGTTCGCACTCTACGTAAGCGTGTTGGTGGTTTAATGTCCAACAATGTAAATTTGGTGCGAAATTTAGTCACAATAGCCCGAATAGCCGCTTCAGTGGGTCGATTAAACTGACCATAAAATGGAAGCGCGCAATGAACTTTCTTAACAGAGCACGCATTTTGATAATAAAATTCAATAATTTGCAAGCGTTGTTCGTTTGTAAGACGATTCATGATGAAATGTCAAAGCTTACTGAGCATCTTTCTCTTTGACACCATGTCTGAAATCCCACGTGATCTGTCAAATACTAATGCATGAAAATCCTAACCTCAAAAAAATCACTCTTTATAAGTTTGTTGTACAATGTCATTACTTTTGGTTGGATTTTATTGTCACAACAAAAGAATTTCTAGAAATTCTCTCATTGTTATTAAGCTATACGACGACTATGAAATATGAAGCTGAACACACACACACAAATACTGTAAAAAGATTAATTTGATGTTTCCTTTTGATGCTGCTGACTGCATTTTGTTGAACATCATCATCAGCATCAGCATCATTTGTGCAATTAATTGTTGCCGTTTACAAAACTCAAAGAGAATTTAAGTTGTGGCGGTGCAAAGAATAATGAATCCTTTGTTGACAGCAGCACAAGCGTATATTTAAGTGAACATACATTCATACATACAAACAGACAGACCTGCATTCGCATTTGCAAACAAACTTAGTTTGCAATGCAATTCCTTTGTTGTCGTCTATGGGCGTTTTTGTGGGTGAGAGAAAGTGCGTTTTAATTGCAAACTAAGTAAAACCCCAGCAACCAACATCATGCTGGGCCAAAAGCAAGGATATTACAAATATCACTACCATCATCATCAGCAGAAGCAGCAGCAGTAGCAACATCATCATAAGGACGAGGATAAGCAACATCATCGTTGCTTGCTGCTGTTGCCAAACCTCAGAAACCAAGGTGTGAATGTGGTCTATCCACAAAAACGCAAAGATGTAAATACCAAATATTAAAGGGTTTAGATATATTTGCTTTAAAACTCGAAATTTTCTGGTTTGTAGCACTCCTAAGCATAAACAAACAAACACTAGTGCACACGCACACGCTTATGTGATTCAATGGCATGTCCTTTCATCCCATCCTGTAAAGGATGTAGGTAGACTCACATTTTGATTAATGACAAGAATGAACTTATATTATATTTACTCAGTATTTCTCTTAAAGTATTCGGTGATGATGTTTGAATACTACTCGTACCCATGTTTAAGTATTTGCAGAGAAGACAAATATATTTAAAACACATCTGAGTACAAGCGCAAAGTAAAGATTTAAGGGATGTTGGACCTTTTTAAAGGCATTGTGTCGCACCAAGTGGCATGACGCGGTATTGAAGTGGCACAGTTGCCACCTATTTGGGCATACATTTGCAATTTGAAGTCAGCATGTCTGGAAAGCAGTTCTTTTTGAAAATTGTTTCTCAGAACAGGTTCATCTACAGGGTGACTGATGAATGTTGCTACATTATGAAACTCAAATAACAATTATCAGTTTCGCATATGAATTTTCGCACTGCAGTTGATATACGTGGAATAACATTCACATCGGCAAGTCGACAGTAGTTGCGCCACGCTAAAGATATTGATAAGACGTCTGATAATCGTCGAAATACGCTACACGCTACTGCCAAGACTGTGTGTCAAAATATTTTTTTTGGCGAATACACTCTGCACATACCCCTGCGCATAAATATTTCGAGTACAATTTCTTGTCCTTTGATGTAACATTTATGACGATAATTATATTTTAGGGTAAATTAGCATCTAGCTTGTTTGTGCGAAAATAAAAAAATAAACCTGTGGAACCAAACGTAATATCAAAGCAAGTCAGGAGAGGCTAAAGGCGGACGGGGTCGACTAATGATACCCTCCAAACACATTACAATTCAATTTGGTAAAAAAAAGTGAAATCGGGAAGGTTTTTTGTTCTGTAAATATTTGTGTTTGACAAAAAAGGCAGTTTTGAAAAATCGTGTATTCAATGTTTAATATACTGTAATTTTATTTTGCCTGTGACTATGAACAGTTCTCAAAATTATTGTTATTATGTTATTATATGTAATGCGGCTACCTTTTTTGAGAATTTGTAACTCCTCTTTATGAAAAATATATTATATAAATATATAATATAGGAATTCCAATATCTTCATTTTCATTTTCTTTGCCCACATGTTACCTTTTTCAAGTTAATCATCATATCGATCATATTTAGTACGATGATTCTATTTGTCATATAAAACTGAACAATGTATCACCAACTTATTTCATTTTGTTTAGGGACGTAAGGTTCTATCTGGTTGTTAGAACTTTGGTTACTAAATTTTTATGAGCGCCCCGGTAGTCGAGTTGGTAACGTGCTCGGCTATCAGCGTGGGACTTGTGGGTTCGATTCCCACCAGAGACTCTAGTCTGTCGCTGCAATAACTAGCTACAATGGTCTTAGTCACCCCGGCTCAATCCCTGGACCCAAAATTAGAATACAAATTCACTTTGTATTGTAATTCATAATAAATAAATAAAATAAATTTTTATAGAAACATATTTGGTCTGAACTTTATTACCTTGGATATCTCATGAACGGTAAAAATATCTCTTTATGTTTCAATTAGAAACTTCTATGTATTGGGGCTATATCTAAATCTGAACCGATCTTACCCACTTTCTGCATAGGTATTTCTAGTTCGATTATAAGGTGTTATGCAAATTTTGAAGAAAATCGGGTACTATATGTGATTTATAGGGAGGAAAAAGTCAAATCGGGAGCGACATTTGTATGGGGGCTATAACTAAATCTGAACCGATTTCCTCCAAATTCAATACCGATCGTCCTTGGCCAAAAAAAGTAACTCCTACCAAATTTCATGATAATAGGACAGCAATTGCTACCTGTAAAGTGCGAACAAGCTTAGATGGACAGCAGACGGACCGACAGACAGACATCGGTAAACCGATTCAGCTGGTGATTCTAAGCCGATCCGTATATATGGGTCTAGCTCGATTATTTATTGGTGTTACAAACATTTGGCGGAAAACTAACTTATAATACCCTAGTCCACGAAGTGGTTTAGGGTATAAAAATTGAGATAAAACCCCTTTTTCTTAAGATTTTTTTAAAACTGCCATATTAGATTTGAACTGGGATATTGTCCTGGCTCAAGACCATTTTGTTTCTATATTTAATAGAATGCAAATTTATTTACAAATGGCATGGTGACATTTATTACTTGGCTGCAGACTACCACGATCATGATTTCGACCATGTCAAAAGTCTTTTCAAGTGGCTTCGCAGCGACTTTTCAACATCAAACCCGACCTCTATAAGGAGATGATTCTCACAAACGAACGAGAAGAACAACTCACTTGCCGAATTTGTGTTTAAAAAATCGCACCAAGTAATAAAGCACACATGCGATCTTACAAGCATCTCATTGAGTTGCATATGTAAGTATGTGTATATGCAGGTATAGTTACCCAGCAATACATCTGCCATGCCAACGCTCATTTGTTTTGGTTTTTTCGTTTGCATTTTTTTGTAAATAAATTTGCATTCTATTAAATATAGAAGCAAAATGGTCTTGAGCTAGGACAATATCCCAGTTCAAATCAAATATTGATTACAGACCAAAAAAATGCAAACGAAAAAACTAAAACTGCCATATTATTTATATTAAGTTTTATTTTGAGCGCAACAGTATATATTTCGTTCTCGATATGACATTTTAAAAAAGTTTTAATTTTTTAAATTACCTTATAATTAAAAATTTATTTTTGATCCATCCTAATGTCTAAAATTACACATATTTTGAGAATCGGGAAATACAGCTTAATTCTCCATTTACAAGAGTACATATTCGGAATATTGCATCAAAATGGGAGAGAAGAGCCGAAAGTCGACACCGAGACTGAAAACTGGGTCAACCGGTTTTTTTATCTGAGACCGGGTTTCTTAATATCGCAGATTTTTTGAAAACCGGGAAACCCGGGTTTTTATTTCAGTCTCAACCGGTTTTTAATAGTGCATCTTTTTGGATGCGAAATTGTTTATACTATGCCACTTTTTATATTATCACAAGCCTCACAGACCATGTTAGTAAGGGTAGCAAATTAACTAAAAAACTTTACGGTTTGGCTATAAAGCCCCATAATAAAGGAGGATTTCACCACACAATTATTATTTTATTCATTAATAAATATTCGCCACGAATGATTTACTCGCACTGCATGGTATACATAAAGAACATGCATGCAGGGGTAATTTGTACTATCAATATTTACTATAATTAGATACACTCTTTCCTTTTGAAGACACATACATTGGTTAGTTACACAATCATTTGCATGGTTGTGACACGAAAACAAATTATTAATTGCCTACAATTTGTTGGTGTTATATAAATTCGTCATGCATGTAATTTCCTCAGCATTTAAACGCACATGTAGTCGTATGTATGTGTTGTCTATGGGTGACTCCATGCAATATATTGTTCTGTTTCTTAGAGGATCTTCAAAATATCTGTTGCAAGACTGCGTGCGATTGAAATGGGGTCTAACCTGATTTGTGAAGACAATGAAAACCTTTCAGAAGATACTAATATCCTTAACATTGGGCCACTGTAAAACTCGAACTTTGTACAAATTTGAAGTAAGGTAAAGGCCATATTACCGAAAAGAACTAGTAGAATGTATGTGATAAATTTCATTTCATGGATGAATTTTCAAAACTATAATTCTATGGTCACATTTGAAAAATATAAATTTTGTGTCCAAGATTTACAATTTTATTTAAATTAAAAATTTGAATATTAGTTTATTAAAATTAAAACCAGGTATACATTTAATTAATGATAAATTGCTGCAAATATCGGGGAAGGAGAAGTCGCCTGAGAACCACCAGAATTGATAAACTAATAAAATTAATCCGTTGACTCCAATATTGAATGAATCACAAAGACTAGAAGGAAAAGTCTTTCTAGGTCATATAGACACCATTTACTATGCAGCCACCCATATATACAAAACATTTTGCAAATTAAGAGCTCCGACAAATATTTACATTAAAAATCAACGAAATAAAACGTATTTCAACTTTACAATGCTTCGTCTTTTTTCTGATGTTTTTCAGCCATGAACACGACTGAAAAGCATGTAAATATCATGAATATGTGAATGTGTATGTGATGATGATGATGATGGTGTTGATGATGATGGCGATGATGATTGCGATTGTGATGAGGGGAATGAGAATGAAACACATTCTCATCGTACAAGTCAACATTATCATCGCTATTGTTATACGAGTACCACCTCTACGAATTGTTACGCTCTCGTTTTTTATTTGCATGAAAATGAGGCAAAAATAAAATACAAAATGCTCGTACATACATCCGTACATATATATACATACAACACAATAACTGTGTGACAGTTGTATACGCAAAGTCAACAACTTAACTGCGTACATGGCTTTGTGTATCGGCGTGTATGTGTATAGGCATACGACTGTGTATGTATGTCGAAAAAGTTGGCTCGAATGAAAGAAAGTATTCTACGTGCATATTGTATACGTCTGTATAACCTGGAAATGCTTCTTAATACACCAGCACCATAATAGTCGACATGAACCATAAGTTGCAGCAAAGCGTAGAATAGGAGGCATACGCTAAAAGAAAATTACAATAGAATGCTATTCAAATACAACGTTGTAAACGACTCGTAGTTTGTACGAAGTGCTGAAAACTTGTTTTTCAAACTCTAACATGTTACTCCAACCTACAATGAAACACCCCCCGCAGGATAGTAGGGTATTTACCATAGGACAGGATATATCGAAGGAGTGACTTAAGTCGCTAAGTATGTAGGGAGCAAATTAGATTCATGCTGTTCTAAGATGTTTTGTTGAATTTGTACATTCAAGGAATGTACAGAGGGATAAAAATAGTACCAACTAAACGACTCACTAGAATGATGAAATTCGGTGTGTACATCCCTCTAATTGCGTAGACACGTTCAATAAAGACATTTCAGAAAGTCGTACTCTTAAGGTGGTAAAATAGGAAAATGGGGATAAAAATGGTACCAACCAAATGGCCGCAGCTAGAATCATGTAATACGGTGTATACATTCCTCTGACTGCATAGACACGCACAATAAAAAGATTTTTTCAAATTCGTAATTTTTGATTTTACGGCAAAAACTGGTTGAATCACGAAGTTAGGTTATTTTGCACTATGTACGTGAGATAATGGGTTTTCAAATTTGTACTTTTTGAATTAAAATAGAATGGAAATACACCCAACTGTAGCACCCATTATCTACCAATATTTATGGTATTTATGTTTTTATACACTCCACGAGATAGACCCATTGTTAAGTATACCGATCGACTTAGAATCACTTTCTGAGTCGATTTAGCAATGTCCGTCTGTCTGTCTGTCCGTCTGTCCATCTATTATTGTAATCAAATTACAGGTCGCAATTATAGTCCGATCTTAACAAAAATTGGCAGAAATAAGTTTTGTGTATCAAGGACGAACGCTATTTAATTTGAGGCAAATCGGTTCAGATTTAGATATAGCCCCCATACAAATGTCGCTCCCGATTTGACATTTTCCGCTCTAGAAACCCCATATTGTACTATATTTTCTATAAATTTGGCACAACATCTTATAATCCAACTAGAAACACATATGCAGAAATTAGGTACGACCGGTTCAGATTTACATATAGCCCCCATACAAATGTCGCTCCCGATTTGACATTTTCCGCTCTAGAAACGACATATTGTACTCCATTTTCTTTAAATTTGGCACAACATCTTATAATCCAACTAGAAACAGCTATGCAGAAATTGGGTAAGATCGGTTCAGATTTAGATATAGCCCACATACAAATGTCGCTCCCGATTTGACATTTTCCGCTCTAGAAACCCCATATTGTACTATATTTTCTATAAATTTGGCACAACATCTTATAATCCAACTAGAAACACATATGCAGAAATTAGGTACGATCGGTTCAGATTTAGATATAGCCCCCATACAAATGTCGCTCCCGATTTGCCGCTTTAGAAACCACATATTGCCGCTTTAGAAACCACATATTGTACTCGATTTTCTTTAAATTTGGCACAACAGCTTATAATCCAAGTAAAAAACCTATGGTGAAAGAGGGTAAGATCGGTTCAGATTTATATATAGCCCAAATACAAATGTTGCTCCCAAATGTTGGCCAAACTATACATATTATATTTCGTTCCAGATTTCAATATACCCCCATACTTTAAATGTTAAATCATTTTTTGTCAAACACATACGATTACAGGATACAAAAATTCTTCCCGTTTTCACTTTTTCACCGAAATAAATTGTATTCGGATAGAAAGTGGAGTGTATCATAGAGTCGGCCCCGCCCGACTTTAGCCTTTCGTTACTTGTTTTTTTTTTTGAAAATATATATAAATTTTGAATTGACTTATAGTACTATTTCGATATATATATATATATATATATATATATATAGTGTAAACGTATTGGTAGCCTTGTCTTGTAAGCGTGCTTTGGCTATATTAAAAAAATATATTTTCCTGTAATATTTCTGCACTACTACGAAAGTCGACATCCTTTGTGGAATGCCATCCATGGTGAAGGGTATATAAAGTTCGGCCCGGCCGAACTTAACGCCGTCTTTATTTGTTTATGTATGTATGTTTATGCATTTTTGGCCAAAAATTTTTCTGAATTAATGATAAATATGTATATATAATAGTTGTCACTATGAAAAAAAGACAAAAATTACTATAAAGGTCCATTAATTCGACCAATAAGTTACTCTAAAACAAGAATCAAAATTTATATTAAATGTGCACGAGAAAAACGTGATTTTATGGAGGAGCTTCAAGCCTACAGACAGCTTGATCTAGAAACGAAATATTTTGCAAATCATCATTAAACAATCCAACAAACAAGTGTACAAAGACACAGTATCCGGGTTAAACTAATTTGTAAAAACTATTTTTTTTGTATTTGAGAGATTAGGAATTTAGAAAGCAATGTAATATATGAAATGAACAAAACTATATCAAAACTATATATATTGAGCTCTACTTTTTAAAAATTGGAGGAAATTAGATGTTAAAGTAAAAAATATTAAAATAGTTCTTAATAAATATTTATACATTATTATCTAATATTTGTATTGTGATTTATTTATTTCTCTTTTTAGGTAAGTAATTGCAAAACGTTCAACTTATTTCTGATAAATTTGGGTAAGTTATTTTAATTACACCCAAATAGAAAATATAAAATTTATCCACAATTTTGGGTTGACACTAAATTTACAAATGGAGCAAAGCTACCACGAACATAATATGTATAATTAAAGACTATAGTCGATATTTGCCGATACTACGAAACTATATAAAAACATCGACCGAAGCGACCAATTTTACTCAAGGTAATTTTTGGTGAAATGTGGAGTGTTGTGAAGATTTTAGCAAAATCGACTATATTTTGTGATTTGTAGAGCTGAAAAACGCAAATCGAAGGTAACATTTGTATTTGGTCTAAATCTTCTACAGTTTTGCCTATGTCTCAGGAAATATTGAAAAGCCAACTCTGAAATATGTAGAGTGTTTAAGGACAAATGCAGATATTTGCTGGGCAAAAATAAAAAATACATTTTTGTTTAATTATTTTTTTTAATTTCTAATTGAATTTTTTGTACCAAAAAACTTGTAAAACACACAAAACCTCAACGCTACACTGAAAGAATTATCTGCATAATATTTAGGATTTTGTCTTAACCTCAGTGAACATTTTTATTAAAAAGTCGCCAAAGAAACATTTCATAAAATGTATGAAACATGTTTCATAAGACACAAATGAATGAAAAGTGTTATAGAATTTATGAAACATTTCATAGAAACTATAAAATGCAATGATTTATGAAAATATGCATAGACTTTATGAAGAAACTTCATTAATTTTATGAAAGAGTTTCATAAATAGTAATAATTCATACCGAAGTTTCCAATATAAACAAAAAAGCAAAAAACGGCCTGATTAGTTGACTAACAAATCAACACACACCACCATTGCGAGAGTCTGCAATGAATATTTCGTTCACCCAAATCAGGATTTATACCTATGTCACAGTTAACAGAGTACAAATGAGAACTGCTACACTGAAACAATTTTCCTTCATAATATTTATGAAGCGATTTCATAAAAGGTTTTTCACAAAAATTATAGAATTTTTTTCTTAATATATATGAACAATACAATTTTTGCATAAATATTTCATAAAATAAAATTTTTAAATTAATGAAACTTGGTTTCATAAGATCAAAGAAAGATTTCATAGTATTCAAGAAAACAAATTTAAATATTATGAAATATGTCATAACCAATAAAATATTTGTGTTATGAAATGTCTTCATAAATATAATGAAGTATTTCATAGTTTTTATGAAATGTTTCATAACTTACAACTACATTTTTAGTGTGTCGACTTTATTCGTTGAATGCTAGCAATTCTCATTAGTACTCTGTTAACTCTGACATAATTATGAAACCTGATTTAGGCCAAAGACATATTCATTGCAATGAATTCGCAATGGTGGTGTGTGTTGATTGGTTAGCCAATGAGTCAGACCTATTTTGCTTTTTTGTTTATATTGGAAACTTCAGTATATACTATTTATGAAACTCTTTCGTAAAATCAATGAAGTCCCTTCATAAAATCTATGAAAATTTCATAAATCTTTGATTTGAAGTGGGATATTGTCCTGGCTCAAGACCATTTTGCATCTATATTTAATAGAATGCAAATTATATTTCAACTAGAAACATATGTCGTGAAATTGAGTCAGATCGATTAAAATTTGTATGTACCTCTCATAAAAAATTCACTCTTGATTTGACTTTTCCTCTCAAGAAAACACATATTAGAACAGATTTTCTTCAAATTTTGCACAACATATTTTATTTTAACCAGAAACTCCTATTGTGAAAATTGGTAAGATCAGTTCAGATTTATATATAGCCTCCATATAAATTTCGTTCCCAATTTGAGTCTTTCTGCTCTAAAAACAACATAAGTTGACCGTTTTTCTTAAAAGTTGGTGCAACACCTTATATATCACGATGT
This sequence comes from Polietes domitor, assembly GCA_947397865.1. Lineage (NCBI taxonomy): Eukaryota > Metazoa > Arthropoda > Insecta > Diptera > Muscidae > Polietes > Polietes domitor. The sequence continues at coordinate 168,879,117 of OX377618.1, forward strand.
ACATTAGGATTTCGATTTGGATGTGCTAGAATCCCCTATTTTGTGGGGTTCGGAAAAAAGTTCATGAGCCAAAAAATACGGGTGGTGGGGTGAGTGTAACAGGGCTCTCATCAAAGGTGAGGGAAAAAAGGGGTAAAAATACACAAAAAGCCCCGGAGTAGCCCACAGAGGGGTTAATTGAAAGACCGACCTGTACTAATTTTCCCTCCCCAACATTTTTCCGAAAAAACTTACCCCGTATCCCCACTCCTTAATGGGGCTCCCATACAAAAACTAATTTTTATAAAATTTGCTCCCACCACTCTAACTGCCCCAAGGAGCCCCCTAGTGGATTCAAACTAGGGTATTCAACCGGTTAAATTTTATTCAATTAATCGAATATTTTTTGTCAAATATTTGTTCGGATATTGAAAAAATCATGATTATATGAATGAATAATTCGAATAAATTGCCCAAATAATCGATTAATCGATATTGTAAGTTGTGCCTTAAAAAACGAATGAAATCATCGTCAGCTTTGTATGATAAATAGATTTTGAATAGCCACTTTGCTCCATTTGGGTAAAAAATTATGAAACAGCAAATATATAATCAAATAACCATTATTTTTTCGATTTAAGCTCCACAGATATTAAAATAACTCGGTAACGATTTATCGGACTTGATTTAAAAAAAAGCAAAAACTGACCAATAGCTTCGGAATTATTTAAAATTTAAAGAATTGTAAATTCATAGAAAAGTGATAATAGCAAACAAAATTGAATTGATAATGAAGTCAGTTCTGTAGTAGGTTCTTTATTTTGACAAGAAATTAAGATTTTTGCGAATTTGAAACTACAATTTGGAATAAAGATACGTAATAAACACTCAATATATAGCTGAACTACCTGTAAGCTTGCGTGTCTTGTCTATATAGTTCTTATTAATTATCTTAATCGAATAACTCTCGACGTCATTATTCGATTAATTGGAAATTCTCTGTTTTCAAATAAACGATTAATAGAATAACATAGAAGTCCGAATAATTGGATACCCTAATTCACACGTAAGACCTACCCCCAATATTTTCTAAGAACGTACTACTAATATTTATGAAGCGACTTCATAAAAGGTTTTTCATAAATTTAGTGAATTTTTTCTTAATATGTACGAAAAATTCTTAAATAAAATGATATAATGTTCATACAATTTTTTCATAAACATATCATATTTTATAAAACAAAATTGTTAAATTAGTGAAACTTAGTTTAATAAGATCAAAGAAACATTTCATTGTATTAAAGAAACAATTCTTGAAGATTATGAAATATGTCATAACCAATAAAATATTTGTGTTATGAAATGTCTTCATAAATATAATGAAGGATTTCATAGTCTGAAACATGATATACAACAACTAATATTTATACTAAATATTTACAACTAAATTTTTAGTCGACTTTATTAGGTTGATTCTCATTTGTTCTCTGTTAACTCTGACATAAATATTTACCCTGATTTAGGTCAAAGACGTACTCATTGCAAAGGCTCGCAGTGATTATGTTTGTTGATTGGTTAGTCAACAAGTCAGGCATTTTCTGTTCTTTTGCTTACATTGGACTCTTCAGTATAAATTATTAATATTTATGAAACTTTTTCATAAAATTAATGAAGTTTCTTTATAAAATCTACGAACCTTTTCATATGTCATATTATGAAAAATAATGAACTCGTATGACAAAAGTTCATCGAATGAAGAATTGCATTTCTTAGTTTCTAAGAAATGTTTCATTTATTCTATGACACTTTTCATTGATTTGTGCTTTATGAAACATGTTTCATACATTTTATGAAATTTTTCTTTGGCGACTTTTGAATGAAAACTTTCACTGAGGTTAAAACAAAATCATAAATAGTATGAAGATAATTCTTTCAGTGTATCTTCAACCCTTAAGGTGGTCCCTACACATTTTTTTAATTTTTATATTTTTTTTAATGAAGGAAAGGCTCAAAACTGCCCGCTAGTCACTCCTAGAGGGAAGACATGTAAAACTGACTCCAATTAATTTTCTTTCGCCAACATTTTCCCCAAACATACCTGTCCCATATCTCCACTCCCATACAAAAACTACACTTTTATAAAATTTGCTCCCACCACTCTAAGGAGGCTCTTGGGGCATTTATTTGTTTGTTTCAAACTTTGAACATGGTAATATTTTCCTCAAACTTTGTTTAAGTTCGAAAATGGGCGAAATTTCCACGCCCCTTCTGGTACCTCTCACATTAATGACCCAATTTTCTATGTTAAATTTAAATCAATGTACCTTCCACACGGATATTCGGTATCAGCTATATTTCGGTATTTGATAAAGATTTGACAAAATATGTATTTGATTTAAGCTGGATTGAATTCAGTCCGAATATAAAGCTTGTGAATACTTCATGTTTGTTGTCTCAACAACAATGTTAAGACACTTTGTGTGTGGAAAACGTAGCTCTATTGTGTGCAGCGTTCTAACTACTGCCTCTACGACTTCCTTTATGCTGCGTAACACGAACGTGAGCTGAAATAAGTCAACAATGGCTGGAATGGAAAAAATTTCCGACAAAGCGAAAGTTCCCTGCTACCGGCTTGTACTATACATACAAATATACTATGTATTATGCGTTGTAATCTTAATGTGTCCTTCGTCCTTTCTATTGTGTGTACTTCCAACTGACACAACAACTTGCTTTCGCAACAAACATAAAACTATTCGCTACAAATCCTCCTAGCCATTGTGTTCTTCATGGCAAGTCTCGGCAAGAAAATATCTATCATCATCTGTTCTTAGCTGTTTACAAATCTTTGTGGCAGCACTAACGAAGTAAACATCTTACATCTGGCGAAGAATAAAATAAGAACTTCTACTTAATTTGTTGATAGTTATAAGAAAGTAGTAGATCTGTTTGGGAAGTTTGTTGATATGACAAATTCGCCAGAATTCCTTAACTTGAGCTGAACTGAGCAGAGCTGAGACCATTAATCAGTGTATGTCAATAACAGTTGAAGTGTAGTGTGCTCTTACAGTTCAACTGGAGCTCCATTGACAAATATACTTGATTTGGAAACTATTGTCAATGAACTCCATGGCAGAAGGCACAGTGAGGTGTTTCAATTGTGTTTTAAATTTGGAATGGAATGAGAGTACCTGAACTTTTTATACCCCACACCTGTAAAATAGAGGGATTTTTCGAAAATCGTACTTTTAAGGGATAAAATTGAAAAAGAGGAATAAAAATGGTACCAACCAAAGCGCTGAAGTTGAAATCGTGAAATTCGGCGTATGCATTCATCTGAATGTGTGGATGCGACACATACAGGAATTTTTCAAAAATTGTTCTTTTAGGCGGGAAATTGGGCGAAGGGGGCTAAAAACGGTACCGCCCAAACCGCTGAAGTTGAAACCATGCAATTTGGCTGTGTGCAATCTGACTGTGTCGACGCGAAACATAAAGGAATTTTTCGAAATGGGCACTTTTAGGCATTTGGTCTCTAGCTGATATCAAGAAATTCAGCTGGAGGAAATCGGTCCCAAGGGAATGAATAGTAAAGTATCACAATTTATTTAAAGCAGTGGGCATAATAAGTATGCCTTATAGTTTGCATTAGTAAACAAATATCGCAATGTTCATAAAAATATCACAATTATACGGTACCGCACTTCTATATAAAGTCGACATCCTCTAATCTGCCGGCAATACTGTGAAATGCACTCCGTGGTAGATGGTATATAAGATGCGGCCTGGTCGAACGTCTTAACGTCTTTTCACTTGTTCTAACTTACATTGATCGCAGGCCCTAATCACGCGAGAGTATGAGGACCATAATCGGGCTACATTTTAACGATTCCGCCCATCTACACAGAAATTTTAACCAACAGCGAAAAGTGGTTTCAAATCGATTTTTTTGAATTAATTTTGTAACTTTTGAATGGAAAAATATGTCTCCACAAAATGATTAGATGATTAGCACTACTGCGTGGAACCCTAGTAGATATTAGGTTCTACTATGAAATTAGTCATGCCAACTGTTGAAATAATTTAAATTATGTAGATATTATTGATACTGATAATTTTATATAGAAAATAGCATTTTGCACTATGGTAGAGCTCGTGCATATCCAAAAATTTACCTCAACTACACTGATAGAATTTTCCTTCATAATATTTATGAAGCGATTTCATAAAAGGGTTTTTCAAAAATTTTATGATTTTTTTTAATATATATGAAAAATTCATAAATTAAATGAAATGTTTCATACATTTTTTTCATAAACATTTCCTATTTCATAAAAAAATTATTAAATTAGTGAAACTTAGTTTCATAAGATCAAAGAAAGATTTCATAGTATTAAAGAAACAATTCTTAAATATTATGAAATATGTTATAACCAATAACATATTTGTGTTATGAAATGCCTTCATAGATATAATGAAGGATTTCATAGTTTTTATGGAATGTTTCATAACTTTCCATTACGTTTTTAGTGTGTCGACATTATTCGTTGAATGCTAGCAATTCTCATTTATACTCTGTTAACTCTGACATAAGTGTGAACCCTGATTTAGGTCAAAGACATAATCATTCCAAAGGCTCTCTCAATGATGAAGTGTGTTGATTGGTTAATCAACAAGTCAGACCTTTTTTGCTTTTTTGTTTATATTGGAAACTTCAGTATAAATTATTTCTATTTATGAAACTCTTTCATAAAATTAATAAAGTTTCTTCATAAAATCTATGAAAATTTTCATAAATTATATTATGAAAAATAATCAACTTGTATGACAAAAGTTTATCGAGTGAAGAACTGAATTTCATTTATCTATATATATAAAAATCAATGTGTGTCTGTATGTCTGTATGTTCCGTATAGGACGCCAAACCGGTGGACCGATTCGCCTGAAAATTTTACTGTATCTATCTTTTGGACAGAGGATGGTTACTTGATAGTCTAGGTCACGATAGGACAAAGGGGGGTGGTACCTCCCACACAAAAATATTTTAAAACTATCACAACATGCATACCGATGGGTGGATTCGCTCGATAATTTTACTGCAGCTAACTTCTGGGCAAGGGATGGTTCCAGGATATACTAGGTCATTATACGAAAAAGAGGCGTGGCACCGCCCACACAAACTATATTTTAAAACTTTCATAAAACACGTTCCGAAGTGCGGATTCTCTTGACAATTTTATTATGACTAACTTCTGAACAGAGGATAGTTTCTGAATGGTGACTATACAATGGTCATCATACAAATGGACGTGAGATTGCCCACACCAACTATATATTAAAATTATCACAAAACACGTAATGGATTGATTCACTTGAATATTTTATTGAAAACAACAGAGGATGACCCTTGACTACAATAGGTCATCTATATATATAAAAATGAATGTGTGCCTGTATGTTGCGTATAGGACTCCAAACCGGTGGACCGATTCGCCTGAAAATTTTACTGTATCTATCTTTTGCACTGAGGATGGTTCCTGGATAGTCTAGGTCACGATAGGACAAAGGGGGTGGTACCTCCCACACAAAAAATATTTTAAAACTATCACAACAGGCATAACGATGGATGGATTCGGTCGATAATTTTACTGCAGCTAACTTCTGGGCAAGGGATGGTTACAGGATATACTGGGTCATTATACGAAAAAAGGCGTGCCACCGCCCACACAAACTATATTTTAAAACTTTCATAAAACACGTTCCGAAGTGCGGATTCTCTTGAAAATTTTATTGTGACTAACTTATGAACTGAGGATAGTTTCTGAATGGTGACTATACAATGGTGATGATACAAATGGACGTGAGACTGCCCACACGAACAATATATTAAAATTATCACAAAACAAGTAACGAATAACGGATTCTCTTGAAAATTTTACTGTATCTAGCCTGTGGAAAGGGGACGTTTTCTGGCTATAATAGGGGAAGGCACGACAAATGGGCATCACAAACACTATATTTTAAAACTATACTATATAAAATACATTGATTCACTTCAATATTTTTTTGTAACGAACAGAGGATGACCCTTGACTATAAAAAGGTCATGCTACAAAAAGGGACTATAAAGTAACACGATTTTTTTCTGCCGCTACGTTCAGGTAAGGGTTTGGTTCTTGAATATAAGAGGTCATGGTATGAACAACTGGCGCGTTTCCTCTTACTCGAACCAAACAAGGTGTTCCAGTAGATGGGTATCAAATTGTTTACGCTTCATATGCATTGGGCCGTGTTTATACCGTACACCCAAACAACGCATAATGTTATTATTTGGGAATGTTATAAGTTAACGTGAGAGGACCCACTTCAGTTTAAAATTTAAGAGCAGTTGAGGGAGGCGTGTCAGAAACTGGGGGACCACATTAATGTATGCTTCTGTCAGCTGTCATCATCTCCAGATACGAACTTTGTTTGCGACAATATTAAGAACTTGCTCGCCATCTAACCCAAAAGACATGTGGGAAAAATTCAAAGAGGGTATGAGTGAGGACATTTTGCAACATTATCGGACCGTTACGATTCTATATCATTTGCGATTAACATTTTCAACGATACGCTGATAAAAATTTAAGACATATTCCTAGCCATCAGCAACAAAACTCTTAATCAACTTGGATTGATGGTGCCTGAACGTTCTATCGTTGACATTATTGATTGGGATTTGCTAAGAGAACGGCAATTCAATGTTGAAGACTTGCGTTTGTTTGTCGCAACAAAAAAACTCTATTAATTGCAAATTGTGGCCTTTGATAAAATTATAACTGCAGTAACAAATGACAGCGGCGGCCTTTTTTCTCGATGCACCAGGAGGCACAGTTATAACCTTTCTCATCACTTTGGTATTAGCGCACATCCGCCCTCAAAATGGGATAGCTTTAGCTATTGCTTCCCCCGGTATTGCTGCTACATTATTGGATGGAGGACGAACGGCACATTCAGCGTTGCAATTACCATGTATTATGGAATTAATTGATTCTCCAACCTGTAATATTGCAAAAGTTCTGGCATGCCGAAAATGCTGAAAACATACAAGCTGATTGTGTGGGATGACTGCACCATGGCACATAAGAAATCCCTACAAGCGCTTAATCGGACACTTCAAGATTTTAGATCAAATACACAACCATTATGTGGAACTCTTATTTTACTATCTGGAGACTTCCGACAGACCCTTACATTATTTAAATTTTCATGAAGTTTTTACATTTTAAAAATGTAACTTATGAATTTAAATAAATAAGTATTAATTTAAACTAATTTACTGAAGTAAAAATATACAAAACAAAAATTGCGAGCATACAAAGTTATATACATAAGGAAGACGAAAACCCGTGCAACGCCGGGTACAAAAAGCTAGTTGTTTATAAAATTCAATACAAACTAAAAAAGAATGCTGCAAATATGCTACTTCGCTTAGAAGTTATACGCTTCCAAAAAGGTCTGATATTACTGACACAATAAAGTGCGACAGCACCACTTCGCTTGCAAATTTTTCTTTTCTGCCTGTATGTGCAAATTTCAGAAATCATAACTTAGATGTGTTTTATGCACTTCTTGAATGAAGTTGGTCAGTAGACGTCTTTAGTAGATCCACTACAAAATTATTAATTTTTCGAAATAAAAAATATATTTGCACACGCCGATTAGAAATTGTATGGTAGACTATGTTAACACCGATTGAAAAATGTGTAATATATTTTTGTAATTTCGGTAAATAATGAAACGGTGACCATTTTAGTAAAAATATAAAATTTTGGAACATATCTTCCCCACATTAGAAATTTGGGTATTTTGTAAAAAAACTAGAAGAACTTGTTAGTGGGTCATTTAAAATTTTAAATTAGAATCGACTACAAAAAAATGATTATTTTTTTATATTTCTAGTTTTATTGGAAATGTTGAATTTTGCTTTTAATGGAACACAATATCTATATATATATAAGAGTTGCGTTACGGACTGACTTATCATTGACCAGCCAACAGACCAAGCGGCTGAAGCCAGGGTCATGAACTTTTCAGGGCAGTTCCCAAATATGACGTAGACGTCGACTAAGAAAGGGTTTTACAAAGGGATAAACATCGAACCTTCGTCCTGACTAAACGGCAGTAGCTAGAAACATGAAATTCGGTGTGTTCTTTGCACTAACCATTCAGACGAGCTAAAAATAGGGATTTCTCGAAATTTATGCTTTTAAGGGAGGAAAGATACAAAAAGGCATAAAAATGGTACCAATTTAGGTATTGCAGCTATATTCGTGAAAACCGGTATCTACATGTCACTGACAACGTATACTTGCAATATTATTGGATTTTTCAAAATTTGTACTTATAAGGGCTGGGCGGGACAAAAAAAGGGATAAAAATGATACCAACTAAAGTATTGCAGATACATATTTGTGAAAATCGGTATCTACATTTCACTGACAACGTAGACTTTCAACATAAATGGATTTTTCGTAAATGGATTTGTACTTATAAGGGATGAACGGGACAATTGAATTGTCGTGAAATTTGGTATGTAATTAAGCACAAAAAGTGATTCGCTGTTAATTGTTTGTTACATATATGTATTGTACTGCCCTTTCCAAAAAAGTATAACGTTTTTATAAAAGGTGTATTTTGGTGCTTCATAATTATAATACGGTGAATTAGGGTGCATTTTTACATAGACACAGCGGTTTAGCAACAGTCTCAAAAGATATTTTTTTTGTACTGATTCTCTTTGGCTGACAGGAAAAAAAGAACTATAAAAATAGATAAAAAGGGCTAGACAATGTTTTGTTCTAGTTTTTAATAGCAAATATTCTAACGCAACATACAATGTCCATTTGGGGTTTACGATGTTCTAGAACCTCTAATTTTGTGAGGTTCGGAAAAAAATTCATGAGTAAAAATATGGTGGTGGTGGGGTGAATGTAAGTGGGTGATCATCGGGATCAAAGACAGGGGAAAAATGATACAAAAATATAAAAAGCCTCAAAACTGCTTGGATTCGTCCCCAGAGGGGGTAAATGTAAGATAACAATGTGCTGTGCGGTAACATTTTGTACGCTTGGGAGTCAAAGAGCGGTGGGATAAAGCCCCTCTAGGTGTTACTGGGGAGCAGTTTTGGATCTTTATTTCATAAAAAAATATAAAAAATAAGGGTTGAAGATAGAGGGCAGGTTTGTTCTGAGAAAATATTGGGGCTTGAAAATATTGGAGGTTGGTCAGACATTTGATTCCCCCAGGTGCCTCCTTGGGGCAGCTGAAGCAAATTTTATAAAATAATAGTTTTGGTGTGGGACCCCCATTAAGGAATTGGGATAGGGGGTATGTGTGTTCGGAAAAATATTAGAGACGAAAAATAAAAGGAGGTTGGTCCTACAGTTAACCCAGCTAGGGGCGACTGCAGGGCAACTTTGAGCATTGAAAATAGAAGATGAGTATATTCAAAGAAAATTCGGGGATTGAAAAAGTATTGGGGTGCGGTCACACATTTCACTCCATTTTTTGTCTCATAACTTTTTTCCGAACCGCGTATCCAATTCGTGTTCCTAAAAATCCCATACAACACTAATGACTAACGATTTATTGATAAATGTAGATGTTATCCCACACTTTGTCGGAAAATATTAAAATAGCAATACATTTTTATTTTTAACTAGCTTTTTGTACCTGGCGTTGCACGGATTTTCGTCTTCCTTATGTATGTAACTTTGTATGCTCGCAATTTTTGGTTTGTATATTTTTACATCTGTAAATTAGTTTAAATTAATACTTATTTATTTTAATTCATAATTAATTTAAATATTTTTTTTCAGTGTTTCTTTAAAGAAAATGAAACATGTATTAGAGAGTTTATTAATTATGGTAATTATTTCTAAGAATGTATTTTGTGTCTATTAGTTAAGTTAGTCAGTATTTCATCGGAGTGCTTCGGTATACACGATAGTTAAAATTTTTCCACCTTGTTCAAGTACATTAAAGTTTTTGGGCTCGAGAGCAAGCAACATATAACTGACCATGTGAAAAAAATGGATTTTCCAGATTCAATCCACAAACTTAAAGTGCTTTGTTTATAGTCATTGAAAATGCTAGACGAATCAGAAACTGTAGTCGTTTAAAATTGGATGGTATATCGGCGGGAATCATCGGAATGCGTGGTATGGTTGCTTCAATGGCGTTGGGCATTAGTCTCCTGACAGAAATTCTAGTACAAATGCACAATCGAGGAGGACTAACATTCCTTAGGAGAATTATAGGTGATTTTAAGAGATAACATATGCGGCGGATTTCCTGGAAGGTCCAAAGAATTTAGAAATTCAATTTGATAGTTGACAACTTCATCCGCATTCATTCTATAGATTTGTAATGTGTGCAATAACCTAGAAATTTTGTTCCAGAATTAAATTATTGATTGCATTAACATCGTTTCGGCCGATATAGCACGGACGTAAAACCACTCTTTATTTCCATAGTTTGTGGTAATTTGTGGGAAGACGTTCTCGATTAATTGCTGAATTGATTCCTGAATGATCACTCCTTTTCACTGCATCAACTGATACTTTTCCATCCAGTAGATGTTTCGAAAATGTAGGTGCTGAGTCATTGTGATGCAGATGTACACGCATATTGCTGGTCACGCATATTGCTGTACATATCGCCAGAGATGCGGGTGCTGATTTTGGAATTACTGGAAGGGTCTGTCGGAAGACTCCAGCTAGTAAAATAAGACTTCCACCGAATGGTTGTGTATTTCATCTTAAATCTTGAAGTGTCCGATTAAGCGCTTCTAGGGACTTCTTATGTGCCATGGTGCAGTCATCCCACACAATCAGCTTGCATGTTTTGAGCATTTTCGCCATGCCTGAACTTTTGCCAATATTACAGGTTGGAGAATCGACAAATTGCATATTCCATGGCAATTTCAACGCTGAATGTGCCGTTCGTCCTCCATCCAATAATGTAGCAGCAATACGGGGGAAGCAATAGCTAAAGATATCCCATTTTGAGGTGGTGCATCGTTTGTTACTGCTGTTATAATTTTGTCAAAGGCCACTTGTTGCTTTGCAGTAAATAGAGGTTTTTTGTTGCAAACGCAAGTCTTCAACATTGAATTGCCGTTCTCTTAGCAAATCTCGATCAGTAATGTCAATGGCACCACCATTCCAAGTTGATTAAGAGTTTTGTCAGCGTATCGTTGACAATGTTAATCGCAAATAATATAGAATCGTAACGGTGCGATAATGATGCAAAATGTCCTCACTCATATCCTCTTTGAATTTTTCCTACAGGTCTTTTGGGTTAGATGGCGAGCAAGTTCTTAATATTATCGCAAACAAAGTTCGTATCTGGAGAGGATGACAGCTGACAGAAGCATACATGTGGTCTCCCAGATTCTGATACGCCTCTCTCAACTGCTCTTAAATTTGAAAATGAAGTGGGTCCTCTCACGTTAACTAATAACATTCTCAAATAATAACATTCTGCGGTGTTTGGGTGTACGGTATAAACACGGCCCAATGCATATGAAGCGTAAACATTTTGATACCCATCTACTGGAACACCTTGTTTGGTACGAGTATGAGGAGACGCGCCAATTGCTCATACCATGACCTCTTATATTCAAGAACCAAACCAAAAAAAAATCGGCACGTGTTACTTTATAATATTGTTGTTTGGGTGGAGCCGCGTCCCATTTTGTAGCATGACTTTTTTATAGTCATGGGTCATCCTCTGTTCGTTACAATAAAATATTCAAGTGAATCAATGTATTTTGTTATTGTTTTTGTGATGCCCATCTGTCGTGTCTTCCCCTATTATAGCCAGAAAACATCCCCTTCCACAGGCTAGATACAGTAAAATTTTCAAGAGAATCCGCCATTCGTTACGTATTTTGTGATCATTTTAATATATAGTTGGTGTGGGCAGTCTCACGTCCATTTTTATCATGACCATTGTATAGTCACCATTCAGAAACTATCCTAAAATTTATTTATTTTTACTTTTTGTGTAAAGGTACTATTTTATCCTTAATTGGTTTATATAAGGAAATATACGACAATTAAATTATAAATAAAACAAGTAAGGAAAGGCTAAAGTCGGGCGGGCCGACTATATAATACCCTACACCACTCCCTGCGTATATACTAGACCGGTCCTTATTTATATGGACAAATTTATTTTCTCGAATATATGTTACGGCAAGCGCTAAAAATATTCGTTTTAGTCCCAAAAAGCATACAAAAAAATTTGACAACGATTGGATAATTTTTAGCCGTGCCCCAAGCACCTTTTTGTTTTTATTATGAGAAATAAGGCAAAAATATATATATTTTTTATTTTATTTACATTTATTTGAAAATTAAGAATAAACTTAAATATTTTTATTAATTACATACTCATAGTAACATTAATATTATTTTAATTTAATAGTGAAGTCTTTTTAAAAGTGGGATAATTCATGTTATATTCTTTAACCACCTGAAAAAGGAATTGTTTCTCCTCTTCGTTGTGGGTTAATTTATTATTATAATGTGTAATGAATTTGGCGCCTCTTTCAGCTGCATCATTCACTACAGATAGGTTTTTACAAATTTGTGATCCGTGAGCGTAGTCAAATCTTTCATTCCAATCCGATGGATCGACTTGCAAAAATTCTTTTGAAATTTCTAAACGATCAAAGAATGCGTGTGTATTGGAATTTACAAAATCGCTTAAATCTTTTTGCGCAAATGTGCCGATATTTGTTGGATTAGTTATTATTCGCTTGCATTTTTCTGTATTTGCTTCAACATTAATTGCCTAAACCATTTTTTTAATTGCAACACTTACATTAGGATCGAAGAATGAAAGACCGACGGCTTCTTCCGACAAATACCACAAATGATTGCTGATTTTTTGTAGCAAAGCAAGAGCTATATCCCTTTCAGGATAAGCCATAATATTTTTAATTAAATTTAAGTCTTGATTTGGTGCTTCAATTGCTTTAATGCATCCAAACCAGGCTTTTACATAAATACGAACTACGAACAGACAGACACTACGTATACCGTTTAACTCTTGGTTGGTCATATTGAATTCATTACGAAACAAATACATTTTAAGTGCATAAATACATTTTGACATCCATCGAGCATGAGAAGTTGCACCAGGTATACGAAAGGTGTTAAAATTCGGCACCGTACCACCAAGAAAAGTGACAACTAATTGCAATAATTCTTTGTAGTCGCGTCTGCTATGAGCTTGTTTTAAGTTATCTAGACAGTAATTTAAAATTGTTCCACGTTCTTCAGCAGTCAATACTGTAATAATGTGTTCATCTTCTAAACAACTCTTGTAATTTAATTTGTCAATATTAATCCAGTATTTGCTAAAGCGATTAAAAATTAGCACTTCTGGACCGGCTGTAGTAGCCACTCTAATTTCAAACACTTTACGGATCAACAACTCGTAAATATGGTGTCTGCAGGGAAAATATAATAAATCGCGACCTAGTTTTCCTTCAAGCAGAGCAGCAGCACCGCTTTGAACTCCTGTATTATGAGCAGTTGTGTCGAAGCAGATTATTTGAACTAGATCAAGCATTTCATATTCATTTATTGAATTAAACACGGCATCTGATATTTCTTTTCCACTCGAAGATTTTAACTTTGGAATGCCAAGTAGTTTATCGATACCTTGAGATGAGACTATGATTGGCAAGCGGTCAACGATGCTTCTGACGCATTCGACGAATTGATGATCTATTTAGTATAAGATCTTCGATATCATAGCCCAACGCGTCAGCAGTTGCGCTTAGGATATGAACTGCAGCACCATCAGTGATTTTCCACTTATCCAAAGTTGAAAGCAGTCTTGGTGTAAAAAAAATTGTTTTACCTCTGGAGATACCTGATGTACCTGGATTTGGATTTGATACAGATGTTGATGTTGATGCTACAACTTCAATATCGTTTTCGTCGTCAATGTCAATCATACCTGTTTTACAACAATAATTCAGATTTGCTTAAAAGATAGAATATTTAATTGTATACCTCTTTGAATCTGTTGTTCATATAACTCTTTTCGTTCATCTTCTTTTATTCGACGCTGGTTTTCTTGTTCTTTCTGGACTGCCTTTCGCTTTTCTTTCTGCATTACAATTTTATCCGTTACTAGCATACAACCTGGTCTTCCTTTTTCTCGTTGCTTTTTTAAGAACTCTTTGTCTTCTTGTATTTTAATTAATTCAAACGCGTTTGCATGTGCGATATCGAATCATCTAATTTATCTTGAAATTCAGTTTCTTTCCTGTTTTGACATTCTGTTTTTCGACCATGATGCTTTGTAATATCTCTCCACTTGTTGTATAATTTTTCCAGCTTCTCAATGCAGTGTTTTTCATGGTGTGTTGGAATTCGTGCTTTTTGCCAAAACGTGCTGACCTCAGCAACAACTAATCTAGAACTTTCTCTTAAATTTAAGCCAACTATTCTTAAATTATAAAATAAAACTTGTAGCACTTGTTTTCTTCCTGGTAATTTAGCTCCAGTAATTTGGTGGTCCATTACGCCAATTAACATAATGTCATCATCCGATCGAAGTCTTTTGGTTGTCATCGCTTTAGATTTTTAATTTTAAAATGTATTTGTTCGTTTTGGATTTTCTATGAATTTAAAAAATAAAAAATATTAATATTTTAGGCAAAAAATATTTATTTTCTTCATACATTTATTTTTACCGGCTAAACTGTTGATTATATAGAAAAACGCTATATTATACACATTTTAAAGGAATTCTAATTCTTAATTATTTTTCAATTTATTTAAACAAAATCGGACTAGTGGTTCTCGAGTTATGTCAAAAAAAGAGCACCAAAGGTGATAATTTCCCCTATATGATAGTAACTAACTTTAATGACAAACAATTGTTGGCGGGGGCACGCCTAAAAATTGTCCAATCAAGCTCAAATTTTTTTTGTGTATTTTTAGGTTCAAATAGAGTAGTTTTAGCGCTTGCCGTCATACGAATTCAAAAAAAAGAAATAAGGACCGGTCTAGTAAATACCTTGCTTTGATTACTTTCATGGGAGCAATTTTGTGTAGTTCATATAAATTATACAGTTACTATAAATTCATCATTAGTCAAAGTTAATGAGTATGGTAAATAATAAAGTAATTGATCCAGCAGATATTCCGAGTGAAGTAAATATAACATGATATGGAAAAATTGATCTAGATCCAATGATAAATACAGATTATACAGCGGTAATAGGATGAATCGGACGGACATTTGAAGGGGAACTATAACAACAATTGAGGCCTGTGCCAAAACATGCGTCTATGTATTTCTCATTCACGGTAGGTATTCCTAGTTGAAACATATAATGATCTGCAAATCTGAACCGATTTCCTCCAAATTCAATACCGATGGACCTTGGCCAGAAAAAATAACTTCTGCCAATTTTTATGGCAATCGGATTGCGACCTGTAGAGTGCGAACAAGCTTAGATGGACAGCAGACGGACGGACAGACAGACATCGTTAAATCGAATCAGCTGGTGATTCTAAGCCGATCGGTATACTTAAAGGTGGGTCTAGCTCGATTATTTCTTGGTGTTACAAACATTTGGCGAGAAACTAACTTATAATACCCTTGTCCACGAAGTGGTGTAGGGTATAAAGAGATAAGATTGTAAATAAAGAGAGAAAGATAAAGGTTTGGAAAAATATGCATAATGTATATACATGTTTAGATAGCCTACTTATTGAAAGGCCATCGTATCTACAATTTAACCCGCCTGAACTTAACTCATTCTGTACATGTTAGTGGTGATTTCATAAAAAATAGATTTTTTGTCCAGCCATTACTCTTTCGCCTACCTTCATCGTTGCCTTCTCTACTCGCTGTTGTGCCACAATGAACTTCCTTCTGCTTTGTCTTTGGCAAATTTACGATCTAAGACAATTTTTCATTTTATTGTTTATATTCGCCAAACATTTTGACAAGCATTATGGCTGAAGAGTTATTAAAATTTTCCAGAAATCTGGTAGTGCAAACAAGCGAACGTACTATGCAAAGGGAGGGTAGTCTGTCCTTTAGACACACACACACATACACTACACATATTCACACACTAATATTTACCATGTAAACATGTTAGTTTTTTTGTTGTTTTCAACTTAGTAACGAGTAAGAATCAGGAAGCTCAGGATATGACCAAAAGCGTAAATATTTCGAAATGTGCCGTAAATGTTGTTGCTGTTGTTGTTGTTGTGTTTTTTTTCTCATTTTGTATAAACATTTACACAACTACTTAAACTAGCAGGACTTCCATAACAACTTTGATGTTTACTTTTGAAACAATGGCAAGAAAAGAAAGCATGATTTATGGCCATAAAGCATAATTTGTACCATTATCGACTTTCAGCAGGACCAACCGCTCGTCAATGGGAAAATTTTAATTCAAACAAGTCGTAACTATGTATAGGTATATGTATGTTTGTATGTAAAGGGTGATTTTTCAGCTATTATCTTTTTGGCAACACTGGTTTAAACAGCTCACGCACGTTTCGTGTTTTATGGAAACGTGGAAATTCCAAAATTGGACTAAGCGGATGGACCATTTGAGGCGCCGTCAAGGTCAACATTTGCATGAAATAATCTTCAAACATTAAATTATATGGACCGTACTATCGATTCAAATAAAGATTTCATGCATTTTTCTCAATTTTATGTGTTTTTTTTTAACTTTCCTAAAGCTTTTAAAAAATCACCCTTTATAAGTGTGTGTGTATCTTTACGGTAAAGAGTGCTCCTTAAAGTTGTTGCTACTGCTGCCGTGCTCTTGTTTACAACAGGAAATGAGGAGAAAAGTTATAAACTGTAAACAAAAAAGCAGATTGTGTGCAATAAACAACTACAGTTGAGCTGATTGAAGGGAAACGTTAACCGAACCAAAACAAGCCAACTCTAGACTAGTTGCTGGTTTCGCTTTTGTTGTTGCCACCATTGTTTGTGTAACGAAAACAAGTCAAGAGAGGTAGAGGGGTTTGGTAACATTTTAAAACAACTCCAAATACGATCGCTAATTTCTCGTTATTGGAGGAGAGTAGTTTCTACTGTTTTATACAATAGGTTTGTTTTATTTGACTAACATTTGCGTTTCATTTTATTTTCTGTGATAAAATTTAACTCATAATTCTATTACCCTGCTTCGCTAAAATTAATATATACAGAACGTTTTATAGCCTCCTCCATCACAAAGTGTATTATAAGGATTGAAGTGAACTTGGAGCATGATCCAATTTATATATAAAACTGTTGCGTGAGTGACTGACTGATTCATGGATCAGTGTCCAGACCAAAAGGCTGAATTTCGCCAGTATGGCGGACGAGCTTACTAGGAAACGATTTGTTTAAGTCAGCTCTTTTAAGGGGTGGAATGGGGAAAAAGTGATATATATGAATTCGTGAATTCGGTGAGTATATTCCCTTGACCACGTAGACGCTCTACCGATAAGGATTGTTTGGAAATTTGTACTTATTTGAAGGCAACAAAGTCAAAGTCCTACGGATAGAATTCTAGCTGAGACACTGAATGGATTTGTCGAAATTTTTATACCTTCCACCTCTTTATGTACCTAACACCTTGAAATATTCATCGGAGACCCCATAAAGTATATATATTCTGTATCCTGGCAAAATTCATTATTTTCATTCTTGTTAGGGAAAAATATCCCTAATGTTTAGATCATTTAAGCAATTTTTTTGAAAATTACTGATTTTTATACACTTGAAATTTGTTTCGTACCTTTCTCTAGTAACGTGTAATCACCAAAAAGTACAAAAAAGATTTAGCGGGTGAAATGGGACAAAAGGGATAAAAATGGTACCACTGATACGAAAACTTCAAGAAACATGAAATTCGGTGTGTACATCCCTATAGACACGTAAAAAAGACAGATTTTTCGAAATTTTTACAATTGGATACAATTGGAAAAGAGGGATAAAAATGGTACCAACCAAACCGCTGAAGTTAAAATCATGAAATTCGGTGTATACATCTATCTGACTGCGCAGACGCGAAACATAAAGGATTTTTCGAAATTTTTTACTTTTAGGCGGAAAATGGGGCGAAAGGGATAAAAATGGTACCAATCAAAGGGTTGCAGTTAGAATAGTGAAATTCGGTGTGTACATTGCTGTGACTGTGTAGAAACGAAAAATAAAGATATCTTTCGATATTCGTACCATCAGGATCAAAACGGGATAAAATAGCTACCAAGCAAACGGATGTACCTAGAATCATGAAATTAAATGCATTCATTCCAAAATGGGAGAAGTCGGCCCTGAGGAAAATTGTTTCTCCCTAATGACGACTAACAATACACCTAATATTTTGAGTACATTTTTAAAGACTGCACCCTCATGTTCACTTCGTGATTACTATTGCAGTAGTAGACTATTAATATTATAATAATGAATCAATGAAATTTCCTTAAAGCAGTGCGCATAAGTATGCTTTATAGTTTCAAATAGTAAACAAATATAGTAATGCGCATTAAAAACGTCACAAGTTTCAAAATATGTTACTTCACTTCATTGTACAGTCGGAAGCCTCTAATCCATCGGTTATACTGAGGAATGCACTCCGTGGTGGATGGTATATAAGATTCGGATTCGGTGGATTTTCTAAAAATGCATCGCAAACAGAAATAAAATGTTGAGATGCTGGCCTATTTGCTTGTTATTCTAATAATATTTTAATAGCTCTCCAGTAGCTCTACATTATGTGGAAAAGGTGTTTTATTACAAGAATTATATAACAAGATATTAGCGAAACACATGCCTTCGTTACGTTACGCGAAATAGAAGTACATTTTATCTCAGTTGTGAAAATTTCAAAAGTCTGCGAATTGTGGCGGATTTTTTATACGCGATTAATTTTTTCCTTTAGTTTTTTTTTAAAATACAATCTAATATAGTCCTACGTTACAAAATAATATGATTTAAGATGATTTAAAAAACATTTTATTGGAATTCATTTATTTTATACACACATAAATATACTACATTTATGTAGAAAAACTTAAATGTTAAGGAAAAAACTTAAACTTATACTAATTTATATACTTTTGTTTTTGGAATCTGCTGTCAAAGCTATTTTTATTTCAAGTGTTTCATTCCATGATATCCATGCATATTTTGGATTAGACTATTTGGAATTTCCCTCCATTTCTCAATTAGATGTGGAGAAAACTCTTCAACATACTCCGATGCTATGACCCTTCAATTTCTTTCGATATTTCTGTTATCACTTCTTTGCCTTTTCAATGTTTTGGCCTTTTCTATTGGGTCTTTTTTTACTCGTTTTCTATATTTTCTTGAGAAATCTTTATTTTTTAAGTGCACATTTTACCCATCTAGATAAAACAAGTTAAAAAGGCGTTAAGTTCAGCCGGGCCGAGCTTTTTATACCCTCCACCATGGATTGCATTCCACAGAGGCTGTCGATTTTCGAGAAGTGCAGTAGTATTACAGGAAAATATATTTTTTTAATATAGCCAAACCAAAACAAAAAAAATATTGAAAAAATAATTTTATAAAAATAAGGCAAGGCTACCAGTACGTTTACACTATATGTATCAAAAAAACTTCAAGTCAATTTAGAAAATAAATATTGTTATATTTATATTTTCTAAAAAGCTTAAACACCATAAATATTGGTTGTAAAAGTGATTTTTTAGCTATTATCTCTTTGGCAACACTGGTTTAAACAGCTGACGCACGTTTCGTGTTTTGTTTCACTATCAAACATCTTCAGTTTGGTCTATAATTTAACCATGAATCGTCTTACAAACGAACAACGCTTGCAAATTATTGAATTTTATTATCAAAATGCGTGCTCTGTTAAAAAAGTTCATCGCGCGCTTCCGTTTTATGGTCAGTTTAATTGATCCACTGAAGCGGCTATTCGGGCTAATGTGACTAAATTTCGCACCAAATTTACATTGTTGGATATTAAACCACCAACACGCTTACGTAGAGTGCGAACTGAAGAAAATATCGCAGCTGTATCGGCCAGTGTTAATGATGACCATCAATTATCGATTCGTCGCCGTTCGCAGCAATTGGGCCTCTGTTACTCAAAAACGTGGAAATGCCAAAATTGGATTAAGCGGATGGACCATTTGAGGTGCAGTCAAGGTCAACATTTGCATGAAATAATCTTCAAACATTAAATTATATGGACCGTACTATCGATTCAAAAAAGATTTCATGCATTTTTCTGAATTTTATGTGTTTTTTTTTAAACTTTCCTATAGCTTTTAAAAAATCACCCTTTATTTCCATTCTATTTTAATTCCAAAAGTACAAATTTTGATAATCCATTATCTCACGTACATAGTGCAAAATATCCTAACTAAATGATTCAATCAATTTTTGCCTTAAAAGTAAAAAGTAAAAATTTTGTAAAATCTTTTTATTTATTTGGGTAAAATAGGAAAAGAGGGATAAAAATGGTACCAACCAAATGGCCGCAGCTAGAATCATGGAATTTGGTATATACATTGCTCTGACTGCATAGTATATACCAAATTCCATGATTCTAGCTGCGGCCATTTGGTTGGTACCATTTTTATCCCTCTTTTCCTATTTTACCCCCTAAAGAGTACGACTTTCTGAAATCTCTTTATTTTACGTGTCTACGCAATTAGAGGGATGTACAAACCGAATTTCATCGTTCTAGCTGTAGCAGTTGGTACTATTCTTATCCCTCCGTACCCATTATATCCCTTGAAAGTATGCATTTAGAAAAAATGTTTCATTTTTCGTGGAATGTATACGCCGGATTTCATGACTCCAGATGCGGTCATTTGGTTGGTACTATTTTTATCCCCTTTTCCCATTTTAACCCCAAAATGTACGAATTTCGAAAAATCCGTTTATTTTACGTGTCTACGCAATTAGAGGAATGTATACACCGAATTTCATTAATCTAGATTTGGTACCATTTTTATTTCTCTATTCCCATTTTACCCCTTAAAAGTACGAATTTGGAAAAATACTTTTATATTATGTATCTACTCAATTAGAGGAATGTACACACCGAATTTCGTGTTTCTAGCTGATGTCGTTTGATAGGTACCATTTTTATCCCTTTTTGCCGCATTTTACCCCCTACGAATAAGAATCCCTTTATGGTGCTCTTTAATGCTGTAAGGGGAATGTGCATTCCATATATCAAGTAAATACAAGCAAACATATTGAAAAAACATGTTTAAATATTCTAAATATTAGGGGTATTTTCAGTCCTTGTGAGAGAAAACTTTTTCCCTCTGGGCCGATTTCGCCCACTTTCAATCCCAACCGATCTGCGAACATAAGACACATTTAGGGAAAATTTGAACCTCCTAGCTCATTTGGTTCGAAAGCTAGAGTGCTTTCAACAGACAGACAGACGGACATGGCTATATCACCTTACCACGACCCAGAATATATATACTTTATGGGGTCTCCGGTGAATATTTTAAGGTGTTACAAACGGAATGACAAAGTGATTCCGGAGGTGGAGGGTATAAAAACAGGTTTCAAATAATTATTTATTATTTTCTCAATGATTTCAATAAATACTTACGTCCGTTACGAAGTTTAAAGGGTTACAAATGTATAAAGTTATAAATATTACAACAAACCAATATATTTTTGAAATACGTATGTCAAACTAGCTGTAGACCCAACTTTTCAGAAAATTTCATCCGACCACAAAGAAGCTATAACAACAAATGGTATTTTTTGCTGACGTTTGTTACTTTAAAATATCATGTTTATAAAAGTTCAAAAATAACCATTAATCAAAATCGTTTGTCCCCCCTGATTTTTATTGTTGTTTTAAAAGATTTTTAATATACAGTTTCTTGACATATCATACCTCTTTATATTAAAAAGTACTAAAGATAAATTTTAATAAAATCATCTCTATACAACAATAATCCGAAGTTGGAGCCTGAATTATCTTCACAAAAGCAAAGATCAGGAAACTATTTATTAAAATATGAAAATTTGAAGTCTTTTTTTTATAAAAATATTGAAAAAGTACTTTTAATTTTTTCATCACGGTTGACACTCCGCTGGAAATACCCATATATAATAAAAATCAATGTGTGTCTTTATGTCTCTTTGTCTGTATGTTCCGTATGGAACGCCGAACCGGTGAACAGATTTGCCTGAAAATTTTACTGCAGCTAACCAGAGGATAGTTTCTGGCTGTACTAGGTTATGATAGTACAAAGGGGCGTGGTACTGTCCACACAAACTATAGAGGAGAAGGGAGAATGAACCCATACAACGCCGGGTAAAAAGGTAGTAAATAATAAATATCTATATGTACAAAAATCAATGTGTGTCTATATGTGTCGTATAGGACGCCACACCGATGCACTATAGGTCAAATGACCCATTTCACTGGCCAAAAGTCATAAAACTTAAAATCTGATATTATGTTAACAAAAATGTATAGAGATAGCTTGGAAAATGTAAATTGTGAAGAATTAAGAAAAAAAATAAATCTTTCGGAGCCCCTATGAAATTCACGGCCCTTATCCTTCTTGGGACCAAAGTGAGTTGATTTAGTTTTTTAACATTACATAATTAAAAATAACCAAAAAAGGCTAAATTGGAACGTAGGTCACTATATTATACCCTACACAACATTCTAAGCCCATGTACGATTGAAATCCGCGTATTTATGGACCATATAATATAAAGACATTATCCTAATAAATTTTTGCAATAGTGAAATTTATTGTATCTATTATGAATATTTTACCAATTTTTTTTTATATTTTTCTTGTGTTATAAAGAAGTCAAATCGGTAGAGATATTTGTATGTTGATAATATCAGGAAATTTACCACAGTATTCCGCTATTGCCATAATTTCTCCTTGTTGAATTGTGATATGAAAAAAATTACGAATATAGATAGTGATATATGGCTCCTGTGCGGTATAAGATCATGTTGAAAGTTTATAGTTTCATATCAAATGTTTGTAACATTATTGGACTGTTAATGAAAAAATCGGTTCAGATTTAGATATATCCCCCATATAAATATCCCACATTCTGGTCAACTTTGACACGTTACTCTTATTTTCATCAATACCTACTATTAACCTAGATATAGGCCCATATGTGGGTGGTATGGTGAATCATATAAGTCGCTTGAAAATGTTACTGTACCTAACCAGTGGACAGAGGATGGTTTCTGGCTATACTAGGTCCTGATAGGACAAAGGGGCGTGTATCATCAGATACTGAATTTGTATTTGTTGCAATTTGTTGACAGCGTCAAAGTCAAAATATTCATATTTATTAATTCATTCAATTATGTCTTTGTGCATTTGTTTGTAACACCCACAAGGAAGTGATATATACGATCGACTTGGAATCATTTTCTGAAACGATTTAGCTATGTCCGTCTGTCTGTCTCTCCTTCTATTCTTGTAATAAAATTACTTGTCACAATTACTTTCCCATCTTAACCAGGAGATTAACCTGTTGGGACTCCATGAAGGAAATTCTTACGAGACGAGGTATTAGCCCCAACAACGCAAAGACTGCAGCCCAGGACCGATGATATTGGAGAAGAATCTGAATCCCCAAGGTAGAAGAGGCCAGGAATACGTAAAGTAAGAATTTTGCGTATCAAAAACATACGTTATTTATTTTGAAGCAAATCGGTTCTGTTTACACTTTTTCCGCTTTAGAAGCTTCTTTTGGCAAAACACATTATATTTCAACGAAACTAGGTTCGTGATATAAGTCCCATACAAAAGTATTTCTCGATTTCACTTTTTTCTCCTATTTGAATTTAGTCGCTCTCACACAACTCATAATTTCCTTAATTGATTTAAAATTAATGATAAATATTTACACTTTTGTTCTTTAGTGTGGACCTAGCATTTTTATATACTCACTCTACAGAGTAGGAGGGACAGAAAAAAATTTTAACGCATTGAAGGAGTGATTTAAGACCCAAAGTATGTTTGGACCAAATCCGTTTCACAACTTTTTATGGTGTTTGAGCCATGTCCGTCCGTCTGTCTGGCTGGTGTACACGATAACTCTCGAAAGGAGTTAAGGAATCAATTCACAATTTGTACATGGTAATATTTTTCCCAAACTTAGTTTAAGTTCGAAGATGGGCAAAATTGCCAAGACTCTTCTGGTACTTCCCACACAAATAGCCCATATTCCTATTTTAAATTAAAACCCATATAACTTCCACACGGACATTCGGAATCAGCTATATTTTGGTGTTTGATAAGTTTTTATAATCATGACGGGTTTTGCCACGCCCCTTCCAGTACTTCCCACACAAATCACGCAGAACTACGTAAAATTAAAGCTATCATAACTTCTATACGGATGATCGGAATACTGTGAAATTTGATTTTTAGGAATCCTTTTACAGTGGTTATATTGGCATAGAATATGGGCGATATTGTCACACCCCTTCTGGTACCTCCCTCACAAAGTGGCATAATCTTTGGTTACAATAAACCCGACATAACATTCATACGGGTAGACAACATCATTTGCAATTTGCTATTTAAAAACTTTAAACCTAAAAAATATTTAGGCTTTAGCCACGCCCCTTCTTGTACCTCCCACACAATTGCTTCGATTCCAGGTAGTATAAAATCCTTCATAACTTCTAGTTTGGTGCATGGGATCCACTATAACTTGATATTTGATCACGTTTTTAAAATTTTTTTGTAAATGCGGAAGCTGGGATCATGTAATACGAACCTCCAAGTACCTTCCACACAACTTGTACTGCCCTACTTTAAATTTAATACCCTCTATCTTCCATATACATGAGGGTATATGTAAGTCGGTTTAGCCGACTGAAGCTTACTTACTTGTTACACAATACTCTTCGACTTTATTAATCTAAATCTGGTTCAACCGTATTTAAATGGTGCTACAATACTTTTTCTTTATTTTCATTCGGACTGCAATCAATTTGAGATTTGAACTCGGTTAGTGCCCTGGCTCAAGACCTTTTCTAGGTCCCTCATAGTGTTAATTTTTCTCCCTCGACCGTTTTCGACCTGTTCGCAAAGTCCTCACTTATTGTTACAAATATTCGGCATTAAACTATACCCTCTACCATTAAATGATTTTTGGGGTATAAAAACAAATCAAATGGCCCGAAAGAGGACACATAAAACTGTGTTCTCAGGCCGGTAGGGAGGCCGATGAGTTGCAGAATTTATGACAACATGGACGAATACACAATCCATAAATATGCCGAAAGTACAAACAGATAGATAGAGTAGCCTTTTCATAACATTTTATGTGCGTACATTTTTGTACAGGCTTTGTAAAATTTCCTGTTGCAAACGGAAAATCCGGCACTTTCGTTCCTGTATGCTTTTAAGGATTCCACACCGACTAAAGCTCTCAAAAGGGGGAGGGTAGACTGAACGACACAAAAAATGTAAACAATGTCATAAAAAAGAGTGTAAAAATTTAACATGTTTCCCATTGTTTACAATACGATTCTAGATCGAATGATAACCGCACACAGAAGGGAGGCAACAAATTCTCACAAAACAAACAGCATAATTTAGCGCGAGGGGGGTTGGGTTGAAATTAAACTTTAAGCTACGAAAAATCACAACAATTTCTTTAATGCTATGCAAACGTTTTCTTTAAATATTTATTTCGAAATAAATCCATTCGCGTGACTCTTACAAAAATATTTCGTTCAGTGTGAGCTGTTGCCAAGGATTCAGTGCGGACACATTGCGTTAACTGAATGTTACCGTGCCAGACAAGTCTTAAGTACTTCACATTGTTTTAATGTTTTCTGCGTGTGCGTGTGTGTGTTTTTTCGGGAGGGTTTTCATTTGTAAGTGAACTGAATGCTTATTTTTTACTGCTAGGGATGTCGAAGTTGCTGAAAACCGGTTGTGGAAAACCGTAGGATTGAATGAAATACAAAAATAAAAATATTATGTTCGAGATCTTAAAATAATTTTTTTGGATTTTTCGAAATTAGTACTTTTAAAGGGTGCGCGGAACAAAAATAGATACAGATGATACCACTTTAACAATTGTAGTTATAGTCGTGATTTGGTGTGTAAATTTTTCGAAACTTGTACTTATAAGGGATGTGCGGGACAAAAAGGGATCAAAATGGTACCAACTAAATTATGGCAACTAGAATCGTAAGATTTGGTGTGTTAATTCCTCTGACCCCGTACAAGTGCAGTAAAATTTGATTTTTCGTAATTTTGCTCTTTTAAGGTGTGCGCGGGACAAAAATTGTGTACAGCCTTTAATTACTTAAAAGCGGATCATAAATGGATAATTCAAAATTTGTACTTATTAGGAGGATGCGGGACGACAAGGGATAAACGTCGTACCAAGTAAAGTATATGTTTTTAGGGGAGGAGAGAGAACAGATGTTACCTATAGTGATTTTTCAAAATGTGTACTTTTTGAAAAAGAGATGCATATCCACCAAAAGAAAGTTAAATAAATACTACTCAAAAACAGAGACGGATAAAGCTAATAAAAAATAACTGGATTTTTGCGTGCGAAGCAGCGTGCAATGCTAGTTTATTATTAAACTAACATTAATTATTTAAATTAATTATTTAAAACTAACATTCTAACGAATAAACAATGTTTATATGTTATAAATCTAAGAAAAATCCAGGGGTAAAATGTAGAAGTTGTGGACCTCTTAGTAGACACAAAATATTAAAAAAATCAGGATTTTAGCGACTTTCAACAACATACTCTTCTTTAAGTAATTACACGATTCTCACAAACGAACGAGAAGCACAAATCACTCAGATTTTATAAATTTATGGTTAAATAGCTCATGAAAGCCCTTTGTAAATTGAATGACAGTATATTTTATTCCATTCTAAAATAGCTACGATCACAACGAAGAAAATAAGGCGTATTTGAAGAAAGTTTATAGATAAATGTAGAAGCTATGGTTCTTCTTGTCGCCTTTACGCCTTTTGAAAATCCCCTACTTCTGCAATAATGGTCATAACATCAACATTCTTCAAATAGGGCTTGTTTTCTTCGCTAAGATCCAAGCTATTATAATATAAAACTAAGTATTCTGTTTTTTTATACCTTCCATCACTTTGTCATTCCGTTTGTAACACCTTGAAATATTCATCGGAGACACAATAAAGTGTATATATTCTTGGTCGTGGTAAAATTCTAAGACAATCGAGCCATGTCCGTCTGTCTGTTGAAAGCACGATAGCGGCCGAACGAAATGAGCTAGGAGGTTCAAATTTTCCCTAAATGTGTCTTATGGTTGCAGATCGGTTGGGATTGAAAGTGGCCGAAATTGGCCCAGAGGGAAAATTTTATCCCTAACAAGGACTGAAAGTACTCCCTAATATTTAGAATATTTAAGCATTTTTTTAATATCTGATTTATATGCACTTGGAATTTGTTGCGTACATTCCTCTTGTAGCGTAAAAGCACCAAGAAGTAAATACACGTTTTAGCGGGCGAAGTGGGACTAAAAAAGGATAAAAATGGTATCAATGATACGATAACAGCTAGAAACATGATATTTGGAATGTACATCCCTCTAATTGCTTAGATACGTGAAAAGGAGCGATTTTTCAAAATTCGTACTTTTAAGGGATACGAATTGAAAAGAGGAATAAAACTGATACCAACCATACCCCTGAAGTTGAAATCATGAAATTCGGTGTGTACTTTCATCTGACTGTGAAGATAAAAGGATTTTGTCGAAATTTGTACTTTTAATCGGAAAATGGGGCGAAAGGGGATAAAAATGGTACAAAGCAATCAGCTGCAGCTATAATAATGAAATTCTGTGTGTACACTGCGGTGATACGAATAATAAAGAGATCTTCCGATATTCGTACCATCAGGATGTAAATGGAATTAAGTTTGGCTACAATCAAAAGGTTGTAGCTGGAATCATGATATTCAGTATTTGCACTCGCCTGTCTACGTATACGCGGAAAATAAGATTTACGAATATTTCTAAATTCGTACTGTTAGGCTTGGAAAACTGTTAAATTGGAAAAATTAGTGAAACTGGAACCAATAAAACTGCTGTAGCTAAAATAATGAAATTAGTTGTGTATTCCACTCTGAAACATATTGGTTCTTCAATAATAGAAAAGATAGGTTCTTTCCTTTCATTTAAGCTGTGGATGGAATCAAGAAATTGCAAATGGAGAAAATCGGGCTTGAGGGAAATTGTTTCTACCTTATAATATTGAGGGCACATTTTTGAAGATATCTGCCTAGTAATAATATTAATATTTATATATAGTAGAGTACTATTTATATTATAATAATGAAGAATCACAATTTTCCTAATATGTTAGTGCACTTCTGTGTAACGTCGAGAGCCTCTAAGCTACCGATAATACTGGGGATTACACTCCATGGTGGAGGGTATATAAGATTTGGCCCGGCCGGACTTTACGCCTTTTTACTAGTTTTTATCTAAAAATGGCTTTTTCGCGATATTAAAAACAAACGTAGAAAATAGTGTTTTTTTCGTCTTCACAGACTCCGGAAACTTCTACTTTATGCCTCGATTTTCTACTTTTGGATATTATTTTCTTGGTTGTAATGTTAGCTATTTAAAAATAAATCAAAATATATTTTTCTGATTTTTTTTTATTTTTTATGAGTTTTTTTCTTACCACCAAAAAAGGTTTTTTTGAAAATTGTTTTCTTAATTTTTGGAGATCGTTGCAGTACCACAGTTTCAATGTGAAAGTGAAATTCACATTATTTCTAGCCATCATAATTACCGTTAAGTTGACATATAAGCCCGAGCGATCGGGCCAATATTTCCAAAATGAGAGTACTAATAATAAAGGTACCTTTGACGAAAATCGGAGTTTTAGTAAAATAAAAAATAAAATAAAACTTATCATTACATTTTTTTCCAATTACTTTATGACTCAGTATGTCTCAGTGAGATCAAAAGTATTAATTATATTTTCAAATTTCTGGTTTTATTAGAAGGTTGAACTTTGTGGAACACAAAAAAATATAACACCAAATATATAACCATACCACTACGTGATAAAAGAAAAGTGAAAAATGTCCCGAAAATGTTTTCATATCATTTGTTTTCCTTGTTTCAACTCTGCTATCTATTACAAAAATACGTACTATTAATTATATTATGTCATAATAACGTATATGTACCTCGATGCTAGGTGTGTTGGTATGTTTTTTCATATGATTGACATTGGGGTAAGATTTTGAGATTTGGATGAGAGTTTGCACTTGCCTTATAAATACGTGGGCGTATACTTAATATTATTACATTAAATTTTAATTAAGTATACGTAAGGCAAACAACGTTTTATTCCACGGTGTGTAATTTTTCACGTCATGGAAATATAACCATATACGGACACCACTACGTGAACAAAGACCAAAAAAACAATATCATTCATATGACTACCACGACTGGCTCGGCAGTACCTCATCCAATCAACCCAATTCTCCAGTACATCCAAAAATCCAAACCAAACAGTGATTCGATGTAGAGGCATTGGCTCAATAGCAGAGATAAAAGCCGATCGATTTTAAGCCGCCGCTGCCGATTTAATCGGCTCACATCGACTTCTACATCGCCGCCGAGTTCATATCGCTCATGTCGACTTCAACCACGCCGCCGATATTTGACGGAGTTCTAACTCCGACAAATCTTACTACCAAAATAGACAACCCACTTAAAATTACAAAAGAAAATATAACTGTCGACTTAGACAACCTGCTACTGTGAAATATATGGATCGTTCTTTGAATTTGGTATCCCACTCTTTGATGACTTCTATAGAAAGTTGAATACATGCAATATAAATACAATGCAGATTGTATTTTCATTTGCAAGTCGCATTTATATAAGTCAAACAATACACAACAGCTACTCTATTGTGCTTGTTTAGTGTGTCAAAGTAGGTAGAGCTTTACAATTCTTTGGAAGGATTATGATATTCAAATTGTCTGGTCAAATATGCCTCACATGAAAAACTATAATTGCAAACATATTTATTAAATTCTTCCATATTATAAATTTTGGGAATGGATTCCAAAAAAAATCCAACAAATAAAGAAAAGGGAATTAAAAACCAACACGAATTGTTCTTTCCCTTTTGCCAAAATTATGAAATAAATAGGGGTAACAGAACGAGTCGACAAATCAGCCGAAAGCCGCCGCCGCCGACCCATTTTGGGTAGCGCCGCCGCCGTCGATAATTATGGGCCGGCTTGTAACTCTGCTCAATAGTTACATGTGGGTTCTCTGAATCCCACATGCGGCAATTTTGCTTATTGACATAGCCACCGAGGCTGAACTGAAATCCGATCTCTTCTCGAAAATTTTCCACGTAAATTTCTTACTGTTTGATTTCAAGACTCACTACTTTGGAAGTAAGTTTATAATATTTTCAAATTTTGTTCTATCGTATAGCGTCCCATTTTGCAAATGCCAAACATAAACCATAAAATCAAAATACAAATGAATGTTATACTACATCTCAAAGTCAAAGTAATCGGTTGTTCAAATTAAAAAAATTATATGACCCACCCTATATTTCGATTGATTCTATTTAAATCGGTAATAAAATATAGATCAATCACACTTCCTATGAAGTGGTACGTATAATTAGATAAAACTATACTTATCCGAAAAGGGCATAACACATTTATGCAGTCTTCATTAAATGACAAAATATAAATTTTTACATTTATTTTTAAAGCCTCTTCATTAAAATTTTGTTCAAATCTATAATTGGCATAGTTAAGTCTAAGGGTTTATTTAAAAAACCCTAATCCTTACTGAAAATCTAACAAAAATCCAAACATGAAAAAACCCTCTAAACCGGGTTTTCCTTTTGATCATCCATCCATAACTTTCTTACCACTCTCGCACCATGATGCCACTCCGCGTCGGAAGCTACTACCACATGTGAAGTGTAACAACACAAATATGGTTGGAAACGTACCACCTACTCTGCCCTATCTTCAACACTCATGGCTCCAGGTTGGTTGCATGAACATAGATATCATGCAACGGATATGTCAAATAGCCGACATACACGAGAGTGCAGTTGTCGAAAGGTTAAAAGTACAAAGTCCTGGGTAGCTGGGCAAAAAAAAAAAAGTTAATAAAACAACCAACAGACACTTGTGCTGTTTTACAAATGCACTTAAGGTTCCACTCATGGCATGGCAGGGGATTTTCACTTACACACTCACTGTTCAAGCAGCAAGACAGAATGTCGGCACAACGTGGCAATTTTCTGGTGAACCCGATGCTAATACAAGTCAAAGCGGTGCTGTTACATGTGTTGCAATGTTGGTCGTTTAATATTAAATAATATAAATACGTAAAAATGTTGAAAATTCAGCACATTGTGGTGGACTAGAGGCTGGTACTTAAGATGAGTTTTCCATTTGTTTACAGGCTCGGCATTCTAGGAAGTTTTCAATAAACCAAAATTCATTATACCCTGCTGTAGCACAATAGGTGAAAAATATAATTACAGTTTAAAAGTGAACATTAATTTTTTTAATAATTAGTTAAAGTGGTTTTAATTCCCAGGAATATATTAATCTTCGCGTTGAGCTATCAATATTCAATATTTTCTCAAATTTCTTTTTTTATTTGAAAGTACAATCCTTCCGGTTAATAATGGAAAAAAATTTCATTCAAATGGCTGCTGAGGGCACCCCACAAATAATAGTCCAACGGTTGAATAGTTGAAAAAAAAACGTTAGATGGCGGACCCTATATAACAACCACGTAAACAAATTATTTTCCAAGAAGAGAGACAGAGCTCAACCTACTTTTTTAAAAGTCCAGGTTGGGGTTAAGTTTCTTTGGGATTTCCCGAGAAACCCGCATATTCTCAATCCCGTTACTCAGGAAATTAGTGCGGAAATTCCTGCGAATATTTAATAGAAATATTATTATAGTTGTAGCTCTTCTGCATAAATATTGGATTATTTTGGCTCTCGTGAACTTTTTATTTTTTCGATATAATCGATTGCCCATGAAAATCACAGAAAATAAACAAAAACCTCAGCAAAACATAATGACTGACTTAGCAAATTGTTGACTTTTCAACAAAATCCTAAATTTGTATGGGGAGATTTCAATAAATCACTACACCAGAACTTTGTCTATGCTCTCAAATATGACCATGATTTTGTCCATGGACGATAGGCACGGCCCGCAACTTTCTTTACCTTTTATTCGCTTTTCGACAATTTGATCCAAAAAATCCAAATCAAGTGATTTATCTTTAACGCAGCAGCTATCGGAGCACGATACACGAAAATTTACATATAAATATTCGATATACACAAACATGCATACGCACATCCATCCATAAGTTCCATATGGTGTTTTATGTTTTGTCGTAAATAATAAAAACAACAACGACAACAGTCACGACAAACTTTATGTTTCAATGGATGTGTGCACATTCCCTCATACACATCACTGTGGGGGGAAGTTTTGAAAACAGTAACCAAGAAAAAATCATTAAACTACAAGAAATAATTTGATTTTGCATAATTTTGGTTAAGTCTGTTCCCACGAGTTTTGCATATTCCACTTTTGAAATTAGCGGAAGTAAAGAAAAATGTTAAAATCCCGAGACACGATTCGATCCTGAGACCATCTGATTGGAAAACGGACACCTTACCACTGTCACCCCATATTTGATTCCATTCATATTATTAACATTTATAACCATTTTTTGAAGATCAAACAAGTAAGGAAATGCTAAAGTCGGTCGGGGCTGACTATATGATAACCTACACTTTCTACTCCACTACATTTCAATTCGGTGCAAATGTGAACGACATTTTTATGGGAGCTATATATAAATCTGAACCGATCTCATCCACTTTTACCATAGATGTTTTTAGTGCAAATATAAGATGTCCTGCCGAATATGAAGAAAATCGGTTAAGGTCTGTTTCTACAGCGGTTAACCTCAAATCGGGAGCGAAATTTGTATGGGAGCTATATCTAAATCTGAACCGATTTGACCCATTTCCACCACAGATGTTTCTAACTAAATTTTCTATCAGATTCTCTTCCAAATTTTACCAAAATCGTCAAAGTAAAATCGGGAGCAACATTTGTATGGGGGATATATCTAAATCTGAACCGATTTGCTTCAAATTAAATAGCGTCCGTCTTCGGCATGCACATATCGTTTTTGTCAAGTTTCGTTAGAATCGGACAATAATTGCGACCTGTATCGTGATTACAAGAATAGATGGACAGACAGACAGACGGACATGGCTAAATCGATTCAAAAAGTGATCCTATGTCGATCGGTATAATAAACGATTTAGTCATAGCCCTCATATTATTTTCATTCCCGATTTGAATCTTTTCACTCTTGATACCACATATTACAACAGATTTTCTTCAAAATTTGCAAAACACCTTATATTTCAACTGGAAACACCTGTGGTGAAAATATATTAGATCGGTTCAGATTTGCATATAGCTATCATAAAAATTTCGCTCCCGGATTGACTTTTTCCACCCCAGAAACCACTTATTTTCACCGAATTTCTTCAAAATGAGCATAACACGTTTACTTGAACTGAAAAAACTTCATGTGAAAGTTAGTCACTTCATTCCATGTTTGGATATATCCCCGATACAAATATTTCTCTCGACTTGACCGGAACAGAAAAAGTCGATCAGCATTTTTAGTGTTCTAAATCGCTTAACGAATACTACATTTTAAAAATATATTGTCAAGATTTAGTACAAATTAGTACAAAACTATACATTGAAACGGACGCTACAAAAAACACAAGTACTTTTGAAGATCTTATAGAAATATACAAAGTTCAGCCATTTTTTGAGAATTTTGTTTTTTATACCCTACACCACTTCGTGGGCTAGGGTATTATAAGTTAGTTTCGCGCCAAATGTTTGTAACACCAAGAAATAATCGAGCTAGACCCACCTTTTAGTATACCGATCGGCTTAGAATCACCAGCTGAGTCGATTTAACGATGTCTGTCTGTCCGTCTGCTGTCCATCTAAGCTTGTTCGAACTCTACAGGTCGCAATTGTTGTCCGATTGTAATGAAACTAGGCAGAAGTTATTTTTTCTGGCCAAGGACCATCGGTATTGAATTTGGAGGAAATCGGTTCAGATTTACATATAGCCCCCATACATATGTCGCTCCCGATTTGACTTTTTCCGCCCTATAAAGCACATATAGTACCCGATTTTCTTCAAATTTGGCTTAACACCTTATAATCGAACTATAAACACCTATGCTGAAAGTGGGTAAGATCGGTTCAGATTTAGATATAGCCCCCATACAAATGTCGCTCCCGATTTGACTTTTTACGCTCTAAAATCCACATCTTGCACCCGATTTTCTTTAAATTTGCCACCACATCTTATAATCCAACTAGAAACACCTATGCCGAATTTGGGTTAGATCGGTTCAGATTTAGATATAGCCCCCATACAAATTTCGCTCCCGATTTGACATTTTCCGCTCTAGAAACCACATATTGAGCCCGATTTTCTTTAAATTTGGCACAGCATGTTATAGACCAACTAAAGGGTGATTTTTTAAGAGCTTGATAACTTTTTTTTTAAAAAAAACGCATAAAATTTGCAAAATCTCATCGGTTCTTTATTTGAAACGTTAGATTGGTCCATGACATTTAGTTTTTGAAGATAATTTCATTTAAATGTTGACCGCGGCTGCGCCTCAAGTGGTCCATCCGCTTAGTCCAATTTTGGCATTTCCACGTTTTTGAGTAACAGAGGCCCAATTGCTGCGAACGGCGACGAATCGATAATTGATGGTCATCATTAACATTGGCCGATACAGCTGCGATATTTTCTTCAGTTCGTACTCTACGTAAGCGTCTTGGTGGTTTAATGTCCAACAATGTAAATTTGGTGCGAAATTTAGTCACAATAGCCCGAATAGCCGCTTCAGTGGGTCGATTAAACTGACCATAAAATGGAAGCGTGCGATGAACTTTCTTAACAGAGCACGCATTTTGATAATAAAATTCAATGATTTGCAAGCGTTGCTCGTTAGTAAGTCTATTCATGATGAAATGTCAAAGCATACTGAGCATCTTTCTCTTTGACACCATGTCTGAAATCCCACGTGATCTGTCAAATACTAATGCATGAAAATCCTAACCTCAAAAAAATCACTCTTTAGAAACGCCTATGCACAAAGTTCAGATTTAGATATAGACCCCGTGCAAATGTCGCTCCCGATTTGACTTTTTCCGCTCTAAAATCCACATCTTGTACCCGATTTTCTTTAAACTTGCCACAACATCTTATAATCCAACTAGAAACACCTATGCACAAAGTGGGTAAGATCGGTTCAGATTTAGATATAGACCCCGTGCAAATGTCGCTCCCGATTTGACTTTTTCCGCTCTAAAATCCATATATTGAGCCCGATTTTCTTTAAATTTGGCACAGCATGTTATAGACCAACTAGAAACGCCTATGCACAAAGTGGGTAAGATCGGTTCAGATTTAGATATAGACCCCGTGCAAATGTCGCTCCTGATTTGACTTTTTCCGCTCTAAAATCCACATCTTGTACCCGATTTTCTTTAAATTTGGCACAACATCTTATAATCCAACTAGAAACACCTATGCAGAAAGTGGGTAAGATCGGTTCAGATTTAGATATAGACCCCGTACAAATGTCGCTCCCGATCTGACTTTTTCCGCTTTAGATACCACATATTGTACCTGATTTTCTTTAAAATTGGCACAACATTTTATAATCAACTAGAAACACCTATGGTGAAAGTGGGTAAGATCGGTTCAGATTTAGATATAGCCCTCAGACAAATGTTGTTCCCGAATGTTTATCCGATTTTGGTCAAACTTTACATATTATATTTCACCAATAAACATACATGGTGAAAGCGGGTCACATCGTTCCAGGTTTCAAATATCCTTTCCGATTTAAAATTTTTTGTCAAACACATACATTTACAGGATGCAAAAATCCTTCCCGATTTCACTTTTTTACTGAATTGAATTGTAATGAGATAGAAAGTCCGTCCGTCTTTAGCCTTTCCTTACTTGTTTGGGAGATGTCCATATGTCCATACTTTGGTATAAGTCAAATGGGGCCCATTCTGATCTATTACAGCTCTAGAAACGACATCTTACATCGTATCTTCATCAAATTTTGCAGATCATGAATGAGAATATATATAGGCCCATGTTTTCGACCAGACCCAAAATGTTGTTATAGGCCTCCTTTTGAAATGTCGGTCCGATTCATCCTATTACTACTGTATAATTTGTATTTGTCTGTCGGATAATTGGATCAATTACCATATTATTTACCATATTCGTTAAATTTGACTAAAGATGAATTTATAGCATATAAATTATATGAATATAATTTATATAATTTATATAATTTGTATAAACTAAATAAAATTGCTCTCATAAAATACCTGGGTTTAGTAATGAAAGTGAGGTACATACGCAGGGAGTGGTGTAGGGTATTATATAGTCGGCCCCGCCCGACTTTAGCCTTTTCTTACTTGTTTTCATATATAAATGTTCGTAGATTATCTCTCAGTTTTTATATCCTACACCACAGGGTATAATGTATTTGTGCATTTGTTTGTAACACCCAAAAAGGAAACGAGATAGACCCATCGATCGACTTAGAATCACTTTTTGAGTCGATTTAGCGATGTCCGTCCCTCCGTCTGTCCATCTATTCTTGCAATCAAAGTCCAGGTCCCAATTTTCGTTAGAACTAAATGAAACTTTGCACAACGAAGTTTTATGGGATAGGGACGAACGCTATTTAATTTGAAGCAAATCGGTTCAGATTTAGATATAGCTCCCATACAAATTTTGCTTCCGATTTTACTTTTTCTGCTCTAGAAACCACATATTTCAACAGATTTTCTTCAAATTTAGCAAAACGTCATATATTTGAACTTGAAATAGCGCTGGTAAAAATAGGCCAGATCAGTTCAGATTTATATATAGCTCCCATACAAATGTCTCCTCCGATTTGACTCTTTCCACTCTAGAAACCACATATTTTAGCAGATTTTCTTCAAATTTGGCAAAACTACTTATTTTTCAACTAGAAACAGCTCTGGTAAAAATGGGCCAGATCGGTTCAGATATATATATATATATATATATTAAGCTCCAATACAAATTTCGCCACTGAGTTGATTATTTCCGCTCTAGAAATAGCATATTTGAACAGATATGCTTAAAATTTGGCAAACCAGCTCATATTTCAACTAAACACATCCATGGCGAATGTGGGTCAAAACGGTTCAGATGTATATATAGCTCCCATATAAATGACTCCCCCGATTTAATTCTTCCCGCTCTAGAAACCACATATTAACGGATTTTCATCAAATTTAGAAAGCGTCTTATATTTCAGAAAACCTATGCTAGAAATGTGTTAGATCGGTTCAGATTTATATATAGCTCCCATATAAATGACTCCCCCTTTTAAGGGGTAAACTATGGAAAAGGATACAAGTTTATTCATTGTCATGACCACGCGGCTGCAGTAGAACCATGTAATTTGGTAAGAACATTCCTCGTATGGGCATAATACGATTTACCCTAAAAGGAGTATCTTTCATCTGAATAATATTCGGAAAAAATAAAGAGTTGATAATAGTGAGTCAAAATACATACTACAAATACAAAAGATGTGACAATTTTCCGTTCATTTACTAGTATCGATGTTTAAAAAATTAAAATTTGATTTGAACTGGGATATTTTTCTGGCTCAATACCATTTTGCATCTATTTTTAATAGAATGCAAATTTATTTACAAATGGCATGGTGATATTTATTACTTGGCTGCAGACTAACACTATCATGATTTCCATCCCATCAATGGTTTTTTTTCAGGTGGCTTCGCAGCGACTTTTCAACATCAAACCCGGCCTATTTAATGAAATGATTCTCACAAACGAACGAGAAGCACAACTCACTTGCCGAATTTGCGTTTAAAAAATAGCACCAAGTAATAAAGTACACATGCCATCTTGCAAGCATCTCATTGAGTTGCATATGTAAGTATGTGTATATGCAGGCATAGTTACCCAGCAATACTTCTGCCGTGCTAACGCTCATTTGTTTTAGTTTTTTTTTTTCGAAACCTTTGACGGGTTGGAATTCATGTCATTTATGTTTGACATTTGCAAAATAAAAAAATGCAAATAAAAACAAGTAAGAAGGCGTTAAGTTCGGCCGGGCCGAATCTTATATACCCTCCACCACGGAGTGCATTCCACAGTATTATCAGCAGATTAAAGGAAAACGAAAATTGCAATATTTTTATGCACATTACTATATTTGTTTACTATTTCAAACTATAATGTATACTTATGCGCACTGTTTAAAATCGACTACTATATATAAATAAAATGCTGAAATTGTGAAAGTGAACATGCCTAAATATTAGGCGATGGTCAGTCGCCATTAGAAATAAGCATTTTCAGATACGGACAAAGTGATAAGAAAAGTATAAATTTTAAAGATATCCCCACTCGCCCCATTCTCCACCCAAATGTACAAATTTCGAAAAAACCCTTTTTCGAGTCTTCATAGTCACCGAATTTCATGATTTCAACTTCAGCGGTTTGGTAGGTCCCATTTTTATCCCTCTTTTTAATTATATCCCTTAAAAGTACGAATTTCGAAAAATCCCTCTATTTTACGTGTCTATGCATTTAGAGGGATGTACACACCGAATTTCATGATTCTAGCTGTTGTCGTATCATTGGTACCATATTTTATCCCTTTTTGTCCCATTTCGCCCGCTAAAACTTTTCTTGTGGTGCTTCCCAGCTACAAGAGGAATGTCCGCAACAAATTTTAACTGTATGAAAATGAGAAATTTAATTAATAAGCCAAGGCTACCAATATTTGTATACTATATATATATAATGGATATAATACTTCAATTCATAAAGTAAATATAAGGGAGCAATCATAAATACCCTAAATATTGGGCGATTTACAGCTACAGTCGTTTGGTTGGTTGTATTTCCATCCTATTTTAATTTCAAAAGTATAAATTTTGAAAATACCTTATCTCTCAGGTACGCGGTATAAGACAACTTCATGATTCTACCATTTTTTGTCGTAAAAGCAACAAAATAAAGTACGAATTTGGGAAAAAAATATTTTACGTGGCTATACAGTCAGAGGAATGTATACACCGAATTCCATGATTCTATCAGCGGCCATTTTGTTGGTACCATTTTTATCCCCTTTCTCCAATTTTGCCCCCTCACGAGTACGACTATCTAAAATCTCTTTATTCTTCTTCGATATATACATTCCTCTGATTGCGTAGACACGTAAAATAAAAGAACTTTCCAAAATTCGTACTTTTTGGGATTCAAATGGATAAAGGGGATAAAAATAGTACCAATCAAATGACCGCAGCTAGAGTCATGAAATTCGGAGTATACATTCCTCTAAATGCGTAGACACGGAAAATATACGTATTTTTCGAAATTCGTACTTTTTGGGGTTTAAATGGAAAAAGGGGATACAAATAGTATCAACCAAATTACCGCAGCTAGAGTCATGCAATTCGGAGTATGCATTCCTCTGACTGCGTAGACACGGAAAATAAACGGATTTTTCGAAATTCGTACTTTCAAGGGATCCAGTGGTAGAGAGGGATAAAAATAGTACCAACTAAACGACTAAAGCTAGAATGATGAAATTCTAATTGCGTAGAAATGCTGGAATCATGGAATTCAGTGTATACATTCCTCTGACTGCATAGACACGCAAAATAAAAAGTTGAACGTCTGATAATGGATTTTCAAAATTTGTACTTTTGGAATTGAAATAGAATGGAAATACAACCAACTGTATCACCCACTATCTACCAATATTTATGGTATTTATCCTTTTTGCAAATATAAATATAAGAATGTTTATTTTTTGATTTGAAATAAATCATGGTTTGAAATAATTTTTATTTATAAAATTATTTTTTCAATATTTGTATTTGTTTTGGTTTGACTATATTAAAAAAAATATATTTTCCTGTAATATTACTGCACTTCTACGAAAACCGACAACCTCTGTGGAATGCAATCCATGGTGGAGGGTATATAAAGTTCGGCCCGGCCGAACTTATCTCCGTTTGTACTTGTTTTAATTTCAACTTTTTAGGGAGAAAGCGACTCAAAAAGGACTAAAAATTGTACCATTCAAAGTATTGTAGGGAGAACCGTGAAATTCGATGTGTAAATTCCTGGCCATGTAGA
The DNA here is from genome assembly GCA_947397865.1 of Polietes domitor. Lineage (NCBI taxonomy): Eukaryota > Metazoa > Arthropoda > Insecta > Diptera > Muscidae > Polietes > Polietes domitor. The sequence goes on from OX377618.1 coordinate 168,919,517, forward strand.
AGAGTAATTGAAATGAGTTTTTTGGTGCGAGAAAAAAAGGGATAAAAATGGTACCAACTAAAGTATTGCTGCTATAGTCGTGAAATTCGGTGTGTACATTCCTCTGGCAAAGTAGACTCGCATCATAAATGCATTTTTCGAAATTTGTACGATTAAGGGAAAACGGGATAAAAATGGTACAAATCAAAGTATTGCAGCTAGGATCGTGAAATTCGGTGTGTACATTCCTCTGACCACGAAAACGCGCAATATAAATGCATTTTTTGACATTTATACTTTTAAGGGGTTTGCAGTACCCCGTATCGTGAAATTCGGTGGGTACATTCCTTCGATAACATAGACGCTCAACATAAATGATTTTTTTTTTAATTTTTACTTTAAAGGGAAATCGGGACGAAAAGGGATTCATAGCGTTACAGCTGGAATTATGAATGCACTTCGCGTGTGAAACAGCGGACATTTGCTACTATGAAACATGTACAACATAAATCGTTTAATAAATGCCCTTTTTTACTTATTGTTTTAAAATAAATAAATAAAATTCCAAAATCCCCACTGTGCATATGTGGAAAAGCCCTCCATATACGTCAAGGGAAGCGTATGAAATATTACATTTGTATGCTTGAAATCACATTGAACTTTTGATTGTTGTTGGAGGCAGTACGAATAGGTATGCAGGCAGGTACCATCATAACCTTAAACATTCTGTCGAACACCCACACACTCACAAACTTACTGGCAAGTAGAAACATTCACATGTTAAAATAACATTATACGCCAACAACATGGATGTAGCTGGAGAAAAAAGAATTCAAGCCCAGCGTATGGTAGCTACACCTGTATCTCGAAAATATATATGCAAAAGTGTGCCGAAGTGTGTGAGTGTGTGTAAAAAGTACATGGACCGGAAATATATGTTAAAGGTTTTACTGCCATCTGCAAATCACATTTGTTCTTTACGTTATGTTGTCGTCGTTGTTGTTTTTTTTTTTTTTGGTTCCTGGAAATGGAAAAAATATAAAATCAAAGTGTTCGTATTGATGTTTTGCATTTTTTCGTTGGTGTGGGTGTGCGACCCAGCATTAAGTGAATGTATGCGCGTGTGTGTGTGTACATGTGCACCTGTATAAAATATGCTTTAGTTTCGAATGGTTGTCATAAATCATACAGCACATACCCACACGTATATTTATTTATATACATTTACCTAAGAACCGGGCAAATGTTACAAACAAAAATCCATAAAAGAAATCTCAACAGAACCGAAAAAAAACGAATCATTTTATTTCTTTCTCAAAAATGTTTCATACATACATACATGCCGGACTTTTTTTGTTGTTTATTGGGGTTAGAAAAACAATTTGGCTCGTTGGTTTATTTTTGGGAAAGATTTGCAGTTTGGAGAGCAAAATTACTTTCCAGCAAATGGATTTTGTATACTTTGACTAAACCCTTTCAATTTATTTGATAAGCAAATCAAATATTTGATTACACTGTTCTACAAAGTCAAAGTTTTTCCTCTAGGTAAGAGGCTATTTGGATGATGAGGTTATTTAGGAGGTATGATCGTTCATAAATAGGATATGAATGTTAGCAGCTTAAGTTCGACAGTTTGGGTTAAAAATGATAAATAATATTTACGAAATATGAATATGACTATAATATGATCCAAAGGGCGGTCAGTGCCAATTTAATGTCACAATCAAATCTATATCTGGACTCCTAAACTTGATATACTTTCCATCTTAGGATGGAAATGGTGGTCGGATCCCATAAAGTATAAATATATTGATTCAAATATCCCACATATATCTTAGTAGCTGAACCCCACCCGCAGAAGAACAGACGGTGAAATTAATATCAGGTTTCACATTGTTTTTTCTTGTGATCGGTATACTAATACCTAAGATCCATGGAGAATATTGAAGAACAGAACTTTAGTTTACGGCGAATAAAGGAAGAAATGTCAAAAGTCAGATTAACTTTAGGTTGAGTGTGATTCTTCTCCTTTCCATTACCAAAACAAAAAACTTCCTACGTAAGAAGAACTTACTTAATCGAGTAGCTGGAAGTCGAATGTACTATATTCAAAACACATAGAAAATCAATGCAATTATTCACTAATCAAACAACACAAAAACCAAAAATTAATATAATTTTCGTTTTCTTGACTTAAGTCGGCTTTTGACGAATGAATGTTTCTTTTTTTGTAACCGTTCTTTACTATTGTGCTAAGAAAATCCAAATAAAACATGTATTTTTACAAAATTCAAATCAAAAATTCCCCAGTTTTCAAATCCCGCCCCTTTGTATATTGTCCAAAAAACAAAAACAGGATTTAATTTTGTATGGTAAGGGTCACGCCCACTTTCCACCCATCTTTGCACAACTATTTACACTGGATCAACTCTTCATAATTTACATAAATGACTTGACAAATATCACTTTCTTTGGGAAACTTTTTATGTTCGCTGATGACATATGCCTTCTATATACAGCTGAACTTCGATTAACCGTGATGCTCGGGACCGGGCTAATCACGGATAACCGAAAATCACGGTTAAAAGAGGAAAACTTTTACATGTATAAATTTTATTATTTTTATTTATTTTTGAGAAAAACATGTAAATCTGCGTCTATAAATAACTTATCATATCTCTAGGAATACATACATTTATTTAAAAAAATCTTTTATGGAAGTCTGTCTTATGTTTTTAGCTTTTGATTGTTCTTCCAACAAATGAGTTTGTATGCGATATATTTGCATTTTATCTGGTTCTGAAATACTTGGACAATTAAAGTTTTCTAAAAAACCTAACAAAATACTACTAGCCTCCAATGTAGGCGTTTCGTCCGCATTTCCTCCATCTGATTCCTCGGAATTTGAACCAAGCTCATCTTCATGGCTTTGGGTAACCATGTCTACGATTTCGTCTGCAGATATAATAGCAAACGGAGCGGCATCAGAGTCGCACACCATCCACTTTTCGACAGCATCAATCGTACATCCAGACGGTATGGTTATATCTGTTTGTATCTCAACAAGGCTATTTGGAGCATCTTCATTATGAGATAGTAAGTTATTCCAAACTCTTTTTAGTGCATTCAAATTGCACTCCCGATTTGACTTTTTCCACTCTATAAACCACATATTTTAACAGATTTTCGTCAAATGTTGCAAAATATCTTATATTTCAACTAGAAACACCCATGGTGAAAATGGGTCAGATCGGTTCAGATTTATATATAGCTCGCATTCAAATTTCACTTCCGATTTGACTTTTTCCACCCCAGAAACTTATACTTGAACTGGAAGGACCTATTGTGAAAGTGGGTCACTTCATTCCATTTTTGGATATAGCCCCGATACAAATATTCTTCTCCTTAACGTTTTCACTTTTTTTATCGAATTTTATTCGGATAGAAAATGGAGTGTGTCATATAGTCGCCCTTTAACCTTTCCTTACTTGTTGTAAATAAATTGGAGCATTAATTAGTACTTAAGGCTCTGTTTTCAATGGGTCTCAGCTCTCAGAAATACCTGTTTATGTGCAAATAAGTTTGCTCCAAAAATAAAAAATAAATAGTTAACAAATTTTATTATCAGTTTGGGGAACGATTTGACGCTGCTCCTTACATGTACATCGACTTAAAATCTGGATTTCTTTTTGTCTGATGAGTTTTCCCATTAATTTTCAAACATGCTTGTTTCACTCCTCATACGGATCGGCATTAAAAGATGCCTTGTTTAACTATGCCCTTCATATAGTTATTATGGAGTCTGAAGCTAATGGTATACAGATTTTTCAGCTTAGTTTTGCATAAAGGAGCTATCTTAAAATAAAAGTTGGACATTTAGCCCACGAGGAGTTGAATATATTAGATTTGAGGAAATTATTATAAAAAATCGATACTGTGCCAACATTAAAAAATTTGCATATTTGGAGGAGGATGATTTATTTAACTAGTCATATTTTTTGTTTTTATACCCTCCACCTCCAGGATGGGGGTATACTAACTTTGTCATTCCGTTTGTAACACCTTGAAATATTGACCTGAGACCCTATAAAGTATATATATTCTTGATCGTCATAAAATTCTAAGACGATCTAGCCATGTCCGTCCGTCCGTCCGTCCGTCCGTCCGTCCGTCTGTCCGTCTGTCCGTCTGTTGAAAGCACGCTAGCATCTAAACGAAAGGAGCTAGGACGTCCAAATTTTCCCTAAATGCGTCTTATAGTCGTAGATCGGTTGGGATTGAAATGGGGCGAAATCGGCCCAAAGGCAAAAATTTTTCCCTCACAAGGACTAAAAATACCCATAATAATCCCTACTATTTTAGCGTATTTAAGCATGTTTTTTGAATATGTCTGTTTATATTTGCTTGATATTTGGTAAGCGTATTACCCTTATAGCAAAAAACTGCACCATAAAGTGATTCTTATTTGTAGGGGGTGAAATGGGGCAAAAAAGGGATAAAAATGGTACACATTAAACGACAACAGCTAGAAACACGAAATTCGGCGTGTACATTCCTCTAATTGAGTAGATACATGATATAAAAGTATTTTTTTCAAATTCGTACTTTTAAGGGGTAAAATGGGAAAAGAGGGATAAAAATGGTACCAACATAACGGCTGTACCTAGAATAATGAAATTAGGTGTATACATTCCTCTGATTGCATAGACAAGTAAAATACACGGATTTTTTAAAATTCGTACTTTTTGGGGTTAATATGAAAAAAAGGGATAAAAATAGTACCAATCAAATAACCGCAGCTAGAGTGATGAAATTCGGAATATACATTCCTCTGACTGTGTACACACGGAAAATAAACCGATTTTTCGAAATTCGTATTTTTTGGGGACAAAATAGAAAAAAGGGATAAAAATAGTACCAACCAAATGACCGCAGCAAGAGTCATGAAATTCGAAGTATACATTCCTTTGACTACGTAGACATCACTGTGTATACACGGAAAATAAACAGATTTTTCGAAATTCGTACTTTTTGGGGACAAAATAGAAAAAGGGGATAAAAATAGTACCAACCAAATGACCGCAGCAAGAGTCATGAAATTCGAAGTATACATTCCTTTGACTACGTAGACATCACTGTGTATACACGGAAAATAAACGGATTTTTCGAAATTCGTACTTTTTGGGGACAAAATAGAAAAAGGGGATAAAAATAGTACCAACCAAATGACAGCAGCTAGAGTCATGAAATTTGGAGTATACATTCCTTTGACTACGTAGGCATGAAAAATAAAAGGTTTTTTTCCAAATTCGTACTTTCAAGGGATACAATGGGTACGGAGGGATAAAAATGGTACCAACCAAACGGCTACACCTGGAATAATGAAATTCGGTGTATGCATTCCTCTGATTGCGTAGACACTTAAAATAAACAGGTTTTTCGAAATTCGTACTTTTTGGGGTTAAAATGAAAAAAGGGGATAAAAATAGTACCAATTAAATGACCGCAGCTAGAGTCATGAAATTCTGAGTATACATTCCTCTGACTGCGTAGACACTGAAAATAGACGAATTTTTCGAAATTCGTACATTTTGGGGTTAAAATTGAAAAAGGGGATACAAATAGTACCAACCAAATGACCGCAGCTAGAGTCATGCAATTCGGAGTATACATTCCTCTGATTGAGTAGGAATCGGAAAATAAACGAATTTTTCGAAATTCGTACTTTCAAGGGATAAAAATAGTACCAACTAAATGACTACAGCTAGAATGATGAAATTCTAATTGCGTAGAAACGTCGAGGGGGTAAAAATAGTACCAACCACATGGTCGCAGGTGGAATTATGGAATTCGGTGTATACATTCCTCTGCCTGCATAGACACGCAAAATAGAAAGTTTTTTTTCCAAATTTGTACCTTTTCTATTATGGCAAAAATTGGTTGAATCATGAAGTTAGGTTATTTTGCACTATGTTCGTCTGATAATGGATTTTTTGGTACTTTTGGAATTAAAATAGAATGGAAATACAACCAACTGTAGCACCCACTATCTACCAATATTTATGGTATTTAAGCTTTTTGAAAATATAAATATAAGAATATTTATTTTTTGATTTGAAATAAATAATGGTTTGAAATAATTAAAATATTATATTTATTTATAAAATTATTTTTTCAATATTTGTATTTGTTTTGGTTTGCCTATATTAAAAAAATTATATTTTCTTGTAATATTACTGCACTTCTACGAAAACCGACAAACTCTGTGGAATGCAATCCATGGTGGAGGGTATATAAAGTTCGGCCCGGCCGAACTTAACTCCGTTTTTACTTGTTTTTTTTTATACCCTCCACCTCCAGGATGGGGGTATACTAACTTTGTCATTCCGTTTGTAACACCCTGACCCTATAAAGTATATATATTCTTGATCGTCATAAAATTCTAAGACGATCTAGCCATGTCCGTCCGTCCGTCCGTCTGTTGAAAGCACGCTAGCATCTAAACGAAAGGAGCTAGAACGTTCAAATTTTCCATAAATGCGTCTTATAGTCGTAGATCGGTTGGGATTGAAATGGGGCGAAATCGGCCCAAAGGGAAAAATTTTTCCCTCACAAGGACTAAAAATACCCATAATAATCCCTAATATTTTAGCGTATTTAAGCATGTTATTTGAATATGTCTGTTTATATTAGCTTTATATTTGATATGCGCATCTGACCTTACCACCTTATTGCAAAAACGTGCACCATAAAGTGATTCTTATTTGTATGGGGTGAAATGGGGCAAAAAGGGATAAAAATGGTACATATTAAACGACAATAGCTAGAAACACGAAATTCGGTGTGTACATTCCTCTAATTGTGTAGATACATAATATAAAAGTATTTTTCGAAATTCGTACTTTTTGGGGTCAAAATAGAAAAAGGGGATAAAAATAGTACCAACCAAATGACCGCAGCTAGAGTCATGAAATTCGGAGTATACATTCCTCTGACTGTGTAGACATGATAAATAAAAGGGTTATTTTTCAAATTCGCAATTTCAAGAGATGCAATGGTACGGAGGGATATGGTACCAACGGCTACACCTAGATTAATGAAATTCGGTGTATACATTCCTCGCCTTAAAATAAACAGATTTTTCGAAATTCTTACTTTTTGGAGTTAAAATGATGAAAGGGGATAAAAATAGTACCAATCAAATGACGGCGGCTAGAGTCATGAAATTCGTAGTATACATTCCTCTGACTGCGTAGACACGGAAAATAGACGAATTTTTCGAAATTCGTACTTTTTGGGGTTAAAATGGATAAAGGGGATACAAATATTACCAACCGAATGACCGCAGCTAGAGTATTGCAATGCGGAGTATACATTCCTCTGTCTGCATAGACACGCAAAATAAAAAGTTTTTTTTTCCAAATTCGTACTTTTTCTTTTACGGCTAAAATTGGTTGAATCATGAAGTTAGATTATTTTGCACTATGTACGTCTGATAATGGATTTTCAAAACTTTTACTTTTGGAATTAAGATAATGGATTTTCAAAACTTTTACTTTTGGAATTAAGATAATGGATTTTCAAAACTTTTACTTTTGGAATTAAAAGAGAATGGTAATACAACCAACTATCTACCAATATTTATGGTATTTAAGTTTTTTGAAAATATTAATATAAGAATATTTATTTTTTGAATTGACGTATTGGTAGCCTTGCCTTATAAGCGTGGTTTGAAATAATTAATATATTATATTTATTTATAAAATTATTTTTTTCAATATTTGTATTTGTTTTGGTTTGGCTATATGAAAAAAATTATATTTTCCTGTAATATTACTGCACTTCTACGAAAACCGACAACCTCTGTGGAATGCAATCCAAGTAAAAACGGCGTTAAGTTCGGCCGGGTCGAACTTTCTATACCCTCCACGGCCGAACTTAATGCGAATTTTTAGCAGGAGAATTAATGGTTTCTACCGAACAAAAAATAAATATTTACAAAACATATTAGATATAATGATACCTTTTTTCGAAACAGAATTTAAAATTTTCTAGATTTACACTTTTTTAAAATTTAAACTTTAAAAATTGAAAAATTGATTTTCACAAAAAAATTTTTGAACTTTCTGTGTATAATTTTTGAAGAGTGAGAACAAGAGTTTAAAGACAAGATGATGCACTTTTCAATAAGACTTAAAATTTATTTTTTATTTTCTTGACTTGGCATTCCTCATGGGAACATGAAAACAATTTCACATAATGCCATGTGCATTCCATGACATTTATGGAAATATTTTTTCTAAAAAATTCAGCCTACTTGTTCCACACGACAGACTTTGAGTGCTGTCATCTATCCTTCTTGAAATTTGACATTCTGATAATAACGCCTTTTCATAATTGTTATTTGTCCTGAAAGCCGTTAAAATCTAATCGGTTTTTGCATGTGTGTTTGTTGTTCTGACACAAAACCCCCCCCCCCCCCCCTAAACCATTCAAGAAAGTAAACAACATAGGGTGGTTACACCAACAACAATAATTACAAGGTACGAAAATGACAAACAACAACAACATGCTTATACCGGCTTTTAAAGAGCACATCAGACATGTACATATGTATGCTCGTATGTACAAACAGAGCCCACAACAAACACTCCCATGCTCGCCCCCTCATCTGAGCGGAAAATGAAGAAAATGTGCTATTCAAACATTGCATACAAATAAAGACAAACATCTCCCATTACCTCTACGTCTCGCCCGACAAACGTGCTCACATGTCCAGAGGAATGCCATGCACAAAGCCGATATTGCAAATACAGTGGGTATCGGTTATATGCAGCAATGTAGCTGATTATAGTATCCTTCGGGTTATTATGTCTTTGTTTTTTTTTTTGTAAAACACAAAAGGAACGTAACCGATCGACTTATAAGCAATTTCTGAATAGATTTAGTTAAATGCGTGTAACTCAATTCAAAATCTGCTTAAACAATACCCACTGTGCAACAAAAGAGGACTTTTGTATTGCTGTGGTATACATACATTGGCAATAATAGTTGGAACATGTCAAAAAGAAAAATAAACAACACTCTACAACATTTTAAATGGACGTGTTAAGACTACAAATTATGGTTAGCAACGACATACTCGTCGTGTACACACACAATCACACACATACATACATATGAGTATACAGACGCCATATGCGTTCGCATAAACTTAAGCAAAATTTTAAAATGTATTAAAAACTGAGTTTCCAATTCAAACGAACTATTTACTGGTAGTTGTGGATAACAGACAGTGTCATGTCGCCGGTTTAAAAACTAGGTAAATTATACAGGTATCAGAGTGTCGGTCAAAATGTATATCATATTTAACTAGGTTAAATAATAATAAATAAATCTGTTTAAAATCAGAATTTATCAGTAGGGCACATTTTGACAGACTGTCACTTTTTTAATCAAAAATACAATGCCATCTGCGCATCTAGTTTCCCTAAATCGTTATAAATATTTCTAGAAAGTTTATTTGAACTGGCTAAAGACAATTTTATAGAATGCAAATTTATTTAAAAATTGCATGTTGACATTTATTACTTGACTGCACACTATCACTATCATGATTGATGATTTACCGAGCTAAACTAAATTTTATCACAAAAATAAAAATCTGAGAAAGGCAAAGCATTCCACCACTTTTTTAACACATTTTTGAAAATCAAAAATTGTCTACAATGAACACACTCTACTATGTAAAGGGTGGTTAAATTGTGAGGGCCGATGTTGAATGTGAACCACACCTAAACGTCAAGTGTTTTTCTGCATTTCATTTGACATTTCACAATTTCAGACTAACTTTATTTGAACCATGGAAACATACACAACCGAGTAACGCGTTAGTTATTCAGGCTGGGTGTTCAAAGCAAAATGCATATCGTGGACTTCATGATTTGATTGAAATGTGCGTACAATCGGAAAAATCGTGCAAAAATTTGAGCAAGCCGGGTCTGTAGGAGATGTGAAAACACCAGTGCATGCACGTACAGCTCGCACTGTAGAAAATATTGCTGCTGTTCGTGATAGTGTGGCTGAAGAGCCTTCCACCTCAACTCAACAATTGCACCTCTCACGCTCGTGTTGATGACAATTATGCATAAAGACATCCATGTACACGCTTACAAGGTGCAATTGACTCAAGAACTAAAGCCTCTTGACAATTCCAAGCGTCGTCAATGGTCAGAATGGTGGCAAGAAATGGCAACAGTGGATGATCAAATTTCGAAGAAAATCATCTTCAGTGATGAGGCACATTTTCACCTCACTAGATTCGTCAATAAGCAGAATTGACGCATTTGGGCGAATGATAATCTAAGAGTGATTGTCGAAAAACTAATGCACCCACAAAGAGTGACTGTCTGGTGCAATTTATTGGCTGGCGTCATCATCGGGCCGTATTGTTTTTATGGCCCGCATTGGAAGATATGGATGTGGCGATATGTGCTTTCAAAAGGACGGTGCCACTTGCCACACAGCTAACGAAACAATGGCTCTTTTGCGCGACAAATTCAATGGTCGTGTTATCTCACGTGGTGGCGATGTCAATTGGACGCCAAGATCATGTGATTTGACACCTTTGGACTTCTTTGTGTTTTATCCAAAATCAACATCGGCCCTTAAAATTTAACCACCCTATATTTCTAATTTAGTCAGTGTAATAATAAAATTAATAACAATACAATTTTCAGCGCACATACAAGTTTATATTCTCCACGAAAAGGAACAAGTAAATCGGTGTTAAGTTCGTCGTACCCTCCACCATTGATTGCATTCCACAGAGGAGGTCGATTTTCGTAGAAGTGCAGTAATATTACAGGAAAATATATTTTTTATATAGCCAAATCAAAACAAATACAAATATTAAAAAAATAATTTTATAAATAAATATAATATTTTAATTATTTCAAACCACGCTTATAAGGCAAGGCTACCAATACGTCAATTCAAAAAATAAATATTCTTCTATTTATATTTTCAAAAAGCTTAAATACCATAAATATTGGTAGATAGTGGGTGGGTGCTACATTTGGTTGTAATTCCATTCTATTTTAATTCCAAAGGTACAAATTTGGAAAATCCATTATCAGACGTACATGTGCAAAGTGCAAAATAACCTAACTTCATGATTCAACCAATTTTTGCCGTAAAACAAAAAGTACGAATTTGGAAAAAAAAAATTTATCTCTTTATTTGACGTTTCTACCCAATTAGAATTTCATCATTCTAGATGTAGTCGTTTAATTAGTACTATTTTAATCCCTCTGTACCATTGTATACCTTGAAAGTACGAAAAACCAGAATTTCGAAAAATCCGTTTATTTGCCGTGTCTACGCATTCAGAAGAATGTATACTCAGAATTCCATGACTCTAGCTGCGTTCAATTGGTTGGGACTATTTGTAACCCCTTTTTCATTTTAACCCCAAAAAGTACGAATTTCGAAAAATCCGTTTATTTTACGTGTCTACGCAATCAGAGGCATATATATACACCGAATTTCATTATTCTAGGTGTAGCCGTTTGGTTGGTACCATTTTTATAACTCGGTATTCCTTGAAAGTACGAATTTGGAAAAAACCTTTTATTTTTCATGTCTACACACTCAGAGGAATGTATACTCCGAATTTCATGACTCTAGCTGTGGTCATTTGGTTGGTACTATTTTTATCGCTTTTTCATTTTAACACCAAAAAGTACGAATTTCGAATAATCCGTGTATTTTTCGTGTCTATGCAATCAGAGGAATGTATACACCGAATTTGATTATTCTAGGGACAGCCGTTTGTTTGGTACCATTTTTATCCCTCTATTCCCATTTTACCCCTTAAAAGTGCGAATTTGGGAAAAATACTTTTATATTATGTATCCACTCATTTAGAGGAATGTACACACCGAATTTCGAGTTTCTAGCTGTTGTCGTTTAATATGTACCATTTTTATCCCTTTTTTGCCCCATTTCACCCTCTATAAATAAGAATCACTTTATGGTGCACGTTTTTGTTATCGGGGTAATGGGCACACCCAATATCAAGTAAGTACAAGCAGACATATTGAAAAAATATGTTTAAATACTCTAAAATATTAGGGATTATTATGGGTATTTTTAGTCCATGTGAGGGAAACATTTTTCCCTTTGAGCCGATTTCGCCCCGTTTCAATCCCAACCGATCTACGACTATAAGACGCGTTTATGCAAAATTTGAACATTCTAGCTCCTTTCGTTTAGATGCTAACGTGCTTTCAACAGACGGACGGACGGACTGACGGACATGGCTAGATCGTCTTTGAATTATATGACGATCAAGAATATATATACTTTATATGGTCTCAGGTCGATATTTCAGGGTGTTACAAACGGAATGACAAAGTTAGTATACCCCCATCCTGGAGGTGGAGGGTATAAAAAGAAAGGGAAGTTTTTAATTTTTATTTTAACTGGCGGACTAATACTTATTTCTAAATACTTAACCGTTTGCAACAATTATTTTCCAAGGAGATTTATAGAGTAGACTTGGGGCAACAAAAATGTAGTGGGTTGTAATTTTCTATCTTGCCCATTTTCCCCCAAGAAGGCGACATTGGACTCTAAAATTTTTTCGGTTATGTAAAATCACAGATAATGTAAATCTATTAATTCCACATATATAGTATGGTCTGTGTAGTTTTAAAACGTGCACTGTGGCCGTAGGGTAGAGCTCCATAACTGTAGATAATAGATAACTGTAGATAGCTTTATTTTTTAGGTACTATTAGTAGTTTTTCTCGATAGCGATGCAATCGACGAAAAAACAAATCACTGGTGACGCTGTGACTTGTATAAGCAAAAACACAAAACAAATTAGAAAATATTAATTCCGATTAAAGTTTATGTCCTCGCTCTACAGAGTAGGATGGTATTATCATTTGTGACAGAAAGAAAACGAGCTGAGGAATCAATAAAAACTTTGCACATGGTAATATTTTTCGCAGAAGAGCAAAATGGAGTTAATGGCGTTTTTAGTCTTTCATTTCTACATTCTGTTCCACCTTTCACAGCACTACAAAGTTTAAAGGGATACAATATTTCTACTTTATTTTAAATACTTATTAGCATCCGATAGCAACTGTATTAGTGTCAGATAAAAATAATACATAAAGAGGAGACTATCTGTTCTGTTAAAAATACATTAATTTTCATGATTCTATCTGTATTAGTTCAGCATTAACAACCATTCCAAGTATACCCCTTAGTTAATTCAGATTATTCATATTTTATTTTTTAAAAACAAAAATTGGAAATGTTTGGTTAAGTAATACAGATTGAAGCTTGCAATTGGAAGTATTTTTAGCACACATATTCTCGAATAAGTATATAAATAATTTTTGAAAAATTTATCCTTTGAAACTTTGTAGTCATTTTAAGGGACAGCAGGATGAGGAAATGAAAAACTAAAACGCCAATCGACTCCATTATTTTTATAGTTTCGGACAGTTCACTTTAAATAAAACAAGTAAGGAATGGCTAAAGTCGGGCGGGGCTGACTATATAATACCCTTCTAAACCCAGATGTTTCATGGGAGCAATTTTATGTAGTTCATATAAATTATACAGTTTACCATAAATTCATCTTTAGTCATATTTAACAAATATAGTAAATAATTGATCCAATTTTCCGGCAGACAAATACAAATTATACAGTAGTAATAGAATAAATCGGACCGACATTTGAAAGGAGGCCTATAACAACACTTGGGGCCTGGTCCAAAACATGGGCCTATATATTTCTCATTCACGGTAGATATTCATAGTTCAAAAATATATCATGATCCGATGTAAGACGTAGTTTCTAGAGCTGTATTAGAGGGGACCCCATTTGGGTTATTCCAAAGTATGGACACATATATTTGACTTTCATAGTATGTATTCTTAGTTGAAATATAATATAATCTGCAAAATTTTAAAAACTTCCGATGTAAAATTTGCGTCCTTGAAGGGTAAAAATTAAAATGGGGCCATTTGTAAGGGCTCTACATTAAAAAGTGGTTCCATGTAGATCACTTTCAAAGTAGATTTTCTTTGTTGAAATATGATATGATATGATATGCAAAATTATATTGAGATCTGATGCACAATGTGGGTTCTAGAGATGTAATAGAGTATAATGGGGCCCAATTTGTATGGGAGTTATACCAAAATATGGACCCATATATTTGACTTTCATAATATGTCTTCTTAGTTGAAATATAATACAAAATGCACAATTTGATAAACTTCCGATGTAAATTGTGGGTTCTAGAAGAGTAATAATAAAAAAGGGGCCATTTGTAAGGGCGCTACATTAAAAAGTGGGTCCATATAGATCACTTTCAAAGTAGGTATTCTTAGAATGAAATATGAATATAGTATAATCTGCAAAATTTGAAAAACTTCCGATGTAAAATGTGGGTCCTAGAGAGGTAATAATTCAAATGGGGCCCCACTTGTAAGGGCGCTACATTAAAAAGTGATTTTTCCAAATTCGTACTTTTACGCAAAAATTGGTTGAAGTTAAGTCATTTTGCACTATGTTCGTGAGATAATGGATTTTCAAAATTTGTACATTTGGAATTAAAATAGAATGAAAATACAACTAACTGAAACACCCACTATCTACCAATATTTATGGTATTTAAGGTTTTTGAAAATATATATATAAGAATATTTATTTTTTGCATTGACTTGAAGTATTATTTCGACATGTAAATGTATTGGTAGCCTTGCCTTAAAAGCGTTGTTTGAAATAATAAAATATTATATTTATTTATAAAATTATTTTTTCTTTATTTGTATTTGTTTGGGTTTGACTATATTAAAAAAAAATATATTTTCCTGTAATATTACTGCACTTCTACGTAAATCGACAGCCTCTGTGGCATTCAATCCATGGTGGAGAGTATATTAAGTCCGGCCCGGCCGAACTTAACGCCGTTTGTACTTGTTTTTGCTCTAGAAACTAAATATTTTACTCGATTTGCTTTAAATATGGCACAGTACTTTATAATTGAATTAGAAACATCTATGGTGAAGGCTGACCCACTTTCGGTTCAGATTTTGATATAGGACCTATAAAATAATTGCTCCCGATTTGACTTTTTCCGCTGTAGATACCAATTATTTTCATCATTTTTTTTTTCAAATTTGGCACAAGCCTTATATTTCAACCAGAGACGTCTGTCATGAAAGTAAGTCAGATCGGATCAGATTTATACGTAACTCCCATATAAATTTTGCTCCCAATTTGATTTTTTCCGTTCTAGAAATCATATATTTCAAGCGATTTCAAGTAGAAACATCTGTGGTGAAAGTGGATCAGATCGGTTCAGATCTATAGATAGACCCTATAAAAATATCGCACTTGATTAGACTTTTTCCGTTCTACAACTATATATTTTAACCTAAGGTCTTCAAAATTTGGGACAACACATTATATTTGAACTAGAAACACCTATTACACATGGTTTCTTGGATAAATGTTCTTAGAATTTTCCGCCGATTACGTTATTGTCTGACGCATTGTGTGAATAAAATGGACCCACCCTGGTGCACATATTTCGTAGGGTATCCAATGCTAAATTTATTTATTGTTTTGCGGGGAAGTTTTTCTTCAAATCCCTCACAGTAATGCTTTTCTTAGGTGCGCTGCAGTGACTAGCACGTGGTAGGTGAGCCTAAAAACTCACCCTTATGAAAAGGCAGAAATTGATTCGCTTTGGCTGTCACAAACTAATGCCCTGGTGGAGGATATAACATGTCATAAAGGATTGAAGGCTACAGCCAATTGATTTGGTGGTGACGATGCCGACAACCTACCACTGCAATAGTTTAATCCAGTTATTGGGCATTGGTTTCCCGCTTGAATTTCGTATATAAAATAACTATCGCTATCAAATCGTAGCTAAAATCAACCCATACATAGTTTTTGTATTTATCCTGCCTTTTAGCGGAAATCGAAAAAATAAATTGCTATCCCTAATGTCCGAAATATAGGAAAGAGCATTCTCCTTTACCATTCACTCCTTCGGCCGCAAAAATGTTTAACCTTTTCTATTTGGAGGCAAAAACAATACTACTAATGTACCCCCTGGCACACTTAATGAGTATTTGGCTACCACGCGCCACACATATCATTTTTGACCCGGCCATTTTATGTTAAAGAAATTACCAGATGATGATATGGCAAAAGCAAGAAATAGTTACGCGTTGAAGTACTTTGAACCCAGATCCATCTCCATGTCACTGATGGAAAATATTGCAAAAAATAAATAAATAAATACAAATATAACGATGTTTTGCCATATCAAAACAGCAGGAATCAGGGAAAATACTACAATTTTGTTGTTGTGAACATCAGGCATATCCTCGTGGCAGCAGCAGCGTAGAACAGCGACAGTCCGTCTAGACATTTGGCGCCAATGTTCGGTTCGGTTCAAGTGTGGGTGGGTGGGTTGTTGTGTGTGTGAGTGTAAGAGTGTTTGAGTTTAGGTTTAGGTTTATGAAAAAATGCGACCGTAGCAAACTCCTTAGACAGCCATGTGATATGATAGGGGAGGTTAACCGAAAAGTATCTCAAACAACAACAACAACTGCAACACACAACCACATATCCACCCAAGGAGCACACAAACGAAGAGAGCAGAATGTAAAACACACAAAGGGCACGCTTAACCCATAATGTTCTCCCAAATTTTTGGGGATGTATGACGTTTCGTAATGGGAAATTGTACGAAGCCAAAATACGGAAATTTAAAACATGCAAAAATCAAATCAAAAACAAAACTCAAACCCAAACCCAAAAGCAAACCCACATCGAAGAAACCCCAAGAACCAAAACGAAACGAAACAAAGTTTTCCTCGTGGCATTTACTTACAGGCACAAACATAAACAGCCAGTGTTGCCATGATTTGGTATATAAAATGCACTCTACTAACTAAAGCTATTAGATTCTTTGAAATTTTGGACGTTCTAGCTTATTTCGTTTAGATGCTAGAGTGCTTTCAACATACGGAAAGACTAGATCGTTTTAGAATCAATAGAAAATATTTTTTTGTTTTTGTGTTTTTATACCCTCCACCTCCAGGATGGGGGTATATTCACTTTGTCATTCCGTTTGTAACACCTTAAAATATTCATCGGAGACCCCATAAAGTATATATATTCTGGGTCGTGGTAAAATTCTAAGACGATATAGCCATGTCCGTCTGTCTGTCTGTTGAAAGCACGATAGCGGCCGAACGAAATGAGCTAGGAGGTTCAAATTTTTCCTAAATGTGTCTTATGCTTGCAGATCAGTTGGGATTAAAAGTGGGAAAAATCGGCCCAGAGGGAAAAATTTTTCCCTCACAAGGACTGAAAATACCCCTAATATTTAGAGTATTTCAGCATGTTTTTTTGAACATAATAGCTTTTATTAACTTGATATTTGCAATTCGCATTCCCTTTATAGCATAAAAGGGCACCATACAGTGATTTTTATTTGTAGGGGCGAAATGGGACGAAAAGGGATAAAAATAATACCTATCAAACGACAACAGGTAGAAACACAAAATTTGGCGTGTACATACCTCTAATAGAGTAGATACATAATATACAAGTATTTTTTTCTAAATTTGTACTTTTAAGGGGTTAAATGGGTATATAGGGATAAAAATAGTAGAAACCAAACGGCTGCACCTAGAATAATGAAATTCGGTGTATATATTCCTCTGATTGCGTACACACATAAAATAAAGGAAATTTTTGAAATTCGTACTTTTAGGGTGTAAAATGAAAAAAGGGGATAAAAATTGTACCAAAGAAATGGATGCAGCTATAACCATGAAATTCGCGGTATACATTCATCTGACTGAGTGACACGAAAAAAACGTTTTTCCAAATTCGTACTTTCAAGGGATTCAATGGGAGCAGAGGGATAAAAATTGTACCAACTAAAAGGCAGCTAGAATGATGAAATTTTCGATAGTCGTACTTTTAAGGAGTAAAATGCGAAAAAGGGGATAAAAATGGTACCAAAAAAATGGACGCAGATAGTATCATGGAATTGGGTATATACATTCCTCTGAGTGCATAGCCACGTAAAATATTTTTTTTTTCCAAATTCGTACTTTATTTTGTTGCTTTTACGACAACAAATGGAAGAATCATGAAGTTGTCTTATACTGCGTACGTGAGAGATAAGGTATTTTCAAAATGTATACTTTTGAATTTAAAATAGATGGAAATACAACCAACCAAAGGACTGCAGCTGAAAATACACTCTCTATCCCCCAATATTTAGGGTATTTATGATAGCTCCCTTATATTTACTTTATGAACTGAAGCATTATTATTTCCATTATATATATACATAGTATAAAAATATTGGTAGCCTTGGCTTATTAATTAAATTTCTGATTTTCATACATTTGAAATTTGTTGCGGACATTCCTCTTGTAGCTTGGAAGCACCACAAAGAAAATAAATGTTTTAGCGGGCGAAATGGGACAAAAATGGATAAAATATGATACAAATGATACGACAACAGCTAGAATCTTGAAATTCGGTGTGTACATCCCTCTAATTGCATTTGTATTTGTTCATAATGCGAAGAATTTTTTTATTACAGATTTTTTGGGCATATTTCCGGCAAATGAACTCCGATTGTTAAAAAATTTTGCATGATAATAAAGGAGATACTCAACTTTTTATCTGTATACCCATTTTCAGAAGTTAGTGGGAGAAGAATGAGGAAATTGCGTTTTGGAACTAAAAAATCTGACTTTTTGCACTTAATGTATCCTATCTTCCAAGGGGACAGTTTCGGACGGGCAAAAGTTACCATGAAAAAACGGAGAACCCTTCAACGTTTTCAAAAATATGTATATACAGGGTTTTCCAACAAGAGGTGTTATTTTGGTATTAAAAGAAAAATGCCATTTTTTGAGATACATGATCGGATGTTTATTTCATAATAAAGAGGAAGCTATGCCGTTAATAATGAAAAACAACATCAGCCAATTGGCCACCACGACCACGCTTATCCTTTTCATGAAATTTTCCATAACCAAATCGCAAAGTGGCTGCCCTATGTCCTCGCTAGCCTCACGATTCTCTTTGAGGTCTTGATTCAACGCTGGGCTGTTAGCGTAGACCTTATCTTTCACGTGACCCCAAAGGAAGAAGTCGCAAGATGTAAAATCACAAGATCTCGGTGACCAATCACAAGATCTCGGTGATCACCTCTTCAGGAGATAACATGGTCCGGAAACTTTTCCCGTAGAAGAGCAATGAGAGCAAGAGTTGCTTGTGTGGCACGTAGCGCCGTCTTGTTGAAAGTAAACGTTGGCCAATTAATCATCTCTCGATAGCGCAATCCATTCACCGCAACTGTTGATCCAACCTCGTTTTCGAAAAAGTATGGTCCAATGACCCCGCACCAAACAGTCACATGATGAGAATGGAGAGGCTTCTCAGCAATAATTCTTGGGTTTTCCGAGTCCCAAATGCGACAATTTTGCTTGTTGACGTAGCCACCGAGGTGGAAATGGGCTTCATCAGTCAAGATGATTTTTCGATGGAATTCCGGATCATTATCATTCGTGAATTTTTATAATTTCAATGCGTTGTTGAAGCGTGTATCGTTCCATTTTTAGTAATGGCGTAGTTCTTCTAAGGAAGAAATTTTGTTGATTCAAAGTCAGATATTTGTTCAAAAAGGATATTTTTTAAACTATTTATTACAACAAACTATATTTGCCACAAACGTAGTTTTGACGTCACAATAAAACTAAGACACAACAATTAAACAATAAAAAATTTTGAGTGCAAAATCTCTTAAAATGTGTGAGAAACAGTTCGACAAATTCAAACAAGTAAGGAAGGTTAAAGTCGGTCGTGGCCGACTATATGATAGTGTAGGGTAGTCATTATACCCTATGGTGTATGATATAAAAAGGTCATTACATTTGAACCGGCTGATATACGATGCAGGTATAAGAGGAGAATATACTATAAATTCCATACTTCTATGTGTATTTGTAAGAAAATTTGAACACAAACTTTGAATGGGAGCTATATACAAATCTGAACGGATGTGACCCATGTTTAGCAAAGGTTTTCTAGTTGAAATATTAGACGCTTTCCCAAACTTTATGGAGTGTTAAATATGTGGTTTCTAGAGCGGAAATAATCAATTCAGTAACGAAATTTGTAATGGAGCTATATATATATCTGAACTGATCTAGCCCATTTCCACCAGAGCCGTTTTTAGTTGAAATATAAGTTGTTTAGCCAAATTTGAAGAAAATCTGTCAAAGTTTGTGGTTTCTAGAGCGGAAAGAGTCGAATCGGAGGAGACATTTGTATGGGAGCTATATATAAATCTGAACCGATTTATACTATTTTTACCAGAGCTGTTCTTAGTTGAAATATAAGCTGTTTTGCCAAATTTGAAGAAAAGCTGTCAAAGTTTGTGGTTTCTAGAGCGGAAAGAGTCAAATCGGAGGAGACTTTTGTATGGGAGCTATATATAAATCTGAACTGATCTATCCTATTTTTACCGGAGCTGTTTCTTGTTAAAATATACGGCGTCTTGCCAAATTGGAGGAAAATCTGAAAAATGTTAAAATCTGTAATACAAAAACAAATAAAATCTTTGCTTCGCATTAAAAAAAAATAAAAAATTAATGTTCTTTAAAATCTAAAAATACGAAAAGTGGTAAACTTTGGGCCGATTTCTAAAATATATCAGATTTCCTGATTTTTTTTAACAGGACTGAACATTTACAATCACGACCATCCATCCCTTTATTCCATTTTAACCCTAAAAGTATGAATTTATAGGGACGATATACTGAATTTCATGATTCCATCTGGTTGGTACAATTTGAAACCCTTTCCCCATATCTTTACAAATTTACAAAAATAACTTTATGTTGCGTGTCTACACAGTCAGATTAATGTATAAATCAAATTTCATGATTTAAACTTCAGCCGTTTGATTGGTTCCATTTGTATCCATTTCGAGTTTCGAAATGTCAATTTATTTTACAAGACTACGCCATTATAAATATGTACATGTTTCTAACTGTTGTGTTTGTATTGGTACTATTTTTGTCCAATTTAACCCCATAATGGTGTGGATATTGTAAAAACTTAATATTTATCTACTACTTTTGATGTAGTCTTTATCAAACCTAATATGGCTATTGACTAAATTATCCCTGCGCTCAGGTCCTTAGTTTGTTCTAGAACATTTTCAAAGTTTAAAGTGTGTCTATTTCTAACAACTCGTTTTGTTTACTTAATTCAAAGATATTTTGGTTTATTTTTCAATGACAGCTTTTTAGTTTATATTTCATTGTTGGCAACTCTGGAAACACCACACCACACAGAGCCCCACAAACACGAACGATACCCAAAAAGAGGCCAAACTTTGGTCTAAAAGTCAAAACCAGAAAAACGAAGACAATAATAATGTAAATACACATACACACACAGCCACATATATATGTACATACACACACTCACACAGCTATAAATACTACGAGATGAGAGTTTTAAGTTGACTTTTTTGTTGGGCGGCCACAGCGGATTTCAGTGGGATGGTATGCCAATATTTATCCACCCCGATGAGGAACACTGTGCATAGGAAGTTATTATAAGTTTGACGTCACCAATGCCGCCACCACCACCACCACCACAGTGTAGTGCTAATTATGATTGCATTGAAAGATTATGACGCTAGGAAATGTCATTATTGTGTGATAGTGGGGAACCCAAACAGGCACGACATCAAAAGTATTGATTAAAATCAATCACAAACAAAATTTGTGTTTTTTTTGTTTAGTGGGGAACCCAAACAGGCACGACATCAAAAGTATTGATTAAAATCAATCACAAACAAAATTTGTGTTTTTTTTTGTTTTCTTTTGTTATTAAGGGGAGGTCTAAATATGTCGTTTTGTTGCTTTAATATTTATAAGTGCTTCATATCTTCTTTCGGCTTTGAAAGAATCGCGATGGCTCTTCGGTGGGTCACTAATAATGCCATGAAAGGGGATGTTGACGAAATTGTGCGTGATGGCTTTTATCGACGTTTATAACGCATTTACTCGATAATTATATTAAAAAGAATCAATAGTCAGGAATGTCCCCGATGTATATGTGTCTGCAGTTTAGTCTGTTGTTGGTAGCAATAAATTAGATTACTCGAGATTGGAAGGAGGGAGTAGTTTGCCTTAGCAACTGACTAAAATTCTGTTGTGGTAAAGTCATAGTTCGGCAAAAAGCAACTGATGAATGTATAATATAATATCAGGGGAATTTATACCATGAACTACGATCCTAAATAACTTCTAACTACTTACAGTGCACCGCCCATACTCCACCATACCATCAACTTTGAAGGCATATATGTATGTAAACGTTTGTGACAACAACTTCTACCAGTATGGTTGGGGTAAATCGGTTAAGATTTACATATTGTTCCAATATAAATGTTCCTTCGATTTGTCCCATTACCGCTCAAGAACCCATTCAGATTTTAGCCAAATTAAGATTAAATTTGGTGGATATGCTCTCGGGACAGAATGAAATCGGCTTTCGGGAGTAAATGGGTGTTGATGAAATAAATCTATTCTAATGTGGTCCATCCATATGAAAATTCATTACAACGTTAGTAACTCCAAGAAATAATCGAGCTAGACCCACCTTTATGTAATAATGATCGGCTTAGAATCATCGAAATCGACCAGCTGAATCGATTTAACAACTTCAGTCTGTCCATCCTTGTTCGCAATTGTTGTCCGATTGCCATGAAATTTGGCAGTATTTTTTTTATGGGGCCAGAGATGGTCGCTAGCTAATTTAGAAGTAATCGGTTCAAATTTGTCTGACATGCAACATTATTGGGTACATTGCACACAAAAAGCCCACTATTTGACAATGGAATCATAAGCAATCGATGTTGGAATTGACCCAATAATGTCATGAGAATACAGAAAAATCTGAAAACAAACAAGTAAAAACGGCCTTAAGATTGACCGGTCCGAACTTTATATACCCTCCGCCATAGACTACATTCCACAGAGGCTGTCGATTTTTGTAGAAGTGCAGAAACATTACAGGAAAATTTTATCTTTTAATATAGCCAAACCAAAACAAATCAAAATATAGAAAAATTAATATTATAAATAAATATAAGTTTTTAATTATTTTTAACCACGCTTATAAGGCAAGGCTTTTTCTTTATTTTTCATTGTTTTTAAACCTTGTGTTAATAAACTACTGAACAAATTATAATTCAGAAGATTTTTCAATTAAATTCTGGTTGATTTTGCAAGAAAAAAAATCGTAAAAAAAATCATCATTTCACTGATTCCAAACTCACACAGCCACTAAATAGTCATCTAAGAACACTACCTTAAAGTTTCAAAAAATGGATTAATGTTGTTATTAAAATTCGAAAATAAAATAAAATTGTAAAAACTTAACAAAATATACCATTCCACTGAAAGTAATTGAAATTGCCTTCAAAACACGGTGTAGTACATTAAAATCGGTTAAGTATTTCAGGAGTTACAGGCGATTGAATGAACACACCTTTTTGAAAAAAAAATATATTGAACTGGAATATTGTCCTGGCTCAAGACCATTTTGCTTCTATATTTAATAGAATGCAAATTTATTTACAAATGGCATGGTGACATTTATTACTTGGCTGCAGACTACCACGATCATGATTTCGACCATGTCAAAAGTCTTTTCAAGTGGCTTCGCAGCGACTTTTCAACATCAAACCCGGCCTCTATAAGGAGATGATTCTCACAAACGAACGAGAAGCACAACTCACTTGCCAAATTTGCGTTTAAAAAATCGCACCAAGTAATAAATCATGATCGTGGTAGTCTGCAGCCATGTAATAAATGTCACCATGCCATTTGTAAATAAATTTGCATTCTATTAAATATAGAAGCAAAATGGTCTTGAGCCAGGACAATATCCCAGTTCAAATCAAATATTGATTACAGACCAAAAAAATGCAAACGAAAAAACTAAAAAAAAAATATATTTTTTTTTCACTTTTAAATTGGCCATAATTCGTGAAAAAAATCTAATTTTTTCCCAAAAATACGTATACAATAACAATCGCAGCTATCGAGGTCAAAACCCGCACCGCTTTATATGGAATGACTCATATCGAAATTATACTGTAAGTCAATTCAAAAAGTAAATATAAGCCAGCCACCTGGTTTGTTGTATTTCCATCCAATTTTAATTCCAAAAGTAAAAATTTTCAAAATTCATTATCTCCCACGTACACAGTGCAAGATAAAAAAATAAAAAAGTAAACAAGTACGACTAAAATCTCTTTATTTTACGTGTCTACGCAATAAGAGGATAATAAGGATGTACACACCGAATTTCATCATTCGAGATGTAGTCATTTAGTTGGTACTATTTTTAACCCTCTGTACCGATTGTATCCCTTGCAACTACGAATTTGGAAACACCTTCTTATTTTTCAGAGGAATGTATACTCGGAATTTCATTACTCTAGCTGCGGTTATTTGGTTACAACCATTTGTATCCCCCTTTTCCATGTTAACTCCAAAAAGTACGAATTTAAAAAAATCTCTTTATTTTACGTGTTTACGCAATCAGAGGAATACTCAGAATAGCTGCGGTCATTTGGTTGCTAAAATGTTTATCCCCTTTTCCGATTTAACCCCAAAAAGTACGAATTTCTAAAAATCCACCAAATTTCATTATTTTAGGTGCAGTCGTTTGGTTGGTACCATTTTTATCCATCTATTCCCATTTTACAGTTTAAAAGCACGAATTTGGCAGAAGTCCGAATTTCTAAAAATCCACCAAATTTCATTTTTTTAGGTGCAGTCGTTTGGTTGGTACCATTTTTATCCCTCTATTCCCATTTTACAGCTTAAAAGCACGAATTTGGAAGAAGTCCTTTTACATTATGTATCTATTCAATTAGAGGAATGTATACACCGAATTTCGTGTTTCTAGCTGTTGTCGTTTGATATGTACCATTTTTATCCCTTTTTGACCCATTTCACACCCAATATCAAGTAAGCACAAGCAGACATATTGAAGAAATATGCTTAAATACTGTGAAATATTAGGGGTTATTATGGGTATTTTCAGTCCTTGTGAGGGAAAATTTTTTCCCTTTAGGCCGTTTTCGCCCAGTTACAATCTCAAACTATCTACGACTATAAGACGCATTTATGGAAAATTTGACGTCCTAGCTCCTTTCGGGTAGATGCTAGCGTTCTTTCAACAGACGGACAGCCGGATGGACGTTGCTTGATCGTCGTAGAATTTTATGACTATCAATAATATATCTACTTTACAGGGACTCAGGTCGATATTTCAAACAAAAACGGAATGACAAAGCTAAAAACACCATTCTGAAAGTGGATGGTATAAAAAGAGACTGTCGATAACATCTAATGCGACTCAGATAAACCCACTTCGCAAGGCCCTTAGGAAACAACTACTACACATGATGATTATATATAAAGAGATCTATTGAATTTCTCAGACTCGATAAAACTCATCATTCTAAGTTGTGTAGTAGGCCTGACGCTCCAGTTGAAGTGAATGGCAATTTCCAAACGCAGACATTCGCTGAAAATACATCTAAGAAGTCTACTTTAGAATTGCAAAAAAATCATCATCGAAAAACAAAATAAAATAAGTAAAATTGTAAAAACTCTAAAATAGCTAACGGGTCGTTTACGTACCACTTCAATATTGAAACTACTACTTACAGGAGATTGAATGAACACACTTTTTTGAAAAAAAAAAGTCGTAATTCTACCAACATTAACGTAGTCACAGCTCGTGAAAAGTATTTTTTAAATACGTATAAAATAATTTTACGAGAGGAATACATGCACCAATTTTCAAAAATCGTACCGCTTGGCATGGAATGACTCATATGTGCATTATACACACTTTGGAAATTTTAAGTGTATGAACGCCAGTAGTTTCAGTGCTATTTTCATAAATTACTGCCACATTTATGAAAATAAATAAATAAGTAGTTAACAAGTAAGAAGGCGTTAAGTTCGGCCGGGCCGAATCTTATATACCCTCCACCACGGAGTGCATTCCATAGTATTACCAGCAGATTAAAGGATGTCGACATAGAAGTACAGAACCATATTACGAAAATTGTGATATGTTTATGCACATTACTATATTTGATTACTAGTTCAAACTATAATGTATACTTATGCGCACTGTTTAAAATCTACTACTATAAATAAATACAATGCTGTGATTGTGAAAGTGAACATGCCGAAAATATTAGGCGATTGTCAGGCGCCAATAGGGAGAAGCATTTTCAGATACAGACAAAGTGACTGCATTATTTTGATAAGAAAAGTAAAAATTTTAAAGATATCCCCATTCGCCCCATTCTCCGCCCAAATGTACAAATTTGGAAAAAACCTTTTTGTTTCGAGTCTTCATAGTAAGACCACCGAATACACACCGAATATATACACCGAATTTCATGATATCAACTTCAGCGGTTTTGAAAAAGTATACATTTTGAAAATACCTTAGCTCTCACGTACGCAGTATAAGACAACTTCATGGTTCTGCCATTTTTTGTCGTAAAAGCAACAAAATAAAGTACGAATTTGGAAAAAAAATATTTTACGTGGCTATGCACTCAGAGGTATGTATATACCCAATTCCATGATACTATTTGCGGCCATTTTGTTGGTACCATTTTTATCCCCTTTTTCGAATTTTACTCCTTAAAAGTACGACTTTCGAAAATTTCATCATTCTAGCTGTAGCCTTCTAGTTGGTACCATTTTTATCCCTCTGCTCCCATTGAATCCCTTGAAAGTACGAATTTGGAAAAACGTTTTTTTTCGTGTCACTCAGTCAGAGGAATGTATACCGCGAATTTCATGGTTCTAGCTGCATCCATTTGTTTGGTACAATTTGTATCCCCTTTTTCCATTTTACACCCTAAAAGTACGAAAATTTCCTTTATTTTATGTGTGTACGCAATCAGAGAAAATTTCATCATTCTAGCTGTAGCTAGAAGGCTACTTGGTACTATTTTTATCCCTCTATCCCCATTTAACCCATTAAAAGTACAAATTTAGAAAAAATACTTGTATATTATGTATCTACTCTATTTGAGGTATGTCCTCGCCAAATTTCGTGTTTCCATCTGTTGTCGTTTGATAGGTACTATTTTTATCCCTTTTCGTCCCATTTCGCCCCCTACAAATAAAAATCACTCTATGGTGCCCTTTTATGCTATAAAGGGAATGCGAATTGCAAATATCAAGTAATTACAAGCTATTATGTTCAAAAAACATGTTCAAATACTCTAAATATTAGGGACATTTTCAGTCCTTGTGAGGGAAAAATTTTTCCCTTTTGGCCGATTTTTCCCACTTTCAATCCCTACCGATCTGCAACCATAAGACACATTTAGGAAAAATTTGAACCTCCTAACTCATTTCGTTCGTCCGCTATCGTGCTTTCAACAGACAGACAGACGGACATGGCTATATCATCTTAGAATTTTACCACGACCCAGAATATATATACTTGATGGGGTCTCCGATGAATATTTTAAGGTGTTACAAACGGAATGACAAAGTGAATATACCCCCATCCTGGAGATGGAGGGTATAAAAATAATAAAAAAGGTAAATAGGTATTTCTACATGTTTGCTGATATCTCAGAAACTATTAATATTTTGCAATACCAAGCACTCTATCCAATTTTCGTAGAAATCTTAAGACATTCGAAACTCCTTCGTCTATTTAACATGGAATTCCTGTTCTACGGTTTTAACTGTAACGTCACCACCATCTCCAAACCCTTCACTTCCTTCCGGCCATAAGTGAAGCCTTTTGCTCTTTGTTTGTTTTTTTATTGCACATCCCAAAATTGTTGGAGTAACATAACATAATCACAATGTTAGCATTTTCATTACCAAGCTGTTTTATTACTCTATTTTTGTGCTTTGCCAATTGGGATTCATTCCCATTTCATGGCCGATGCCATGTAACATGCTTTTTCATGTTTGGTGATTTTCTTTTGAGAATCGAATACTTGTAAAAACGTCACTGACAGGCATACAGTGGCGTCACAAACTAGTACTTAAAAGACAACACTCACCAAAAGTTACTCACGCTCGCTTACAGACATACATATGTGTGTATGGTTGTGTGAATTACATACCAACATTGACACCAATGCCAAAAAAAAACAGCAACGGGAAAAACCGACAAATATTGTCTAGAATTGTTCCCCAATGTATTGGAACCATAAACAAAGGATACACTTCATTCACAGAAAAACACTCACTGACCCATACACACATACTCTTCCATGTTTGTATGTATACATATTAGGAAGCACACGGACTCAGCTATAGAACTAGAAGACTAAAGGAATTTAAATATTTAAACAAATAGGGAAGCGAAACATAGTATTGCTCGTTCTCGCAAAATAGCACCCATTCTCTCTGCCACAATCGACGACAACAACATTGTCTACGAAGGATAATCAAATATTTTGCACAGCCTCTACCGAAGGTTGCGCCTATATTCGGTATATCATATAGTGTGTCACAACTTGAATTATTCATACATACATACATGGTCGTGCAAAGTATAAGCTCGCGATTTTTTCATCTTAAAATAAGATCTGTCAATTGATAGAAATTATTTTTATTTAAAAAGTTGTAAATAGACTCCTCATGAAAATATATTCTCCTATTATTCACAAATGGACGGATCTAAGATGATATCTTGCTGTAAGTATACTATATTATTTTCATTTGAAACGCTTGAGATGAACGGCTCCATCACGCCTTGTAGCTATCAAGGTCAAAAATCGCACTGCTTGATATGGAATGACTCATATGTATATAACTTAAAGTAGGAAATTTGAACAATTTTTTTTTACATATGGGCATCTCACAAAAAAGGTCTACCAAAAAAATGAAATCGGACCACACTACTAGCTTTTAACTTTATTATTTCCTTATTTCGAAAATTTTTTTATTAGGAAACTTGAAGTTAACTTGTTCTCTTTCATTTTTATTAAAAGTTGAAGTATTATAACAAAAATTACTAAATTTTTTTACAACGAGTGGAAATTTTTGTCCCGTCCGTTTTGTCGCGTCCGTATTTCTGCTGTACCTAATTAAAAACATTTAAGAGATAATTCTCATATTTTATAAATCTACGAACAAAATATATCCTCTGACATTCATTTACATGTATATAGTGATTTTTTAAGAGCTTGATAACTTTTTAAAAAAAAAAAACGCATAAAATTTGCAAAATCTCATCGGTTCTTTATTTGAAACGTTAGATTGGTCCATGACATTTACTTTTTGAAGATAATTTCATTTAAATGTTGACCGCGGCTGCGTCTTAGGTGGTCCATCCGCTTAGTCCAATTTTGGCATTTCCACGTTTTTGAGTAACAGAGACCCAATTGGTGCGAACGGCGACGAATCGAAAATTGGTGGTCATCATTAACACTGGCCGATACAGCTGCGATATTTTCTTCAGTTCGCACTCTACGTAAGCGTGTTGGTGGTTTAATGTCCAACAATGTAAATTTGGTGCGAAATTTAGTCACAATAGCCCGAATAGCCGCTTCAGTGGGTCGATTAAACTGACCATAAAATGGAAGCGCGCAATGAACTTTCTTAACAGAGCACGCATTTTGATAATAAAATTCAATAATTTGCAAGCGTTGTTCGTTTGTAAGACGATTCATGATGAAATGTCAAAGCATACTGAGCATCTTTCTCTTTGACACCATGTCTGAAATCCCACGTGATCTGTCAAATACTAATGCATGAAAATCCTAACCTCAAAAAAATCACTCTTTATATGTATATGGAAAAACAAAGTTCCCAAAAAATCGCTGAACTTGGTATATTTCTATAAGACCTTCAAAGGTACTTCTGTTTTTTGTCGCGTCCGTTTCGATGTAAAATTGTTTATAATCTTGTACTAATTTGTACTAAATCCTGACGATATATTTTTAAAATGTAGTACTCTTTAAGCGCTTTAGCACACTAAAAAGGCTGATCGACTTTTTCAATTTCTTTTTTGTTTTTGGAGTAGTTTAAGGCGTGCGAATGTCCGGGCCACTGGGAGATGCGCATATGTGGCTTCTGCATCATTTTCAGTTGAAATTGAGAAAGAACAAACTGAAATTGAGAAAATACAAATCATAATTCAGAAATTGAAATTGAGCAAATAGAATTGAAAATGAAAATCGAAATTGAGAAAATGCAAATTGAAATTCAGAAATGAATATTGAAATTGAGAAATTGAAATGCAGAAATGATACATGTGGTATGTTGAGATGTCTATGGGATGTAACATGGGACTGTATGGGCCCAGACGGAGAAGGGTAGCTGTTGTATTTTCAAAAATCTAAGTGATTTCCGAGTTCCTCCCATCTATTTAGTAATTCCCTTACCCAAACTCTGGCCTAATGTGCTTTAAACGATCCACGTCTTCTATTCATAAGCATAACGATGTTTGGACCATGCACGTAGGGTTTGGGGTCCGGGAATTCCCGAATCGTTTTTCCCGGGAATTCCCGGAAAAACTTGGACGGGAATTCCCGGGAAAAAATTTTAAATTTCCCGGGAATAGTTTTACTGTACAATTGGGAAATTGTATATATTTTAAATTCATATATTTACATTATTGACAATAGTAATGAACATTTCTTTACATCATATTACTGCCAAAAAAAAACTTTTTAAATTCGCGAAGTCGCTATTTTTTGCGAAATACAGCTATGGGAATACACACTTTTTATTGGGATATTTGCAGGATTTTTAATATAAATCGAAAATATCATACCGACAATACTATGGCTGACATAGTATCAATACTGAACCCCTCGTACTATCTGGTTTAACTTTAAATTTATTGTTTTATTAGAAGAATCTACGAGATAAAAGGTGATAATATGAATGAAGAATTTATTTTAGATATGAAGCCAGTAAGAAATGGTAACTTTCGAGAAAAATCTAATAGGAATAGAAATATGTATATCCTACGGTATATTAAATAACCTTCTGTAAGAACTAATGACTGGACTATATCAATGTTTTAATTTTTTATGAATTTATTTAATTAATATTAATTTTTTATAATGTTTCTATTGCTTTTATAGTTTAGAATATTTCCCCCGTTGCTGTTAAATATTTTCGCCTCTAGACGAATTAATCTTCTAAACTAAAGACGTTCTCAGTCATACGAGTTATTGTTGTCAGGCACTCGTGCGTATGATTTAAATGTCCAATTTTATGGCGACAATTAGTCTAGAATAAAATATTTGTAAAATGTAAAATATTTTGACAGACACATTCACTTTTAATTTGTAACATGACAGTATTTTTAAAAAGCATATCCGTTACTAAATATTGTTATTTTAAACCATATTGGACATACATAAAATAAATTACTTTTTCCCGGGAATTCCCGGGAAAACGGGAATGAAAATTTTCATTCCCGGGAATGAAAAAAGTCCGGGAAACCCCAAACCCTACATGCACGTCATCTCCTTTTCACAAGTGGCATGGTGATATTTTCTCTATTTCAAGTCAACTTTTCTTCATATGTCTTTAAATTATTTATCAATATCAATTAGTATATTCTCAATTTCAGTTTGATTTTTCTCATTTTCAACTATACCAAAACACAGACCCACTTTCAACATTGATGTTTCTATGTAAAATCTGCCAAATTTGAATAAAATCAAATCGCCAATGACATTTATATGAGAGCTGGCAAGAGTATCGTATCCGAGGCCCCAAGGTCTGAATATATTTCATAAAATAAAATAAAATTTAGAAAAAAATGGTGTACATGTTATCGAAAACTCGCTTAGTTATTGATTTATCGGATGTTAAGATTTAAAAAATCTAGATTTTTTCGATAACTATCTTCGTTATCGAAATTGTAAATTAAAAAAACTATTTCTTTATTTTTAATTATTTTTAGCTCATTAAAAAAAACGAAAAAAAAACCTGGTAAGAATTTTCGGATGACTTTCGAGTTATCGAAATCAGAAATATCGGTAAAATCAGAATTAGATTTAAAATAGAAAACTCAAAATAAGCTATCGAGATTGTAAAGAATTTTAAAATTTTTAGACCAAAAGCACAATTCAGTAGTCGGCAGGCCAGACAATTGGAGTAACATCGCTATTGCTGAATTTCATATTGTGGGCGACAATTTTTGAAATGAATTTTGAAATGAAATACTTATCCCAAAAGCACAATTCAGTAGACCATGTAATTGGAGTAAAATGACAAAGACGCAATGACAAAGACGTCTATAATTCTTTTCTATAATTGAAAAGTTTAATTATTTGACAGAACACGAGGGCTGGTGACGAAAAATTGTTTAAGAAAGTCGCCCGATTTTTTATTTTTTTAGAATAATTTTGTAATCTTTAAAAATCGCCGCAGACGAAAAATTCTTTGAGGTGAATAATTATTTTTGTTATTAAATTTCTTTGTAATTTAAAATATTATTTTAATTTTTAAGAATTTCCACAAGCGATAACCTTAGAAATTATTTATTACTAAGACAGTTACCGGTTACTAAAAACAGTTACCGAAATGGTTTTTTTTTTCAAAATTTAAGTTCCTAAATAAGGGAGATTACTTTAAGATACTCCATCCAAATATGTGGCCATATCTTGGGGCCTCGGATATCACACTCTCCTGGCAGCTATATCTTAATCTTAACCGATTTGCTACAAAGTCCATAGTATCCGCATTAGGGCGGGTTGATTTTCTTTTTTTTTAATCGTATAGCAAAAACGTAATTTACGTTAAATTCTATGAAAATTCTCCGAAGAAACCATGTATCTAAAATAAAATCCTAATCTGCGCCTCTCGACCTGAAAATTTATATGATTGGGTGAATATTTTTTTTAAGAAAACAAATTTTGAGTGTCGAAAAAATATAAAGTGCAAAAGAACTACCTTACTAAACAATTCGATTTCTTTTTGAAAAGCTATTTTTTCTAACATTTATTTTTTTGGCAGAGGCGGGCATATAAAATTTTCAAGTCTAGAGGCGCGGAGTAGGATTTTATTTTAGACCCATGGTTTCTTCGCAGAAATCTCTTAGAATTTAATGTTGATTACGTTTTTTGGTATACGATTTTTATTTTTGTTATCCATACAAATCAACCCGCCCTAATCCGCATGCCTCTGTTGAACCTTATAATAATAGTGACCTGTGCAAGAACAGTGATTCTAATAAACGATCTTCCTCGCATCCTTTTGGACATTTCGAGCTAAGGCACAAATCCATAATACCCCGGGTGAAGGGTGTAACAAATGGATGCAGTGATTTTATCTGCACCCGACATAACCATTTTGAAGTTGTGTCCACGGACATAAACCTCATAGGAATTATTTAAAAGGATATATGAGGGTGTAACACAGTATATTTCGATTACAACGACATTGAAGGGACTGAAATTATAAATGAACCAAATGTTTGAAAACATATTGCAATTAATATATTTTGATTCCTACTGTTTTATTATGTTTAGAAGAATATTTATTTTGAACGAATGAGTGTTTTCATTGGTATTCAATTCGTAAAATAATGAGGGATGTGAACTGCATAAATGTTGTATTTATAAAAAACTTCAATAACTCAGTCAATTACTGACGGATTTTTTAAGACAAAGCGGCGTTTAACTCCTTACTAAATGTCTTACTTAAATACTTGTGGTACGGTTACCAAACAAAATAATGTGCAAACATATTTAGAAAATTTTAAAAATGTCTAAAAATTGTTTAAAGTGATGTGTGCTGGACAAAAGTACACAGATTTCGTAAGTTTTCTTAAATAAACTATATATCTATCGAAAATTTCAGGTTTTCTTTTTTCAAATCCGTATAGAAAGTTAAAATCGTTTGATAACCAAATATATAACAGGGTTATAAGTATGCAGAGATACGAAAACCGGGGTTTTACTCGTAACTCAAGATTTTGTGGGTGTCTGGCAAATTTCAAATACAGATTCCTGTTCTACTCGACAAATACCTACCAGTAATATACTTTGTCGCTATAAACGAAAATTGAGTAAATAATGGACGTTATATCGATTAAAATTTCGTCGTTATATCCGGAATGTCCTTATATATAAATGATACTATATACAAATGATATGCATTCGGTCGGGCAACGACGAAGAGGAGCTTCCAGTGTAGAAAAAAGTCACGAAAAGGATATTTACCATTTTTCTTGTAGAATTTTCAAATTTATATTATTTTGAACACATTACAATAGAAAATAGTCATCGGATTTACACGATAGCTTGAAGTAGCAATTTCAAAGGAGAGTTAAAAAAGTCATCCTGGTAAATAGGCACTTTAAAAAGTTGATGTTGATGCTTTTAAACATTGAGTTATATGAGTCTCCACCATATAAATTTCAGAGTACATATAAAAGATTCTAGAACGATTTTTGTGTTTTTTTATTGAAAAACTAGTGTTGTGTTCCTTTTCAAAAATAATAATAATTAAATGTAAGACGTAACATAAATTGTCATACATTGTTTAATGTGATTCTAGCAATTTGAATTGAATATACAATTGTCTGCAGGATTTTTCTATTTTCATATGATTATAAGTCATTATATAAAATTTGATTTTTTTCCTAAGACACACTTAAAGTAGAATATTTCAAGATGTTTTCAGAAAAATCTGTTTAAGTTTTTTGTCCTGTTTGACTTGGAATGACTCATAAACCGTGATGTAAAAAAGTTTCGGTTTTCTATAAAAAATCTTCGTTTGTTCTATGAATACCCTCAAAATATTTCGATTTTAAAAAACCTATAAAAATCATGCTTTTCTCAAAAACAAAAGTTTTAGTCACTTTTTCTATTTTAAGACCATTTTTTATAAAAATTTCTTTCAGAGAGCTCTCGTATGACAAAATATTTTTTACAACTATAAGCGACGCCAATAATATGAAAGAATAGATAATAATGATCAGTTTAGTGCAAAATTTTGATTGGCTGGCATTGAAGTGTTTCATGAGCTGTTACATATGGAAATTTATGTCACATTACGTAAGGTCACGTCACGTTCAAATTTTGGGGGCTGTAAAAAAAGTATTATTTACTCGCCAAATTGTAAAACAAACTACAAATTTTCCAAATCATTTAAAAAAAGGTGTTATCAACAAATTCCGACGCAATTTGCACTGCTGTGTTTTTGTGAATAATGAAAAAAAACTGCCTTCTATTTTTGTCATGTGACGTCACCGCCTTTGGTAGCTAATATAAAGAGTGATTTTTTGGAGGTTAGGATTTTCATGCATTAGTATTTGACAGATCACGTGGGATTTCAGACATGGTGTCAAAGAGAAAGATGCTCAGTATGCTTTGACATTTCATCGTGAATCGTCTTACAAACGAACAACGCTTGCAAATTATTGAATTTTATTATCAAAATGCGTGCTCTGTTAAGAAAGTTCATTGCGCGCTTCCATTTTATGGTCAGTTTAATCGACCCACTGAAGCGGCTATTCGGGCTATTGTGACTAAATTTCGCACCAAATTTACATTGTTGGACATTAAACCACCAAGACGCTTACGTAGAGTACGAACTGAAGAAAATATCGCAGCTGTATCGGCCAATGTTAATGATGACCATCAATTATCGATTCGTCGCCGTTCGCAGCAATTGGGCCTCTGTTACTCAAAAACGTGGAAATGCCAAAATTGGACTAAGCGGATGGACCACTTGAGGCGCAGCCGCGGTCAACATTTAAATGAAATTATCTTCAAAAAGTAAATGTCATGGACCAATCTAACGTTTCAAATAAAGAACCGATGAGATTTTGCAAATTTTATGCGTTTTTTTTAAAAAAAAAGTTATCAAGCTCTTAAAAAATCACCCTATATTTGAACAATGCAGTTCAATAGTATTCTTCTTTTTAGTAATTATAGAGCTTCTTTTTGAAGCCACTCTAATATACATAGCCAAATCGATTGTAATCGAGTGATGTTACAAGGAAATCCACAACTATCACATTTGGGGTGGTGGTGGGTGGCAATTCAAGTGCGCTGCGGACATTTGCACCACCCTGTACAGATAGATAACTTCATCTTGAAGTTGATGGCATTCCGGTCGGCAAACCATGCCGGCACTCCATGGCATGGAGGGCATATAGGAATTCGGTACGGCTGAACTTAATGCCGTCTATGACGATTTTCTCTTCTCTTCTATGCTACTTATAGCAACAACAACAACAGCACAGCACGCTCACATAAAACACAGTTCACATTTCTCAATAAAAGAAACTTTTCCTTCTTGCTTTGCTTTCTACGATTAGCATGTTTTTACAATTTGGCCAAAGAAAAGAAGAAAAAAAAATGCCGAATTTTGTTGTGATACCAACTCCAACCCCCCCTTCCACCACAAAGAAAACGAAGTAGGAAAGAGAGCACAAAAACCAAGTCCTCTGCTACCCCGTGCGGCGTTCTCACGTTACGAGAAAGCCCTCTGCCCCCCTTCCGACACCCACAACAAGCAAGAAACACTGTTACAAATTGCTGTGAGCGTGTTTTTTGAGTGCGACACATAGAACATGCCAAAAAATTAAGGGTAAGAGAATAGAATCTCTTTTCGTTGATACTTATTTGCGGAGGGTTTTTCCCTCATCAGCATGAGGCATGTGAGTGTATGTGTGTGCGAGTATGCGGTGCCGAAAAGGAAACAAACCGAAAAAAGAAAGAAAAACAACTACAACAGCACAAGCGGCAGTGGCAGCGCCAGCAGCAGCAGCCCCAGCTGAGACAGCAGCAGCAGAAACGAAGGCACGAAAGAAGGTCAGAAGAGTCATACACTGACACAGTTAGTATTCTGCTAGACAGCGTGGAAGCAGCAAGCATTAGTGCCACCAGTATAAGTAACATTGCATAACGTATAGGATTACGTTCTGTGGGATTTCAAACCGAAACCGTAACAATAGTGAAAAAAGCCCACTCACTCACACACACACAAAGAAAGAAGGCACGCTCGCTCGCTCGCCTGCTCGCAACTAAATAAAAATCGAAAATAAAATAAAAGCCAAAGCTAAAGCTAAAGAAGGAAAAGCCTCCTCATACAATTTCATGTGAATTTATGTGAGTTTTTAAATTAAAAATTGTTTGTTGTTATTGTGCCAGGCTGGCTGGCTCTCCCGGCCCTGCCAGGCAAGTGTTAATAAATAATGGATTTACCCAAACATTTCTCTTTTTTTGTTTAAATTAAAGAAAACTTGAAAAGTATTAAACAAGAACATAAAACACACACACACAGTGAAAAGTCTCGTGAATCAAGAAGTGACGTAGTTGCAAGTACGAATGAATGAATGGCTGTGCTGTGCTGTGCATACATACATACAAATATTGGCCGACGACATGAAAGTAATTTAAGAGTTGTTGTTGAAGCTTTATTTGTTGTTTTTTTTTTTCTTTCATCGACGTGGTGGGCCCCCAAAGTGTTCTTAAATAATTGAACAAATCCACAGAAGTTATTGCCCAACTTGATCAAATATTAAGGCTTTAAGCTGCCCAAAAAAAACTAAAGTGAATTATCGAAGAGGAGGAAAGCCCAGGCATTAGTATTCCTTTCGAAAGAAATTATGTAAATATGATGAAAGTTGACTGCCAGGAATGTGAAGAAAAAGTTTCTGCTTTTTTGCTAAAAATTTGCTTAAATTTTGCTAAGACATTTGCAGTTGTTGTCGCCAGAGCACGTGGAATGCCGCATGAAAATTTTTTCACGTAATACATTTCTACGCTGTGGCAGTGTCCAGAAGGGGGTAGTTTTTCGTGCCACGGTATTGTCCATGACAAAACGGGTGGAATAGTTGTTTCTCACAGTAGTCACGAAAGAAGTTTTAGTTTAGTGCTGCGTTCGGATATGGCCCCAAAACCCACTGTGAAAACATTTCGACTGTCAAATTATAAAGGGTGATTTTTTAAGAGCTTGATAACTTTTTTTTTAAAAAAAACGCATAAAATTTGAAAAATCTCATCGGTTCTTTATTTGAAACGTTAGATTGGTCCATGACATTTACTTTTTGAAGATAATTTCATTTAAATGTTGACCGCGGCTGCGTCTTAGGTGGTCCATCCGCTTAGTCCAATTTTGGCATTTCCACGTTTTTGAGTAACAGAGACCCAATTGGTGCGAACGGCGACGAATCGAAAATTGGTGGTCATCATTAACACTGGCCGATACAGCTGCGATATTTTCTTCAGTTCGCACTCTACGTAAGCGTGTTGGTGGTTTAATGTCCAACAATGTAAATTTGGTGCGAAATTTAGTCACAATAGCCCGAATAGCCGCTTCAGTGGGTCGATTAAACTGACCATAAAATGGAAGCGCGCAATGAACTTTCTTAACAGAGCACGCATTTTGATAATAAAATTCAATAATTTGCAAGCGTTGTTCGTTTGTAAGACGATTCATGATGAAATGTCAAAGCATACTGAGCATCTTTCTCTTTGACACCATGTCTGAAATCCCACGTGATCTGTCAAATACTAATGCATGAAAATCCTAACCTCAAAAAAATCACTCTTTATATAAAAAATTCCAAAATCAAGAAATAGTGGATTTTGTTTATATATGCGAACGCATCATGGGGAATATTTAAGAAATTTGATAAATTTGCAAACAAGTTCCAATTTTAGTTATCAATGCAAAGGAACCCTCCATAAGCTCCCAAAAAAGTACCACATCCAGTTATCCTCGTAAAGGAACCCTAATGATATAATGATGTCCATGACAAAACGGGTGGACGAGTCACAAAAGAATTTGTATTTTAGTGCTGAGTTCGGTTATGGCCCCAAAACCCACTGTGAAAGGATTTCGACTGTATAATTATATATAAAAAATTCCAAAATCCCGAAAAGTGGATTTTGGGTGTATATGCGAACGCATCATAGGGAATATTTAAGAAATTTGATAAATTTACAAAGTTAATTTACAGTTACCCTCTTAAAGGAACCGTCATGATATCATTATGTCCATTACAAAACGGGTGGAATAGTTGTTTCTCACAGCAGTCACAAACGAAGTTTTGCTTTAGTGTTCAGTTCGGATATGCCCCCAAACTCAGTGTGAAAGAATTTCCACTGTCAAATTATATATAAAAATTCCAAAATCCCGAATAAGTGGATTTTGTGTATAAATGAGAACGCATCATAGAGAATGTTTAAGAAATTTGACAAATTTACGAAAATCTTCCAGTTAACATTAGAAAGGAACCCTCCATAAGTCCTCAACGAATTCCAGTTACCCTCGTAAAGTATATCATGATGTCCATTACAAAACGGGTGGAATAGTTGTTCCTCAAACGAAGTTTTGCTTTAGAGCTGAGTTCGGATATACTCCCCATCTCTCACTTTGAACGGATTTTGGCTGTCAAATTACATATAAAAAATCCAAAATCCCGAATAAGTGGATTTTGGGTGTTTATCCGAAAGCAACATAAGAAATATTTAAGAAATTTGATAAATTTAAAAAATGTTCCACTTCCAGTTAAAAAGAACCCTCCATATGTCACCAAGTATGTTCCAATTTCAGTTACGTTCGAAAAGAAGGAACCCTCCATAGTTCCCACAAAGTATTTCGGCTCCAACAAGAGCAGTTTGCAAGCCATTTTTCTAATATTGCACTGTCCGACAGTCCAAATTACACGTAAACCAGATGATATACATCTGAAACAATAGATGAAATGGAGTTAATTGGTGTTTTTAATTTCATTTCCACCTTCTGTTGCCCATTAAAATAACTACATAGTTCCAAAGGATATTATTCCTAAAAAATATTTAAATACTTATTCGCACCCTATGACACCGGTATAAATGTCAAATTAAAGTTGAGAATATGTGCTAAAAATACTTTAAACTACAAGCTTCTGTCTGTATTAGTTTAGCATTAACAACTATTAAAAGGGCTACAAAGTTTCACAGCATATAATTTTTCAAAAATTATTTTATATCCTATGACTCCGGTAT
Organism: Polietes domitor; assembly: GCA_947397865.1. Classification (NCBI taxonomy): domain Eukaryota; kingdom Metazoa; phylum Arthropoda; class Insecta; order Diptera; family Muscidae; genus Polietes; species Polietes domitor. Next base: position 168,959,644 of record OX377618.1, read on the forward strand.
AAATGTCATATTAAAGATGAAGATATGTGCTAAAATTACTTTTAACTACAAGCTTCTATCTGTATTAGTTTAGCATTAATAACTGTTTCAATCTTTTCTTCTTAAAAGTAAAATTTGAATAAACTAAGGGGTTAACTTGAAATGGGTGTTAATGTTGAACTAAAACTGATAGAAGCATCATATGTTTATTATTTTTAACGGATAGAACATCTGTTAGAAACAATTTGATTTTTAATTTTAAACTAATAACGTTATCACAGGATGCGAATAAGTATTTAAAATAATTTGAAAAATTGTATCCTTTGTTCCACTGCCAGTTAGCTCCAACAATTATTTTACGTACTTATTCGCACCCTATGACACCGGTATAAATGTCAAATTAAAGATGAGAATATATACTAAAAATACATTAAACTACAAGCTTCTATCTACATTAGTTTAGCATTAACAACTATTTCAAGCTTTTCCTTTTAAAAGTGAAAAATTTAAATAAACTAACTAAATTAAAGGGGCGAACTTGAAATGGATGTTTATGCTGAACTAATACAGATAGAAGCATGATATTTGAATTATTTTTAACGGCTATTCTCCTCTTTAATTTGACACTAATACCGTTATCATAGGACTCGAATTAGTATTTAAAACAATTTTTGAAAAATTGTATTTTTAAAGGATATTCTCCTTTTTAATTGTACACTAATAACGTTATCATAGGATGTGAAAAAGTCTTCAAAATAATTTGTGAAAAATTGTATTTTTAACGGATATTTTCCTTTTTAATTTGATATAATAAAGTGATTATATGATTTGTATCCTTTGGAACTTTGAACAACTGAAAACGCCAGTTACTAAATAAAGTAAGGGGTAAATTTGAAATGGGTGTTAATGATGAACTAAAGCAGATAGTATGATGATATTTTAATTATTTTTAACGGATATTCTTCTCCTTAATTTGGCACTAATACAGTTATTATAAGTATTTAAAATAATTTTTTAAAAATTGTATTTTTAACGTAAATTATCCTCTTTAATTTCACACTGATCCGTTATCATAAGGTGCGAATAAGTATTTGAAGTAATTTTTGATAAATTGTATTTTTAACGCATATCCCCTTTAATTTCATACTAATAACGTTATCATAGGATGCGAATAATTATTTAAAGTAATTTCTGAAAAATTGTATCCTTTGGAACTTTGTTCTCCGTTTAAGGGCCAACAGGATGAGAAAAAGATAAAAACTAATAATGCCAGTTAACTTCATTTTGCAACGACTTTTTTACGGTGTCGTACGGTGTTATCACTCTCCGACACCAAATTATATATATATAAAAACATAAGGAATATTTAATAAATTTAAAAACATGTTCCACTTTCAGTTACCATCAAAAAACATCCATAATTCCCCCAGTATTTCGGCTCCATTGAAAGCGGCTTTGCAAGCCATTTTTTTCTAATTATTATTACTCTCTGAAAACCATATAAAACCCATGAACATGTTTTGCTGATTGATCCCGAAAACCCCCCACCACCCCACTCCCATCCCCGGAAAATTGTTATTTTTTTGGAATTTGCTTAAATTTTGCCTCAAATGTTTTGCTGTTGACTTGAATTTTGATGAAGCACGTGGCTGAGCCACTTGAAAAAAATTTCACGTAACCCAGTTTCACGCTGGCTGAGGAGGGTGGTTGTTGAAAGCCTGTTAATAAGAGGGTAGTTTTTTTTTTTTTTGTTCTCTCATAGGAAGTTAAATATAACATGGTCTAGGATTGACCATAACAAAATAAGAGGAAAGCATTCCATTGAATATTCACAAAAACATGCCTTTTTTGAAGAAGGACTTTTTGCAATACACTGCTACGCTGTGTATGTATGTGAAAGAATGTGAAAGGGCCGTCTTGACAACCATGCAAAAAAGCTGATGTTTTTCTCTCCATCCATCCATCTGAATGAATAAACCTTGTGCTATTTATTGATGGTACCCATCTCCCCCCACCCTAATAAAAAAAGACCAATAAATAACACCATGTGACATACATTTTCACACATGCATGACACGAGATAGTTTTTCTGTCTATGAAGTTTCTTTTTCCTTTTCAAAGGGCTCCACAAAGACTCCTGCTCCTTTTCAGTAGATTGGTAAGAAGAAAGAGATGCGGTAGTATTCTCGTATAAGGGCTGAAATTTGTGAGGAATATTTCTATTGTGACCAATAGCTAAGTTTAAAAAAGTCTCTTAGCCGAGATTTGAATGTGGAACTCTTAACAACCTAGTAATGATGTTCGTAATTTGCCTGGTAAAAGCTTGCCAAGGATGTTTATGGAGTTCTTGCATTTTTGCTTCTAAATATTATTAAAACCCAATCATGTAGAGATGCAGCTCTATATGATTTTTCGGTCTCGCATGACTCCATTGCACCAAAGTCACACTAGTATATACAGATTTTTGAAGTAGCATATCCCATTGCTGAAATTCTACATGACTCGAGTCCAATAGCGGGTGAGCGACCAAAAATTCGGATAGAAGCAAAGGGGGAAAAACTGGCACAGGCACCCTAGTCATGCAGATGAAATCATCATCTCGCATAATCAGATGTGGTTTATTGAGTAGAGCAAGTGGCTATTGGGAAAAGTTTTGCCATGTTCAAATCCGCCCGAGACATTTGGGATTTTTTCATTTAACACTACATTAAAGCAACTTAATAATTGCTTTAATTCGAGATATACACCTCAAATATCAATTCATATTCGGCTAGTTCGTATAGGATTGATACTGCATCTCTCCCCTACTAAACTACTGAAAATGGAATCTAATGATATTTTGTAAATGAATCTTATAAATTTCATACGTATTAAGGCTCGTGCTCAACGAAACAATTCATTGTCGTCGCAGAACAGCTGATATGACAACCCATACGACAAGTGCACACACAGCATATTCTTATATTCGTAATAAATCATATGATCTGAGTTTTTTCATCATAAAGACACTAAAAATTTTAATTTAATAAACAAACGCCATTCTAATTATTGCAGAATTAAAGGGGCTATTTTTATACACTCCACGAGAGTATTATGTTTTTGTGCATTTGTTTGTAACACCCAAAAGGAAGAGAGATAGACCCATCGTTTATTATACCGATCGACTTAGAATCACTTTTTGAATCGATTTAGCAATGTCCGTCTGTCTGTCTGTCTGTCCGTCCATCTATTCTTGTAATCACGATAAAGGTCGCAATTGTAGACAGAACCAAATGAAACTTTGCACAACGAAGTTTTTTCGGGATAAGAACGAACGCTATTTAATTTGAAGAAAATCGGTTCAGATTTAGATATAGCCCCCATACGAATTTCACTCCCGATTTGACTCTTTTCACTCTAGATGCCACATATTTTAACAGATTTTCTTCAAAATTGGCAAAACATCTTATAGTTCAACTAGAAACGCCCATGGTGAAAATGGGTCAGATCGGTTCAGATTTAAATATAGCTCCAATACAAGTTTCGCTCCCAGATAGACTTTTTCCGCCCCAGAAACCAGGAATTTTCACCGAATTTCTTTGAAGTGAGCATAACACGTTATATTTGAACTGGAAGAACTTATTTTGAAAGTTTGTCACTTTAATCCATACAAATATTCCGATACAAATATTCTTCTCGGTTTGACAAATTGGGTCAGGTCATATCAGCCTATGATTAGGAAATATACAAAAATTTTTCCCGTTTTCAATTTTCTGCCGACTTGAATTGTATTCGGATAGAAAGTGGAGTGTATTATATAGTCGGCCCCGCCCGACTTTAGCCTTTCCTTACTTATTTAATTTAAAACTGGATAACTAAGCTGCGATAACAAAAACCTAAATATAAAATTTTACTCAAAATAAAAATTATTTCTTAAAATTGTCGCCAACAGCAAAAATTAGTAAAAAAAAACTTTTTATTAACGTTTTTGTTATCGTCGCTTGTTATCCCGGCTTAAAGAAAAACAGTCCTAGTAGTTGAGCCTGACGACTTTTTCCTTACGATGGCCGAAATGTCAAAATACTTTACGCCAAAAACAAACAATTAAAATGCATTAATTTCGGCCGGACCGAATCTTATATACCATCCACAACGGAGTGCATTCCACAGTATTACTGGTAGATTAGAGGCTGTCGACATTACATAGAAGTGCACTACTCTTGGTGGCAGCTTCACTCCTTTTTCCATTTTGACTTTAAAAGTATGAATTTAGAAAAAATCGCATCACTTTTTTCTGCGTCTACGTAGAAAGACCAATGAAAATACCGAATATCATGATTCTAGCTACAGCCGTTTGATTGTCGCCAAATTTAATCCCAATAATAATAGTTGCAGATGGTACGAATATCGAAAGATCTCTTTATTTTTTCGTCGCCGCAGTCAAATAAGTGTGCACACAGAATTTAATTATTATAGTTGCAGCCGGTTGGTTGGTTGCGCAACTCCTTCAGCGGTTTGGTTCGTAACATTTGTATCGCTCTTTTCCAATTGTACCCCTCTATTTTACGTATCTATTACATGATTCTAACTATTTTGGCATCGCTGGTACCATTTTTATCCCTTTTGTCCCATTTCGCCCGCTAAAACGTGTATTTACTTTTTGGTGCTTTTACACGGTACTCAACAAATTTCAAGCGCATACGCATTTCCTTAGTTGGAGGGTATACAAAGAAGGGAAGAAATTTCAAGAACAAAACTTTAGTTTGAGGTGAATAGGGGAGAAAATGAAAAAATGGACCGCAAGAGATGTTTAACAAACAAAGTCAACGTGATAAGCACAAGCACTTTAAACAGAAGCGTCACTGATAAGTGATCCCCACACAGTGTGTGATTCTACTCCTTTCCATTGGCGTACACAAAATTTCCTTCGTAAGAAAAAAAAATTAAAATCGATCAATATCACCGTACGAAATTAAAAAAAAAGTCGTTACACTTGAACCGGGTGATATACGTATAGAGCTATAGGTGAAATGGAGTTAATTGTCATTTTTAGTTTTTCATTTCCTCATCCTGTTAGATGAGTAACAGTTTTTCAAAAATTATACTTTTTTTCACCCTATGATACCGGTGTAAGTGTAGAATATCTGTTAAAATACTTCTTGTTATCAAAGTAGTCCGATCCTAAAAATTGGCACAAGTAAATTTTGTAGGTCGTGCTTGGCCTATTAAATTCGCTATATAATTAGAAACAAATACTTGGATATTCTAGAACCTACTATTTTTTAAGGTTCCGAAAAACAATTCACGAGCCAAAAAATGGTGGTGGTGGGGTTAGTGTAAGTGGGCGCTAATCGGGTTCAAATCTGAGGGAAAATGGGTAGAAATATATAAAAAGTCCATAAACTACCTCGGAGCCGCCCCCAGAATGGTTAAATGTAAGACTTACCCCATTAATTTTCCCTCCCCATCATTTTTTTCGAACATACATACCCCTATCTTCTCAAACAAAAAATATTTTTTTATAAATTTTGTTCCCACAACTCTTACTGGCCTAAAGAGGCCGCTAGAGGTGTCAAATGTATGACCGACCTCCAATATTTTTTCAACCTCTGCATTTGCTCTGAACATGTCTACCTCCTATCTTCAACCCTTAAGGTGGCCCCCCTACGAATTTTTTATAATTATACCCTACACCACTTCGTGGTCTAGGGTATTATAAGTTAGTTTCGCGCCAAATGTTTGTAACACCAAGAAATAATCGAGCTAGACCCACCTTTAAGTATACCGATCGGCTTAGAATCACCAGCTGAGTCGATTTAACGATGTCTGTCTGTCCGTCCGTCCGTCCGTCCGTCCGTCTGCTGTCCATCTAAGCTTGTTCGCACTCTACAGGTCCCAATTGTTGTCCGATTGTCATGAAACTTGGCAGAATTTATTTTTTCTGGACAAGGACCATCGGTATTGAATTTGGAGGAAATCGGTTCAGATTTAGATATAGCCCCCATACAAATGTCGCTCCCGATTTGACATTTTCCGCTCTGGAAACGACATATTGTACCCGATTTTCTTTAAATTTGGCAGAACATCTTATAATCCAACTAGAAACACGTATGCAAAAATTGGGTAAGATCGGTTCAGATTCAGATATAGCCCCCATACAAATGTCGCTCCCGATTTGTCATTTTCCGCTCTAGAAACGTCATATTGTACCCGATTTTCTTTAAATTTTGCAGAACATCTTATAATCCAACTAGAAACACGTATGCAAAAATTGGGTAAGATCGGTTCAGATTTAGATATAGCCCCCATACAAATGTCGCTCCCGATTTGACATTTTCCGCTCTGGAAACGACATATTGTAACCGATTTTCTTTAAATTTGGCAGAACATCTTACAATCCAGCTAGAAACACGTATGCAAAAACTGGGTAAGATCGGTTCAGATTCAGATATAGCCCCCATACAAATGTCGCTCCCGATTTGACATTTTCCGCTCTAGAAACGACATATTGTACCCGATTTTCTTTAAATTTGGCAGAACATCTTATAATCGAACTAGAAACACGTATGCAAAAATTGGGTAAGATCGGTTCAGATTTAGATATAGCCCCCATACAAATGTCGCTCCCGATTTGACATTTTCCGCTCTAGAACAGACATATTGTACCCGATTTTCTTTATATTTGGCAGAACATCTTATAATCGAACTAGAAACACGTATGCAAAAATTGGGTATGATCGGTTCAGATTTAGATATAGCCCCCATACAAATGTCGCTCCCGATTTCACTTTTTCCGCTTTAGAAACCACTTATTGTACCCGATTTTCTTTAAAATTGGAACAACATTTTATAATCGAACTAAAAACACCTATGCTGAAAGTGGGTACGATCGGTTCAGATTTAGATATAGCCCCCATACAAATGTCGCTCCCGATTTCACTTTTTCCGCTTTAGAAACCACTTATTGTACCCGATTTTCTTTAAAATTGGCACAACATTTTATAACCCAACTAAAAAACCTATGATGAAAGTGAGTAAGATCGGTTCAGATGTAGATATAGCCCTCATACAAATGGTGCTCCCGAATGTTTAACCGATTTTGGTCAAACTTTACATATTATATTTCATCAATAAACAGGTTTCACGTCGTTCCAGGTTTCAAGATACCCTTATACAAATGTCCTTTCCGATTTAAAATTTTTTGTCAAACACATACATTTACAGGATGACTTTGGTTAACTACTGTATAATTTGTATTTGTCTGTCAGACAATTGAATCAATTACCATATTATTTACCATATTCGTTAAATTTGACTAAAAATTAATTTATAGCATATAAATTATATGAATATAATTTATATAGTTTGTACGAACTACATAAAATTGGTCGCATGAAATACCTGGGTTTAGTAATCAAAGCGAGGTACATACGCAGGGAGTGGTGTAGGGTATTATATAGTCGGCCCCGCCCGACATTAGCCTTTCCTTACTTGTTTTTGTTATGACAGTAAGGCCCAGAACTGCCCCGAAGTCGCACCTAGCTGGGTTAAATGTAAGAAACACAAACACACCTACCCACCACTCCCTACTGCAGTTCCCATAAAAACTACAATTTTAAGAAATTGCTCCCAAGACTCTAACTGCCCCAAGTATAGTCTAGTTACGTCAAATTTATGCCTCAATATTTTTCCAATCCCCACTTTTTCTCAAACAATACCTACCCTCCACCTTCAACTCTTATGGTGGTCCCAACATTTTTTTTATTTTGTTATGAAAGAATGGCCAAAAACTAACCCGGAGTTGCCCATAAATGTGTTAAATGTTAGACCGACCCCTTTATTTGCCCTCCTCAATAAATTTTTCGAACACACCTACAACGAATCTTGCAATAAATTGGCATAATTATTAGATTTCTAATTTTTGCATGTTTTTATTTTTCACCCGAGTGGAACCAAACTTTACCCTCTGAAGTTTTATCATTTAAAAATAAAACATTAGAGTGCATATCGAAAATCTGCAAAAAATATTTGGCATATGAAAAAATTTGAGGTCTGATAATGGTAAAAAAACCTTCGTTGTATCAAAGATATCCTGTCGTGGTCTCTCCCTTTAAGACGAGTTTCGTTAAACAAGAAAACATTTGGCCTATCAGTGAACTATCCTGGAAGGCCGATTGCCTTAGCTGCTTATTATATATAGTTTATTACAGTTTAAATTTTAATAAATAAATAAATAAAAATATCCTGGGAGGTGTTGATAGAACCAATTTTTGAAAATAATAATAATTTGTATATTTTAAATTGCTTGTGTTTTAAATAATTTGTATATTAAATTTAAAAAATAATTAATCTTTAGCTATTTCCATATCTAATCCAAACTTTTCTCTCTCTCTCCCTCTTTTCTTTCAGATTTTTAAAGTGAATTATAACCAACGAAATATCTATCTAACCATCCAAATCTTTAATAATCTTTAAACACAAATAATCCGATTGTAATCGTAAATCTTCAACTAGAACTTTCTGCTTTCGAAGGGGAAACAAAACAACACAAAACTACTTAAACATGGCTGCATTTATAGCGAAACAAATGGTTGGAAACCAATTAAGCGCCGTTAAAGGTAAGTCAGTCTCTGTTTATATGCAAACAACAAATGCCGATTGTACGTGTATGAGTGTGACTGTGGATGTGGATGTGGATGTGTGGGTGTATGTGTGCGCCTGTGTCAAAGGTCATGGCTGAACTTTGTATGTAGTCATTAACAACAAAAGACTGTAATTGATTTAACAACTATGGTATCATGGAAACACAAACATGAAGTACGGAGAAGTGCCTCCCTCCTCCTTCTCGGCAATGATTAATATTGATTTGACCACAATACAAAGCAAATACTCGAAATGTATTTAATGTGGGAGGAGCTGGAGAAAGTTTGATTGCTATTAAGAAAATAATATGCATTAGTCCTTAGACCGATAAATTAAGAATAATTAGCAGGAGCAGGAGACGTTTTAATAAGTCATTACAGTATTTTGTTTGGAATGATTTGTTAATAATGTGGATAAAACTAATCCATCAGCAATTACACCCAAGCAGATCGCGCTGTATTCGTATGCGATTCATATTCATTTGTTTTGATGCGTGGGTTTTAGCTGCGGGGACGTTGATTTCTATTGATATATAGATTAGTTCGGCAGCACATAAATTATTAATAATGAGTAGTAAAGGAGGAGCTTTAATTCCCCAAAATTGTTGAGCAGGGAATAAATAAAAGATTACAAACGATTGGATGCCTGCTGCTAGAATCATAAAATTCAGTTAGAGGATAGGATACAAATCCCAGTATTAGAAAAATGAAATAATCTAAGAAAAACTAAAAACAACAGTTATTTGGTTTGTTCATAATCTCTGCCCAGACCATTCAGAAAAATAAGAAGTAAGAAGGCGTTAAGTTCGGCCGGGCCGAATCTTATATACCCTCCACCACGGAGTGCATTCCACAGTATTACCAGCAGATTGAAGGATGTCGACTTTACATAGAAGTACAGAACCATATTACGAAAATTGTGATATGTTTATGCACATTACTACATTTGATTACTATTTCAAACTATAATGTATACTTATGCGCACTGTTTAAAATCTACTACTATAAATAAATACAATGCTGTAATTGTGAAAGTGAACATGCCGAAAATATTAGGCTATTGTCAGTCGCCATTAGGGAGAAGCATTTTAAGATTAAGACAAAGTTACTTATTTTGATAAGAAAAGTATAAATTTTAAAGATATCCCCATTCTCCGCCCAAATGTACAAATTTGGAAAAAAACCCTTTTTGTTTCGAGTCTTCATAGTCAGACCACCGAATACACACCGAATATATATCATGATATCAACTTCAGCGGTTTGGAAGGTCCCATTTTTATCCCTCTTTTTTTCAATTATATCCCTTAAAAGTACGAATTTCGAAAAATCCCTCTATTTTACGTGTTTATGCAATTAGAGGAATGTACACACCGAATTTCATGATTCTAGCTGTTGTCGTATCATTGGTACAATATTTTATCCATTTTTGTCCCATTTCGCCCGCTAAAACATTTATTTTCTTTGTGGTGCTTCCAAGCTACAAGAGGAATGTCCGCAAAAATTTCAAATGTATGAAAATCAGAAATTTAATTAATAAGCCAAGGCTACCAATATTTTTATACTATGTATATATATAATGGAAATAATACTTCAATTCTTAAAGTAAATATAAGGCAGCAATCATAAATACCCTAAATATTGGGGGATAGAGAGTGTATTTTCAGCTGCAGCCCTTTGGTTGGTTGTATTTCCATCTATTTTAAATTCAAAAGTATACATTTTGAAAAAAAAGTATAAGACAACTTCATGATTCTACCATTTTTTGTTGGAAAAGCAACAAAATAAAGACGAATTTGGAAGAAAAAATTATTTTATTTGGCTATGCACTCAGAGGAATGTATATACCCAATTCAATGATACTATCTGCGGCCATTTTGTTGGTACCATTTATATCCCCTTTTTCGCATTTTACTCCTTAACAGTACGACTTTCGAAAATTTCATCATTCTAGCTGTAGCCTTTTAGTTGGTATAATTTTTATCCCTCTGCTCCCATTGAATCCCTTGAAAGTAAGAATTTGAAAAAACGTTTTTTTCGTGTCACTCAGTCAGAGGAATGTATACCGCGAATTTCATGGTTCTAGCTGCATCCATTTGTTTGGTACAATTTGTATCCCCTTTTTCCATTTTACACCCTAAAAGTACGAATTTCGAAAATTTCCTTTATTTTTTGTGTGTACGCAATCAGAGGAATATATACACCGAATGTCATTATTCTAGGTGCAGCCGTTTGGTTGGTACTATTTTCATCCCTCTATCCCCATTTAACCCCTTAAAAGTACAAATTTAGAAAAAATACTTGAATTTTATGTATCTACTCTATTAGATGTATGTACACGCCAAATTTTGTGTTTCTATCTGTTGTCCTTTGATAGGTACTATTTTTATCCCTTTTCGTCCCATTTCACCCCCTACAAATAAAAATCACTCAATGGTGGCCTTTTATGCTATAAAGGGAATGCGAATTGCATATATCAAGTAAATACAAGCTATTATGTTCAAAAAACATGTTCAAATACTCTAAATATTAGGGGTATTTTCAGTCCTTGTGAGGGAAAAATGTTTCCCTCTGGGCCGATTTCGTCCACTTTCAATCCCAACCGACCTACAACCATAAGACACATGTAGGAAAAATTTGAACCTCCTAGCTCATTTCGTTCATTTCGTGCTTTCAACAGACAGACGGACATGGCTATATCGTCTTAGAATTTTACCACGACCCAGAATATATATACTTTATGGTGTCTCCGATGTATATTTTAAGGTGTTACAAACGGAACGACAATTTGAATTTGAACCTCCTAGCTCATTTCGTGCTTTCAACAGACAGACGGACATGGCTATATCGTCTTAGAATTTTACCACGACCCAGAATATATATACTTTATGGTGTCTCCGATGTATATTTTAAGGTGTTACAAACGGAACGACAAAGTGAATATACCCCCATCCTGGAGGTGGAGGGTATAAAAACTACATTTACTAGTTTCTAAGACAAATTTCAGCAATTCGAGAACACTTGTCATTGACATGTGCTTCATGGAAAATGTTTCATTTTTCAATGAGATTCAGACAAAATAATAAATATTTAGAAGTTAATACTTTCAGAGATGCATTTCTTTAACGATAGAATGCCAAATATTATTATTTTTAATAACCAAACTCAGTGTTGGAACAATCCTATAATGTCTATATATTTTTGATACACTCGGAAATGCCGCAAATTGTAATTTCATTTCATGCAAGTGCCAATTTTTATATACTAGACAGATCCAAACCATATTTGAAAAATTTTAATCACCTCCAAAGTATCTTTATTTTCATTCTCTGATTTTGATGAAATGTATTGACATACATTTGAGTACTTACCTCACATGGCAACGCAATATGGCTACAGGCCAGTGACCAAGTTCTAAAAATGCTTGCCACTGGCATTAAAGACGACATCAGTTTATCATTACACTAATTGAATTTCTCTCGGTGGTTACAAACATCCGAAGAGAGCTGCACATATAATAGCTTGTGTGGCAGTGTACATCTAGAATGTACTAATTGCGGTGGAATCATCCGATAGAATTATAAATGTGTGCAATTAAAAGTTTTAATTTGGCAAACGATCATAACTTTTGTTTTGAAAAGAATTTCATAACATCAATGGGAAATCATTAACAGAGTTGGCGGTAACGTCACGGATATTAGGGATGTCTGTGAGAAAATATAATGAGTACTACAATTTATGAAAACATTGTATCTGTATAACTCCTTGTGAATATTTAAATTGAATAAATATATTAAAAATCAAGGAATAGGATAGGAACAGTATTCTTAAATTTTCAGAAGATAGATGGATCAAAATCACTTGAAGTATTATTTCCATATATATAGTATAAACATATTGGTATTCTTGCCTTATAAGCGTGGTTAAAAATAATTAAAATTTGATATATATTTACAAAAATATTTTTTCTATATTTCTATTTGTTTTGGTTTGGCTATATTAAAAAAAATACATTTTCCTGCAATGTTACTGCACTTCTACGAAAATTGAATTGAAGACTCTGTGTAATGTAATCCAAGATGAAGGGTATATAAAGCTCAGAACTTAACGCCGGTTTTACTTGTTTAATATATATTTATTCACAATATTATTCAATATTAAACGGCCTATGTTTCTAACAAGTTGATATTTTGATATGATAGCAAATAAAAATATATTTCTTCGAAAGCATTAGACTGCTAAGCAGCTTTGCCAGTTTTCTCTCGGCTGTATCCCCCAATTATGTTTTGGAAATCCCTAAAATCTCCAAATATATTTATCGTGTTATAGAAATAAAGTATATTTCTTCGATTTATTTACATCAAAATTCATTAAAGGTTTCAAATGTTATTATAATCTATATTTATAAAAGAGAATGCCGTCCGTGTGAACACGCAAAACTTTATAACGGATCGTCTGATTTTCACGATTTTGGGCTTGATGAATTCGTGTTGGCCCAAGGAAGGACATAGGATGTAAAATTGGTACATAAATATTACTGACCACGAGAATGATAAATATGATGCCGAAATTTGGATTTTCATTTTATGTGTGTGGCAATAGTGTTTTTTTGAGCCAGAAGGCTGCAAATTGGAACGTATATATTACTGACCACAAGAAAGATAAATATGATGCTGGAGTTTGAATTTTCGTTTGGTGGGTAGTTGGGGCGTGGCAAAAGTGTCTTTTAGCTAGAAGGCTGAAAATTTGAACGTATATATTACTGACCACGATAATATCAATATGATAAGATCAATATGAAACCTGATTTTAATTTTACCATTTGTGTTTTTGCCTGGCGAAGCGGGCGGGGTTCAGCTAGTTAAATATATAAAATACTTCAGATTCAACTTCTTTTGATTCAGCCTCAACGCAAAATTGTGAATTGGTTTTTGTAGTGTTTCATTTATTTATTGATGTGAAAAAAGCTAAACTCCCGGAGATATTTTCATTATTTTGAGTATAGCTTGAGATAAAATTACCAAAAAATTATAAAATAATCAAAATTTTGTAATATAATTGGTATAGTAGATTAGAACATATGCCCATTTAAGAAAACGAACCCCCAATGGGGGTAAATATTGGGTAATGTGATAAATTTCTAATAGCCTTTTCGGACTGCATGAGAAATCAATCGACTTTAGCTCAAGGTCGATTTTCAATTGTCAGATCCCATAGAAATTTAACATTTCAAAATCGACCTTAAGTCATTCCAAGCTGGCATCGATTGATTTCGCCTATAGTCTGTAAAGGCTATATTAGGAAGATACATATGATAAATCATATGAGGTAGGTAGGCGCAATGCCGCGCCTCTTCAAGAAATGGTGTCCGTTTTGGCCGGGTGCATCAAGCTGTACCTTAAGACACTGTTTTAAATTATTTTCTAGCCACTTACTTCAAGTAACCCAAGAGAAAATAGTCTAGGTGTATTAAATCACACGATCTTTGTGGTTAATTTACAAGATCATTTCGAGAAAAAACTTGTCGATTAAATAAGTCGATTTATTGAACAATAATAGCTTTGCCACATCTGAAAAAAAAATGGGGACATTTATCGTTATCGTTTAGGGGTGAAAAGGGGACAAAAAACGATACATAGTACCTTTAATCTCTAATCGCTTACACACGTAAAATAAATGGATTTTTTCAAAATTCGTACTTTTAAGTGGGAAATATGGAAATGGGATAAAATTGGTACCGTACATTGCTCTGGCTGTATATAACTACAACTCAGAGGCTTTTACGATGTTTGCACTTTTAGGGAAAACGCCCCTAAAAAAACGGATAAAATGGTAGCGTGCAAACGGTAGCGCTGGAATAATAAAAATCGGTGTATACTTCGTTATTGCGGCGTAGACTGGAAAAATAAAGGGAACTTTCGACATTTGTACTTTTAAGGACAAAATGTGCAGAAAGGGATAAAATTTGAACCGACCAAATGGCTACAGCTAGAATCATTAAATTTGACTTCTGCATTCCTCTGGCTGTGTAGATGGGCAATGTAAAGGAATTTTACGAAATGTGTACTTTTTGGGAAAACGGTCGAAAGGGGATAAAATTGGAACCAATCAAACAGCTGCAGCTAGAAGCATGATTTTCGATTAATACATTCCCCTAACTGTATAGATGAAACATTTTACGAAATTTGTACTGTTAGAGACAAAACGGGGTACAGGGCTGAAAAAGGAGGCAAGCTATAGGTATTGTCATGAAATTAGGTGAACGCGGAAGACAATGAGTTTGCGAAAATCGTACTTTTAGGATAAAAATCTGCTATAGCTGGAATCACGAAGGTAGGAATTGCAAATGGGCGAAATCGGCCCAGAGGGAAAAAGATTCGCCAATAACCAATCTGAGCATATTTCTTGAATATTGCTGCTTTTTAATACATTTCAAGTATTATTTTGATATACTAGGTTAGACACATTCAGTTTTGAACTGTCACACAATTTTATCTGCTGCGTCTAATCAAATGGGGTAAGGATACCTTTGGACCCGAAATAAGAAAACAATTGTTGATATATAAGGTGGACCATGTAAAATTTTAAATTAGAATCGCCTATAAAAAAGTACTTCTTTTTTTAAATTTCTGATTTTATGTTTTCTTTATGCATCGTTGACCTTTTTATCTATTTAATTTTCTTATCGATTAATTCAGCTTGAGGCCATGGAAAAACTGGTGGTGTTGTTTTATTATTTATTTTTATTTTCCCAATATTTCGGTTGCCTTCGTCAACCATCATCAGATGATAAACACTAAACAAAAATATATACAATTTCTAACAAATATTCACTATCAATATCACAAAAAATTCAATAATAATTACATTAAAAATTAATAGGCGTCGTCCTGTTGTCTGCACAAATTATTGTCAAATAAAAGTCTCTCTTAGTCGGCTGTATTTTTGTATTATATGTCGATAAGCTTTCGCGGAATTCTATGTGTCTGTTTTGTAATTCATCCTGTTCTCCGTGGGAACGTCAATAACGTTCAATACTTCAAGAGTAAATCTTCGCTTATAATTCCTCTCCTCTGCTAATATTTGTACGTCTTTGAAGTTTGGCGTATGGCCTGTCAGTGGGCCAGTGGGCCGCAAGAGCTGTTTTTTGCTCTATTTGTTTTGTCAGTTGCTTTTTGGTCCGATTTATGTGAAGAAAGTCTAGTTTTTAGTTTCGTCTTGGTAGTACCAACATATACCTTTTGGCATATGTTGGACTTGTCGCCATTACATGGTAATAATTTATTCAGTAAAACTAAATCTAAGATCAAAAAAAGAAGACATGTCTAATGTAGTTTATAGGAAACTACATTAGACATGTCTTCTTTTTTTGATCTTAGATTTAGTTTTACTGAATAAATTATTAACGGTAATATTTGTTTTGAGAGCCAATTGAAAATTGTCTTTGTTATAAATGTCAGCAGAAAATCCTTGTACATACGTCAGCGGTTTATAGATTTTCTCCTCCTTCTCTTTATCATTTATATGTTTTTCCATCTTAGTATGGCTTATCAGGTTTGTTTAGGGAAGTCATTTGATCGTAGAATTTTCTTGATTTTGCGTTCATTGTCTTTGTGAAATGATGAGTCACTTATATTGAATACCCTATTTATAAAATTCGTCGCTGTGTTGATTATTGTTCGTCTATGGTGTTTGGAATGAAAATGTATAAGTATTCCTGATGACGTTGGCTTCTGGTACCAGTTCAATTTTAGCAGGCTTCCTTGTCTATGAATTATAGAGTCAAGATATGAGATTTTATTGTCTTCTTTCCATAGTGAATTGTATTTGTCGATAAAATGAGTTCAGTGTTTTTAGGATATTGTCAACTTCTTCCTTCCTTAGTATCCCAAACAAATCGTCTACATATTAAATTCTGATTTTATTGGAAACCCAGAAAATAAATATTATCATTTATACGACTACCAAGGCTCGGCAGTACCTCATCCGATCAACCCAATTTGTCTGTACATGGCCACATGATGTCGCCAGTCCAAACTGCACACCAAACAGTGACTCGTTGTGGATGCATTGGCTTCGCAATAGTCACGGGTGGGTACTCTGAACCCCACATCCGGCAATTTTGTTTATTGGCATAACCACCGAGATGAAAATGAGCTTCATCTGAAAACGCGAAAAATTTCCACGTAAATTTCTTACAGTTTGCTTTAAAGACTGACTACTTAGGAAGTAAATTTTTAAAATATCCCAATATTGTTCTATCGTATAGCGCCGCATTTGGCAAATGTCAAACATAATGTCAATGTCAAAGCAATCGGTAGTTCAAATTTAAAATGTTACATGACCCACCCTATATTTAGTTTGTGTTTAGCTTAAGCTTTCTTTTTTGGTAGTTGTCATCTTTACTTTTAAATATCATATATAAATATCTTTTTAAATTTCAGAATCTTAATTTGTATGTTAAATGGGTGCGTCTCACCTATTGAAGAAGATTATTTTTAAATTTATTTATTTTCATTCAAAACTATAGAAATGGAAAAGTATTGGAAGGAAAATAGTACAAAATATAATAATTTCCCTAATACGTTACTTCTACGTAAAATCGAAACTCTCTAATCGGCCGGTGATACTATGCAATGCACTCCATGGTGGATGGTATTTAACATTCTGCCGATCTTAGCATATTTTACTTGTTTTAATATGAACTAATATAAAATATTAAATTAATGTTATTGATATTCCGTAGTTATTCCGAATAGTTAATAAAAAATAAATATTCGAAATACTTTAATAAAACAATACAATTATAAACATTGTAGGAAAAAATTTAAATTAGTACGGATATAAAGTAAACATTGATTAATTATAAAATTAATTAAAAACGAGAATATAGATTTTTCCCGAGTCACGCATCGTAGCCATTCATTTTTATGCCAGCAAAACACTTCTCGACATTTGTCCTCATTCGATTTTTCTAGAACCCAATTGTCAATTTTGTAAATAATGAGTAAACAACTCGCCCTAATGTACATATGAATCTGTGTATCTATCTGATAAGTGTTGAAAATGTACATGCGTGTATGCTTCGCATGCACCACCTCGTTCACTCGTCTGCAGGTGGTATTGGCGTATAGACTGACTACGATAAAGTTTTAATTATCCCATAATCTCGTGTAATACACGTGGTGTTTGTTAGGAAGTAATAAAACATTTAACCAACCATCAACTCCCCTTTAAATGTGCAATTGTGTGTGCGCGTGTGTGTATGTTTGAGGAAGTGCAATGTGTGTGTGTTTGTATCTGCTATCATCATGGCTGATATCCCTGTTTCAGTTTTGTATGTGTTTTGTTTTCATTTTTTGAATAACAAAATCGTTTTACTCCCATAATGCGCTTCACTATATGTTCCGAAGTTTTTGTTTGTTTTTCTTGTGGTACCGCACAGTGTTTGGAAAAGTACCCACAAAAGGAATATTAATTACACTAAACAACAAAAAATTAAAATTTTTATTTGCGAGATGTAAAAATTATTTTTTTAAATAAAACAATAATAAAGGAATGTTAATTACACTAAACAACAAAAAAATCTAATGTTTATTTGCGAGATGTAATTTTTTTAATAAAAAATAATAAAGGAATATTAATTACACTAAACAAAAAAATTTTCAAAAAAATCAAATTTTTATTTGCGAGAGGCAAACGCAAAAATATATATTTTTATTTTTTGCTAAAATTCCAATTTTTTCGAAATTCATATTTTAGAAGAAAGAAATATTTTTTGCTGAAACAGAAAACAATTTTTGCTGATACTTTAAAATCCATACAAAAAGTATTTTTTTTATTTTTAATAATTGTTTTCTTCTTGCGATGGAAATTTTTGTTTGGTAATGAGAAGGAGGAGACCCACACTCAACTATATACACTCCTGTCATATACGTATTTGATATCCTATGTAGGGCTAACTCATCAGTGGCACATCTACAAACTTCAATTGTCCCAGTACCCAATAACATTGTTTTTGATATTTACGTCACCAACTTGTTAACTTACCTCTATATGAAACCGATTCCATCCACTGTAAGCCCGTTGTATGTTGGTGCAACGAGTATTGTTCGATGTGTAAAATTAAGTAGTTTCGACGTCCACACACACCATGTACACTAAACCCCCAAGTGCTGGCTGGTGATGGTGTTTCGAGTGTGTGGCAACTACTTCAGTTAATGAGCCACTACCATTTGGGAGTCCTGTCGATACATATCCTGCACTACTGCAGATACACCCCCCCACCCACTCGCCTAGCCGCCCATTCGAACGCTTTTGGGTTATTTGATAATGAAAAAGTTTTAATAACTCAATTATGTGCATCAGAAATGAGTAATTTTGCCTGCAATTTTAATTGAAATTCATTCTGGATGAAACGTTGCACATTTTTTTCTTTCTTTCTACGATATTTTTTTAAGCTCATGTGGTTTGCTGCCTGAGTTGTAAGTGAAATTGCGTGTGTATGAGAGCTTTTGTTGGTTTCTGTGTGTTGTTTTTGCAAAATTGTCAGTAATGAATAAAACAATAGCTGGGAAATAATGGAAATTCAAACGCCATGCAATATAAACATACTTGGATGTAAACATATGTACGTTGCTACTAAAAGCAACAATAATTTACAATAGGAATATCATAAAAGCCACGTGCGTCCATATAACCTTTGGCCAAAGTATAGTACCTTTGATATGATGGATACGAGATGTATCAGAGCACTTTAATGGAGTTTGTATTTGTATTGTGGGTTCCTATTTATCCATTGTTGGTTTTTGGGGTCAGAAGACCCTCATCTTCTCTCAACATCAAATTGTTTATAAAAATATAAACAAAACAATTATCAAAGTTTCAGTCGGTTAGAATGTCCGTTTTCCAATAACGTTTTCAAATTTGTCAGAAGTGTAAATATAAACATATAATAAAAGGAAAAGTAAAAATAAAAAATCGCTCACCGTAATGTCAATAACCAACAGAAGTATTTAACTATATTTTTATAGTTTTTATAGAAATAGTAAAATATAAAAATTAAACATACCCTATGTTAATAAGAGCGTACAAAAGAATAGATATTTAAAGTGCAAATATTTGGCTTAGTGCCAAAAAGAGCCAGATAAACTATTGGATACATCACAAAATCACCTTTCGATGTGGTGATACCTAGTGATTAAAAAAAGTTGAATTCCATTAAGGTGGTTAGGCCAACAAAGAGTGTTCTTTGAGAAAGGAAACTAATTTTGGGTCGTGAAAATATTTAAAAAATTCCGCAAGTATTACCAACCATAGTAAAGCAATATAATCAGTTTTTCATTCTCTGGTCAAGTTCGCGTTTGATTTTTGAAGGATATAATTATTCATAATTTTTGAAATGGACGCCTTGAAAATCTAAATAAATTTTGTGGTTTTAGGAAGTGGATTAAAAAGTCGAAAAAGGTCCTTTCCATTTTTAATCATTCATTACCATTAAAGGCAATTGGTAGCATTTTGAGGAAACAATATACATAATGGAGCTTACTGTTCTACAATATATAACCAGATTTCATCTTTCTATGTTAATTCGTTTATTTTCTAAGATATATTTTATATAAATAATAAATATAGACGACTTTTTTATATATCCTTAAAATTGCATTTCATAAAATGAATTGTTGATCATAAAAAAATCTAGATTTTTTTAAACTATAAAAATACCAATATGGCGTTTTTAGGACTAGCAGAAAACTTACAAAATCCTTTTGAATAATTATATTCTTTAAAAATGGCAAGTTCACTTAAACGCGAACTCGGCCAGACAAGGGAAAATTAAGTACATAGTTTTATTATTTTCAAACATTATTTTAAATACTTATTCGCACCCTATGATAAAAGCATTAGTGTCAAATTAAAGAGTAGAATGTCTGTAAAAAATACTTTAAATATCATGCTTCTATATGTATTAGTTCAGCATTAACACCACTCATTTCAAGTTTATCTCTTTGTTTATTCATATTTTACTTCTGTTTTTAAAACTAAAATAATACAGATAGATGCTTTCAATTTAAAATATTTTTAGCACATATTCGCTTTTTTAATTTGACATTTATAGCGATGTCATAAGTATTTAATTTTATTTTTGAAAATTGTATCCTTTGAAACTTGTTTTTCCTTTTAAGGGTCAACATGATGAGGAAATGAAAAACTAAACCGCCAATAAACTCCATTTCACTTATAGTTTCATACGTATATCGGCTGCTTCTAGTGTACTGTCGACCAGTATAATTGTTTATTTAGGATGGATTTTCAACAGTGTTCGTTTATAAATAACAGTAGCAAGACAAATACGTAGGATTTTTTTCGATATATCGATCATTCCATGCCAAACCGAACACCTTTTTTTATATAACCATTTCCGATTTCTTTGAAACTTTGTACGATAACTAAACTTTATAAAATATTTGATTCGTAGAAGACGAAAAAAAAACGATTTTTTTTAAATATATGAAAATTGCGAAAATCAAGAAAAACGTGCCGAGGTATGAACACTGAAAATGGCTATATTTTTTCTGAATTTTTAGGTTGGTGTTTTCATAGTGAATAATACAAAAGAAGAAGAAAAATCAGAAATACACAAAATTGTTGTCAGTAGCAGTCCATAGCCAAGAACGTCGGCCTTACCTTTAAAATAAGCCTTCATTCTTTGAATTGTGCCCACACGTTTTCTCACTATACCATTTTCAATGTTCATACCTCGGCACATTTTTCTTGATTTTCCCAATTTCCAATTGGTCCTATCTTTAAAAAATAGTTTTTTTCTTTTAAATACGTGTAAAATATTTTTAACAGTAGAATATGTCTGCGAAAAATCGGAGTCGTGGTCGCATTTTTTTACGGAAATCGTTCCGTTTGATATGGAATGAACGATATGCATTTTTTATAAAATGACGGGCCTTTTAAGGAAATAATATAAATGACGGAAGGTGTTAATACCAAAAATTATATGCAATATACAAATAAAACTCTTTAAACTTCTCTAGATAGTGTATTTCGAAACATATATCAACATTTATTTATATTTACGGGCAACTTCAAGAACAGTTTTGAGATAAATGTGTTTAAAGTTTAACTAAAAAAACGACAAAAAAACTGAAACTGGCATTTACAAAATTTTACCCGCCATAATTTTTTTTGGATATAATTTTTGAATAAAGATTTCTGATAAAGGATGCCTGTCATATTTGAATTTATGAAATTGGTCGATTTTTGTAAATGGTTTTCTGATGTTTCGTAGCTTCCTGTATACCAGATTTATTTTAACCAAAGCTTGTGCCAATTTGAGTGGGTGGTATCAGAAGGGGTGCCCAGAGGCGTACAACTCTACAAAAACCTTGCCATGAAAAATGAAATGTCAGAGAATTCCTACCAGACGCATAGTTGTAATAAAGACTTGAGGCGTATATATTGCATTTCTTTGACAAATATGGAGGGGTATATTTCGAGATATATCTGTTCCGAATATTCGCGTGTACGTAGCAGTTTTAATTTAACATACGTGTATGCACGTCACGTCCCTTCTGGAGGTACCAGACAATTTCTCCCACCTACGAACTTAAACTAAGTCTGGGGAAAATATAACCATGTGCAAAGTTGGAATAAATTCATTAGCTCCTTTCGACAGCTATCGTATTCACCAGCCAGATTCCTTCAATGCTTTACACTTGTTTCTGCCCCAAATGATATATACCCTCCTACTATGTAGAGTAATGGTAAATAAAATGTCAGAGTATTCCGATCATCCGCATAGAATTAATAAAGACTTGAGTCGTATATATTGTATTTGTTTGACAAATATGGAGGGGTATATTTCGAGATATATCTGTTCCGAATATTTGCGTGTACGTTGCAGTTTTAATTTAACATACGTGTATGCACGTCACGTCCCTTCTGGAGGTACCAGACAATTTCTCCCACCTACGAACTTAAACTAAGTCTGGGGAAATATAACCATGTGCAAAGTTGGAATAAATTCATTAGCTCCTTTCGACAGCTATCGTATTCACCAGCCAGATTCCTTCAATGATTTACACTTGTTTCTGCCCCAAATGATATATACCCTCCTACTATGTAGAGTAATGGTATAATCAATTAGGACTTTCATGAACAATTTGAGGTCTTTCCTAGTTTCTCAAAAAATATTCAGGAATTTGTGGCACGTATGTTTTATAAGACATTTTTCACAAATTTTATTCAAAGAAAAAAGTCATTAAAAGTTGCCAAATACTATGAAAAAATCATAAATATTACCAAGGTGATTCGCTCAGTGCACGATTCCTCCATCATCTACCTCGAGTAAGCAAGGCTGTGATTGTGTTCTATAGGGAGGGCCATTTAATATTTTAAATTAGAATCGGCTATAAAAAGTACTGAAAGGTTGAACTTAGTCATATAATAATGGAACACAATATCATTCATATGACTACCACGACTGGCTCGGCAGTACCACATCCGATCAATCCAATTTTTCAGTACACGGCCCAATGAAGTTGCCAGCCCAAAATCCTCATCAAAGAGTTACTCATTGTGGGTGAATTGTAGTCTCAATAGCCTCGTGTTGGTTCTCTGAACCCCATATGCAGCAATTTGGCTTATTGACATGTAAATGAGCTTCATGAAGGTTGATCTCTTCGCGAAAAATGTCCACATACATTTCTTACAGTTTGCGTTAAAGACTCGCTACTTTGGAAGTAAAAGTTTAATATTTCCCAATTTTGTTCTAGCGTATAGCGTACTATTTTGAAAATGTCAAACATAAACTTGAAAATAAAAATAATGATGAATGTTATTCTATCTTTCAAAGACAAAGTAAGCGGTTGTTCAAATTTAAAATGTTAAACGGCACACCCTATAGTTGTATTGTTACGTTAGTGATAACTTTGATAGCAACCTGGCTATTTGCTAATATCTACAGCTTAGCGCTCCAATCATGTTGCCGCATAGATATAACAATATATTACCTATGCGAAAATGTCCTATTCCTCATATAAAACCAGTCAACAGCCATATTGCCGTAACTACCGCCAAAAAATCCTAACAACTCAGTAAAAATGTTATAACTATATTACTGGGATTAACGAATTTGATCAGCCAGGTTCTTTGTCACCAAGTTTTATGAGCTAACCTCCTGTATCTACATATGTGCTCGTATATACTCAAACTAGTCCATTGCTGGCGTTCAGGGTTAATAACCACTTCAACAACCCCACCACTTGACGATGTGCTCGGGCTAATAATTGTTGGCAGGACACACACTGTCAACAATCTCGGGCTATTGCGTTTTTCTTTTGAAACTTGAGTGTGGAAAATTTCTATCGGAAAATATGTACATGGACACATTCATGAATACGTACATAAATTTAGGTTAGGTTATTGTGGCCTGATTGGATTGACATCCGCACATATACACACACACACGCACACATTCTGTGTTAATTATATCAACGGCAACAAACAAACAGCTATGGCTACATCAAGGACATGAATGGCGGCACGAAGCGCAACAACAACAGCAAAAAGACCCAGTATATTCTCTTAGCCAGTCAGGCATTCAGTCACTCGTCGTTCCTTCCAGCCAGCCATACCGCCATCCATCTATCGATTCAGACCATCTTTCATCCATTCAATAATTTATTTGTTCATTGGACCGTTTTTAAGCTCATAATACAAGGCCATTTAGGCCCTTAATTCAACTGGGTTCGCTACTTGACATTATAACACACATACCAGTGTCAGTCACAGATACATGCATATATATACTGGATACATACACCGCTTATGCCCTTTCTACTGACTGCTCCGTGCCACTAGAAACACATTTTGTCGCTGTTAACAAATTCACTTCAAAACAACACTGATTTTTTACATATTCCTACATCGTACATCGTGATTTAGATACTTGCAAACATACAAACTTATGAGAAAATCCAGAAATTTTCCATCAACTTTGAAATGGCTTCGGTGGCATTGACAATGACTAGAGAATTTTCTGTTTGACTATTTCAATCGCTTGCGATTTAAAAAGTCCAACTTTAATTATACCTTCTTTTGATTAAAAACGATAGTCAATCTTTTAAAAGCACATAGAGACCGTGCCAATATTTTAAATGTATTGGTATTCTAGAGAAAGTAGCAGGAACCTCATCCGTTGAAAGCTGAACAATTGATACTAGTTTAAGTTTTAGTTTTGTTTGAGTAGTGATCGATTTTAGGCAATTTTCAGGTTGTTTTATTATTATTACATGTGAAGAGCCGATCGGATTCTGAGGTCGACCATTGCTCCAGAGTATATTGTACTTGTTGGGCCCTTTAAAATTTTATAATTGAAATACCGTCGTCATTAGGTACGTTTGTTTCAAAAACTGTTCACCGTAGCGCGATTTTTGAGATATTCGCCTTTCTCGATTCTTCATCCTGGTTTATGCTCTGGCTCGCATATGTATTTGATAAAAGTACATTTTCAAAAGTACATATCACACGCTCGCTCTAAATTCGCCGAATCGAGCCATTTAAATATCAGGCTGGGTCATGAGAAAATTTGATGCTGTAACCTCTCAGGAATGACGATTGGATTGTTTAATGAACGAAATTCTATTTTATAAAAAATATCAGGAGGAATCAATATCTTTCGATATGATAAATAAATGATATGATAATAAATGATAAGTATCGGACGAATAATTATGAGGCTGAGGCCTTTTTAAAAAAATATTTTAACAACAGTCTCGCTCTGAATTCGTCGAATCGAGCCGTTTAAATGTCTGGCTGGGTCATGAGAAAATTTGATGCTGTAACCTCTCAGGAATGACGATTGGATTGTTTAATTTTTAAATTAAATTCTATTTTATAACAAATATCAGGAGGAATCAATATCTTTCGATATGTTAAATAAATGATATGATAATAAATGATAAGTATCGGACGAATAATTATGAGGCTGAGTTCATTTTTTAAAAAAATATTTTAACAAAACAACATTCAAAGTATTTAAAAAAGAAGAATCAAGTTTCTCGCTAAGTTTGTCATTTTGATACCATTCGAAAGCTATTGAGTGTATTTTTTATACCGTCACTCTACAGAGTAGGAGGGTATATATCATTTGGGACAAAAAAAGTGTAACACATTGAAGGAGTGACTTAAGACCCTAAGTATGTTTGGATCAAATCCGTTTCAAGACTTTTCAAGGTGTTTGATCTATGTCTGTCCGTCCATCTGGCCTGTGTAGACGATAACTATCGAAAGAAGTTAAGGAATCGATTCAAGTTTTGCACACGGTAATATGTTTTGCAAAACTTAGTTGAAGTTCAAAGATGGGCGAAATTGACACGCCCCTTCAGGTACCTCCCACACAAATGAGCCATATTCTTATGTTAAATTAAAACTAATGTAACTTCCAAACGGATACTCAGAATCAGTTATATTTTGGTATATGATTATATTTTTATAATCACTTAAAGTGTACTAAATATGGCAGGGTTTGCCACACCTCTTCAAGTACCCCTGGCTGTTATAACTTCTATCAGATGACCGGAATACTGTCAAATTTGATATTTGGCAATGCTTTTATAGGAATTACATTCCCATGGTATATGGGCGATATAGCCACACCCCTTCTGGTACCTCCCACACAAAGTGGTATAAACTTTGGTTACAATAAAACTGACGTAACAGCCATACGGGTAGTCAAAATCACAGGTAGTCACACACAAATTATCCTGCCCTAAGTATAATGGATTCCCTTATAACTTCCGTATATATGTTTTCTGAGAGCCAGGGTATATATAAGTCGGTTTAGCCGACTGATGCTTACTTACTGGTTTTTTAATCTATATTTATAAAAGAGAATGCCGTCCGTGTGAACACGCAAAACTTTATAACGGATCGTCTGATTTTCACGATTTTGGGCTTGATGAATTCGTGTTGGCCCAAGGAAGGACATAGGATGTAAAATTGGTTCATAAATATTACTGACCACGAGAATGATAAATATGATGCCGAAATTTGGATTTTCATTTTATGTGTGTGGCAATAGTGTTTTTTTGAGCCAGAAGGCTGCAAATTGGAACGTATATATTACTGACCACAAGAAAGATAAATATGATGCTGGAGTTTGAATTTTCGTTTGGTGGGTAGTTGGGGCGTGGCAAAAGTGTCTTTTAGATAGAAGGCTGAAAATTGGAACGTATATATTACTGACCACGATAATATCAATATGATAAGATCAATATGAAACCTGATTTTAATTTTACCATTATTGTTTTTGCCTGGCGAAGCGGGCGGGGTTCAGCTAGTAATTTATAACAGCAAGTATTGCTGCTTCGTACGGAGTAAAAAAAACTGATAATTTTAAAATCACAAAGCAAAACAACAAACGCATCAGCTATCGATCAAATGGTCGATCATCAACAATAACTATAACGAGATTTGTCCTCCCCATTAAAAACACCGCATAGCATGGACGACGCTTTCAGTCAGAGACTAAAGTATAAATAAACCCCTCAAATTTGGATTAGGTTTGCGCCAGACTTGAGCAATTCCATCGCTTCCAAACATATTGAATTGGCATTGATTTTTGAAATATAAATATATATATAATATAATGAAATATATATAATAATAACTGCATACTTAATATTTTAATGAAATATTTAATTTTTTAGCTCCAAATTTTAAAATTATATTTAAACTGTAGCATCTGGCTGTATGTATGAAGGCGTGATAAAAATATAAAACGATCGGTCCATTTTCATTATGGATTTAGGCCCATTAGAAATAAAGGGACGACGGTTATTTTTCTAAAAAATCAAATTTTTTGTGTCTTATTTTTCCCGTTTTAGAAATTGTGATATTCCTGTATAAGGTAGTGTTTTTTAAAAATAACATTAATTTTTTGAATTATTTTCAAAATATTTTTGTGATAGGGCATTGTTTTAGAAAAATAACCGCATCAAAGACAACTGTCGATTTTTTAAATGTGGACGCCATAGGTCTTTTGAAATGAAGTCGGCCATCCGGTATTATTCTCAGGGTATCAGCCTACTCGTATATTAAGTACTTGTCTATATAGTTGGACACTAGCATGTATTGCTTCAGTTATATGCTCTAGAAGTTCTAGATTCACCGATGTTAGCTTGAACTTTCTTTCTAGCGCACTTGTATAAGGATTGCTTGTCGCACAGTAATATTTTGCTGGAAAAAATACATTTTTCGACAATTAATTTTCAAAAATCTAACGATGCAGTTCTATTGAAAAGTGTTTCACTGAGAAAAGTCCATAATTTGTTTTCGTAATTAGTAACAGTTTATCTTGGAAAAAATCTAGTAAATATTGCAACACGAAAACTGATGACAAATTTAGTACAACTAGGTAGTTTGAGCGTGAAAGATGTTTTCACTGTAGTTTTTTAATTTCGGTTTTACTAATAAACAGAATCTTCTTTTTAAACGAAAAAAGTTATTTGGATTTCTTATGTAGTTTAGCAGATAGAAGTGAATTAAAATGGCTTTAAAAAATCCAATTTTAAACTCTGTCCAAAATATCTAAAAAAATTTGTGAAAATTTCACTTTGAGTTGTATGGGCGGTATGTGATGGGCGTGGCCAATTTTGTGCAAACTTCTTAATTGCGATCAGAAAATGCTCGGTACCATGTTTCGTCACTCTACGAGCACTCCATATATTGTTTGCACTCAAATGTATGAAGCCATCCCACTGTGCGATTCTTTCAATATACATGTAGACGTTGACTTAATAGAGTCCTTAACTTCATAGTGTTCTTTAAACCATAGATAACTTCTACATTTGTCAATAGTCTTTCTAAAATTAGGCCCTGCTTTCTCCTTTAAGATCCCAGCTATTATAATATAAAATAAAATATTCTCTTATCTGATTTGTAAAGCACTATTTAACCAAAAATATTAAAAATCATGATTTAAAAAATCGTTCGCTTCTACATCCATTTTTACATGTAGATTTTGTTGAAATGAAGCCAATTAAAAAATAAAACAATTTTTGTAGTTTTTTCTATTTTTTTATTATTTTTTATGCCAGAATTTTTTTCTCGAAAAAAAATCTACTTTTACCTAATTTTTTGGAGATTGTTACCAAATCACTACTGCTAGGTGTTAGTGAAATTCGCAACATTTTTAGACATTAGAAGTACCTTTCATTGTTCATAAAAGTGGATGTGGTCGGAATTATATTTCCAAAACGAGAGTACCAGAAAAAATGGAATTTTATTAAAAAAAATATCCCTAAAAATGTTTGTCGTGTTGATTTTATGATTAAATAAAAATATAATAAAAAATATTTTTAGGTCTCAGTCAGATTTTTCTTGCTGCACAGTGTAATGTCAATAGTGTATTCAAAGTAAACTATACAACAATACCTTGTGTTTTATAAATGTTTCCTGCTACATCACAACCCATTTTGATTGTTTCCTGTAATAAACTTCTAGCGAAACTTGCGCTGCCAACTTAAAACATCCATGTTTTCTATTCATGTACTCTCTAAAAATACACATTTCTTTTGTTCGCTTAAAATATATATGGAATTGTCCTTACATGGATATTGGGAATGCTTAACACTATCTATCTATCCCCATGGTGCGGCATGTTTTGTAATGGAAATTTTTCTACGAAAAATACTTTAAAATTTTCTCAAGCATTATTTAGTTATTGAAGTCTCTGGTATCTGATTTGGCAGGAATATCCTTAGACACACACACATCCTTCTTCTGTGTACACAGGCTGGTGAAATGGGAGTGTGGGAGCGTGTTTTTGTGTGATTGAAAGATTAGCATCAGCATTCACGGTTTCCAGTCACCATGGCAAACGGATGGGAAGCAATGGAAAGAAAAGAAATACTGTCAAGCATCATTCAAGGAATTCCCTTTGTAGACGAAATGTTTCCCATTCACGCTGTTACATAGTTAATTTGTTGTCGTTGTTGTTTGTTTTTTTTTTTTCACATTAACTTTGTTCGACGTTTCCTTGGCGGCTTGGATGGGCGGCTATGTGTTGTCTTTGATTTATGCATTAATTATGCGAAGTATGCATTTAATTAAATAATTGAATTTGATCAAGTGTGAAAATATAATGTAATTTTATATTTTCTTCTTTCTATCCATCCACATTCCCATTCACATATGTACGTGTTTGTCTGTATCTAAATCGAATATCTCATACTCGATAGACACTCTACATGTACATTGTACATATCTTTATTGCGCAATTTTCACACTGTAGCTATGTAGGTGGTGGAGGTGGAGGTGGAGGAGTACTATCCTTGTCTAAATAGTATACGAGCATTTCTTGGAAGCAACAACGATGTGAAAGCAAAAATGCTGATTCAATTATGGATTACAAATGAAATTAATAATGGATTATTTTTTCTGTCTTTGTGCCATTAACATTACCCTGCAACCGTAAGATCGTAGATAAGAACTTGTGCCGAGCGGCAAGCAATCGTAAGCAGAATTCCTTTGACATGGATTCAATGAACTTTTGCTTAGCTTATATAAAATACTATGTAGAGTAGGTATTCAAGGATAGTTCATATAAATACATGCCAATCAGGACAGTAACGAAGTGAAAGAAATGGCCATGTGTATAAACATAACAAGTGTCTGAAATTTCTTTGGAAATTTATTTACTTTGTGTACAACTGAGAGATTTAATTGAATCGGAATTAATAGAAGAATGTATATAGGCAGCCTGTACATATCTCGTCAAAGATTGAATTGTATAGAACAGAAAAGCGTCATCACATAATGTTGAAATTTTATAAAGATCTACTAAAATTTTGGTCTTCCTAAAAATGCTTGTTTTAGTTATGAAAATGAAGGCTGCATCGCCCATAATCGAAAGTGCTTTTTTTGTCATAATGAAAGTAAGTAAGTAGGTTTCAGTCGTTTAATTCGACTTAGAGAAAATGTATACCAGATGTGACAATATCGCTCATATTCCAGTTGAAGGAAATGTCTATAAAAACATTGCTAAAGTTCAATATTCACAGTATTCCGATCATAAGTTATGGCTGATTTAATCTTAGGTAGATTACGGTAATTTGAGTGGGAGGTACTAGATGGGGTGTGTCAAACCCCTCCATATTTCGTAAGCTTAAAGTGATTATAAAACCGTTATCACAAACCGAAATATAGCTGTTTCCGCAACTCCGTTTGCACTATTTGTGTGAGAGGTACCAGAAGGGGAGTGGTAAGTAATTTCGCCCATCTTACAACTTAAACTAGCTTTCAAAAATTCAGAAGGAAGGATACGGCTCAAACAGCTTAAAAATAATAAAACTGATTTGGTCGAAACTTAATTAGGGTCTTAAGTCACTCCTTCAATGCGTTAAACTTTTTTTCTGTCCCCACTTATATATACCCTCCTACTCTGTAGTGTGAGCGTATAAAAATACCCCAAAGGACACATAAATCTTTAATCTACGTAGCCGGGTTTTCAGATACCCCGACAATACAGGGAACTTTTATTTTACGTAGCCGACTCTAGACATAACCCAGAGGTGTAAATCTTTATGACTTTAAAATATATGCGTTTATCGTTTCATAAAAAAAAAATCACCGAAAAAATTTGTCCAATTTGACATTTTGGAAATTCTTGGTTTTATGTTGTTTGATTATCCATGACCAATTTGATTGATTTTTAGGTGTTTTTGAATGTGATACATACGAATTCCAGCTGTTTCGATCAAATTTTTTCTTATATATTTATATTTTTGCTAAATTACACATTGAAGCAGTCTGTATATACCATAATGAATTCTATTTTATTTATTTTCATATTTAAACTTAACAGATTTACTGATTTCAAATTTAATTTAAATACAACAATATTTATCATAGTTCGTGCTACATTTATTTTACAACTGTATCTCTGGATATGTATAAAAGGAGCACAGATTCTGTTGATAACTTCACTTAGCATTCTACCATCAAAGTTATCAGTTGTTTGTCCAGTCTTAGAAATAAGTTCCGTAAGGCTGCTTTTCATTCGTGTCAGAGGAAACGCTAGTTAATAAAATTATTTTATCAAACTTATTTATTTATATTTATATAATTTTATTTATACAATTTTCGAAATAAGCCTGATTTAATATGTTTTATATATACATCATCATACCTCAATACCAATAATTTTTGAAGAGTGTTATGATCTACTTTGAACCTTTCACATAACCATTGTCTGTTGGTTGATGGGTTTTCAACAAAATACAGCGGTCTCTCTATGAACTTAGTAGACAACCACCCACATCAACAATGAGTAGAGGAAATTCTTGGAGATGATGTTTTTATTTTTATTATTTATATTTACATAGTTTAATGGTTGAACTTTTTCCTGTTGCATATCTTTCTCCACATTTGTCTTTTTATTCATCATCAAGTTATAATCACGACCTGGTGCGGGACGTAAAACGTGCACCCAGCGATCGTGTGAAAAAGGGTCTAAATATTTAAATATTCCTAACAGCCTTAAACGGCTGAACAATCGCCCAATTTTTTTAACAGCAATTTTTGGCAATTTATTAATTTTCCTATGTTAGATCTGATAGCGCCCTAAAGCATATAACAGAAAGAATTTGAATATAAGTATATTTTCTAAATTTCATCAGTTTAAAAAGTTCTTTCTTGTGTTGAGTTGTACTTTAAATGGGGTTTTGCCCAAAACAATACAAAGATTACACGGAATTTAAGGATTAATGCCACAAACATCCAAAGGCCGTTCTTATGTTATCATTTCCGGAAACTGTCAGCGTTTAAAGTAGACTTTAAATGACTAATATGTCACCAGCAAGCAAACAACTTTTATTAGAAAGTCATTTCTTTGATCTCAGTATTTTCCCTCAATATATCACATTTCCTTTATCAATGTTTTGGGGAAATTTTTGGTGTGAGTTGTGGTTTTGTATCGGTGAACTGAAAAAAACCGCAACAATTTTTCATTAACACAAAATGTTAATGCCGCAAACACTCAAAGACTGTAGTTGTGTTTAGCTGAATGCCACTGTGCAGAAAAGGCGCACAGGAAATTGGCAACGTTTGGAATGGATTTTACAGATTAATTAATTAATACATGGACTCTTTTACGATTAATGCCACAAACACTCAAAGACTGACCATGTGATTTACTTTGCGACTTTCATTCGCAAAGAAAAACCGCACTGTAAACTGTCAGCGTTTATAGACGAATACAATTTCGATCGAAATCGTTGGGATGAGTTCGGATCAGTTGGATTTTTACGTTACCTATTTGCCAGCAATTTCACTTAAAATCTTGATTAATTCATAAATGTTCTTCTCAGCCATAGAGCACGTTCGTTTGACTAATTTTGATTTTTAGCAATGTTTGGGACCATTTTCGCATGAGCCCTTGAATCGCCGATCTGACTGAAAAACTAAATAATATCCAACTATTCGCAATGACAATGGCGACTATTTTACAGTGACAATATCCAGCCATTATTTTGAAAATATTTGTCCTCATTGCTGGTTCTGTCAGGTTTATCAGATGTGGGGCTTTGTACCCAAAAAATTAAATAGAAACAGGAGATTTTCGGGTGGTTTCATAAAATATTTATTTTATTTGCTGGAGATATTCTAAGTAATCTAGAGTACACTTAATATTTATGGACAAATTTGTATCTATATATAAAATGCAATATATGTCTGTATGTTCCGCATAGGACGCCAAACCGGTGAACCGATTCGCTTCAAAATTTTATTGTATCTAACTTCTGGACAGGGGATGGTTCCTGGATATACCAGGTCATGATAGGACAAAGGGGGTGGTACCTCCCACAC
Organism: Polietes domitor; assembly: GCA_947397865.1. Classification (NCBI taxonomy): domain Eukaryota; kingdom Metazoa; phylum Arthropoda; class Insecta; order Diptera; family Muscidae; genus Polietes; species Polietes domitor. The sequence goes on from OX377618.1 coordinate 168,993,123, forward strand.
AAACAATATTTGAAAACTATCAAAAATTACTCATTTTATCTTCCAAAGTAGGGAAATAGGAAAGAATGAACCTGTGCAACGCCGGGTATAAAATACTAGCATTTTATAAATATGTGCCGAAAATATAATGCAAATTCTACTGCAACTTAAAAATGTGTGCTGTTGGGAAGACAGTTGTCCCTTTTCAATATATTCAACAGTATCTTGAACAAGGATATTTCACACGATTTGAAGGGATATTGTCCTCATAAAAAGTCTCACATTATGCAACTTTTAAAATACAGTAATTAAAAGTTAAATCGCGAAGGACATTTCTATGAGGGTTATATTAAAATCTGGGACGGTGTGGCCCACTTTCACCATAGGTGTTCCTAGTTGAAAATATAATGCAATATAATTTGTCACATTTAAAGAACATCGCTTAAAATATATAGTTTTTCGAGCGGAAAAAGTCAAATCGAGAGCGAAATTTTTGTGGGCCCTATATCTAAATCTGATCTGATCCACATACACCATAGATATTTCTAGTTTAAATATAAGGTGCTGTGGCAAATTTAATGGAAATCGGTTATAATATACAGTTTCAATAGCGGAAAAAGACAAATCAAGAGCGACTTTTGTATGAGAGCTATATCGAAATCTGAATCGATTTACTTCAAATTAAATAGCGTCCTTGGCCCGCGAAATCTACATGTGCCAATTTTTGAATACATATGCCAACAAGAATAGGTGGACAGATGGACGGACATTGCCATATGGACTCAGAATGTGATCTATATAATAAATGATGAGTCTATCTATCCTTTTCAGTGGGGATATAAAAACGGTGCTCATATAAAAACGGTGCAAATGTTGGTAGTTCCGAAATAATATTTGCTTGCTATATCTAAAGCTGAACCGATTTTACCCATTCTCACCACAGATGTTTCTAGCTTAGATACATATAAGGTGCTGTGCAAAATTTGATCAAAATCGCTTATATGATGTGGCTTCTAGAGCAGAAGAAGTCAAATCGGGAGCAACATTTGTATGGGGGCTATATCTAAATCTGAAACGATTTGCTTCAACAGATTTCGTACTTGGCCAGCAAAACTTATTTGTGCAAATATTTGTTAGGATCGAACAATAATTGCAACCTGTACTTTGATTAAAAGAATGGATGGAGGACAGACGGACATGGCTAAATCAATTCAACGATGAATATATCTCGCTTCCTTTTATGCACATTTTTTATGCACAAATACATTACCCTGTGGTGTAGGGTAAAAAAGTGACATAAATATTCAACACTATGGGTATCAAATTATATTGAAATAAGTAGCTTGAGTTAAAATGTGATGTACTGCGATTTTTCATCACTTATTTGGGAATAAAGAAAAAATATATCTGGCAAGCCTGGGTTCTGTCTGGTAGCGAGCACGTTGGAGTTTCATTAATATGCATATGTTTTAACTAATTCTGCATTAATTTGACATAAAATTTAAAAATGTTGTTTTGAAATTGTTACAAACTTTACGGCGGCAAAAATAATACTCCCGCCCTCCCTCGTGCTGAGGGGGGAAGGTATACTGAACAAATGAAATATTGAAACAGAGCTGGTAAAGTAAACAACTGTAGTTGCAGGCAGCAATATCATTTCCTCAATTTGCACGGGCATTCTTTTCCATTTTTCACATTGTTATTCAAGCACATGCTCAACCCAGAAGTATTTACCACATGCAAACACACACACGCGGATGTGGATGCGGATACACTAAATTGGTCGGTTACTTCATTGCTATGGTTTAGTTGGTGGGTTGCTTGATGTTGCAACACGCTACAAATATAAAATTGTAAATGGGGCATGGCATCCAAGCAAAACTGGTGGCTTACAATGGCTGCATGTAAAAAATCCATATTCAATATGGACTACTATGGCAAGGACTACTATCGCTCTCCCCCCCCCTTACTCAGCATGCTGTTGTGTTGGTTGTTTTTTTTCTCAACAATTTGTGTTTGAAATATAAACCAATTGTTGGGATGGCTGGTGCTACTTTTGGGATCTGCCATGCCGATTCCCCACCCCACCCTAGTTCTGCTCTATTTGGTTTGCAGTGTTGGTGTTGAAGCATTTATTATGAAATTCGTATGGATTTATAGTTTTATAAACTATATATATCGTGTACAGCGTACAGTGGGTGGCTATATGGAGATGTTCTGGTTGGAAGATACCATTGTGATGTAGTCTGGTGTGCTGTGCTGTGGTGGTTTAAATATAATATTCGTTTATAGTGTTCATTTCGTTTTGCTGCGCTCACACATACATACATTCATTTTCATCATTGTATTGTATTTCTCAACGCTGTCTCTCTACCGACATTTGAAGCGAACATAATGGGGGTGGATTTCAAGTTGCCATTTAAAGTATTGCTATATATACATATGTATGTAATATAATAGAAATTTGAACATTTAGTTTTATTCTGGCAGCGTGCCAAAAATCTCTGTAATCATTGCAATACCCAGACAAAAATATATATCATTTCTTAAATTAGCTGTCAAATGCTGTTTTCTCTTAAACGTTTCTTGATATATCACATGAAACACGCAAACGACATCGATGTCTTTTCAAAAAATTGCCATCACGAAAGTTTCCGCTTCTATAAAATTATTAAATTTCTGGGGTGTTGTTTTCCAAGTATCTCTTTAGAAAAATGGAAATGGAAGAAACAAAAATGAAATGTATAAAATTTATGAAAATAGAAGCGTTTGTATGTGTATGTACGTTACCGATTAACCGATATTTGAAATTCCATGACCCTTGTCAAAAATTCGGACACATTTCTATAGTAATGATGGTTTTGCCTCAAAAAAAGCTGAATTTGGTAACGGATGCTCCGTCATTCACTTCTCCGAGTTTTTGTGTCATCCTCAACGTTTTAGCGACAAATACATATTCCTCTGATATCAACATTTCTCATAATACAACCATATATAAATGCTGGCGTTAGTTTTGCCACATACACTCAAAGACTGTCCTTGCGATTCGCTTATTGTCATTACGAATGTAAGCCGCAGCGGAAACTGTCAGCGTTTGAACCCATTTCGTTCAAAAAACAAACAACAAGGACCGGGCCGAACTTTATATCCCCTCCACCATGTATTGCATCCCACAGAGGCTGTCGATTTTCGTAGAAGTGTAGTACCATTACAGGAAAATTTTAATTTTTTTAATTTAATATAGCCAAACCAAGACAAATAAAAATATTGAAAATTAAAATTTTCAATTTTATAAATATTTATAAAATTTTATATTTATAAAATTTTAATTATTTTAAACCACACTTTTAAAAGCACAGCTACCACTATATATATACTATATAAATGGAATTAATACTTCAAGTCAATTCAAAAAGTAATGATAAGGCAGGAATCTTCAAAATAAAACTTAAATACCGTAACTATTAGTGGGTGCTTTTTTAAGCTACAGTTATTTGGGTGGTTGTATTTCCATTCTATTTCGATCCCAAAAGTAGAAATTTTGAAAATCCGTTATCTCTCACGTACACAATGCAAGATAACCTGACATCATGATTCTACCCGTTTTTGCCGTACAATTAAAAAATACGTGTCTATGCAGTTAGAGGCACGTATACACCGAATTCCATAATTCTAGCTGCGACCATTTGGTTGGTACCATTTTTATCCCTTTTTTCCATTAAAAGTACGACTTTCAAAAATCACTTTATTTTGCATGTCTACACAATTAGATGGATATACCGAATTTCATCATTCTAGCTTTAGCCGTGTCGTTGGTACCATTTGTATCCCTCTGTTCCCATTGTAAAAATATTTTTATTTTTCTTGTCTACGCAGTCAGAAGAATGTATACTCCGAATTTCTTGACTCTATCTGCGACCATTTGGTTGGTACAATGTTTATCCCCTTTTCCATTTTACAAACGTATTTCGATACTCCTTTTATGTTCGCGTTTGATAGGTACCATTTTTATCTCGTTTTGCCCCATCTCACCCCCTACAAAAAATATCACTATTATGATTCACTAATTGTGCACGTTCAAGACATATTCATAACACATTCGTAAATATTCTAAATATTAGGGGTATTTTCAGTCCTGGTGAGGGAAAAATATTTATCTTTAGACCAATTTCGCCCACTTTCAATCCCAACCGATCTAGAACTATTAGACGTATTAAGAGAAAATGTGGATGTCCTGGCTTCTTTCGTTTGCATGCTAGCGCATGGGCGGGCATGGCTAGATTGTCTTAGAATTTTATGGCGACCATGAATATATATATATACTTTATAGGGTCTCAGGTCAATATTTGAATGTGTTACAAACGGAATGACAAAGTTAGAAAGTTAGTTAGTTTCAAAAGGACCAATTGCTTCTTGTACTTTGAATAAAGAAAGAGCATGCGACATTGACCATGAGAATGGCAGTGATTTTTAATATTAATATTGTAATATTTTTCTTGTCGTACATGGTTGTGTGGTATATTGAACGACTTATTGGGAAACTTCTTCTATTCAATAGTTCAAGTCATCACATCAACAGAACCCAACGATTTGTACGTCATCAATTCGTCAACAATTTTACTTGGAATCTTGAAATTCAATTCGTCGGCATCAAGTTTTTTCGAAGTTCGCTCAACTAAACTTTATTTTGAGTAATCTTTGGAGCACTTTTCCGAAGAGTAGGGTCTTTGAATTTGTGAACAATTATTCAGTTAGTCTCAATGCTAATGATGATTTTTCCCACAGCCAATGCACAGATTAAACGTTATTTAACTGGAAACGCTCACGTTGATGTTTAATTCATTTTCATATTTTTCGCAACTTGAGTGTCTGTGTGCAGAAATTAGAAGGACATAATAACTCTGAGAAAAATATCTAGCCTGCTCTCATCTTCAGATACCGTCACTACTATTAACCAATATCTTCATTTTCAGTATGCAATAAACATACTCATAGAAGTTGCCTATCTATATTTGAAAATTCTGAGAAAGATGAACCTCTTCAAGTAAAGTCGTTGCAAAGCCAAGTGAAAAAAGTTGTCATGGGAGGAAATCATGATTGTGCCTGCAGCCAAGTAATAAATAACAACATGCCATTTGTAAATATATTAGCATTTGCTTTAAATGGTATTGAGCCATGATAATATCCCAGTTCAAATTAAGTGTTGATTTAGACCAAAATGAAAAAACGAAAAAATATAATTAATAATAAATAAAAATATAAATAATTTGTATTAAAATTAGTTATTGGAAAGGCGTACGTTTTTCGTCGATTTAGTTGAATTAACGCTGAACTGTCAGTTATTATTCAATACGTTTTCTGCCATCCACAAATTTTGTGAATTAAATTGATTTGTTCGTTTTCATTTGTTGACCTCTACGAGAGCTTTAATTGGTGCCTTTGTTTTAAATAGTCCAACAATTAAATTCATTCAATTGATATATGTAGTTGAATATAAATTTCCGATATCTTATCAATGTTGTGTAGTAATTGCTTCCCAAGAGCCTTGCGACTTCGTTTATTTGTGCTAAACACCCGAAGAAGTGCTCGACATTCTGTATTCCTCTGTGTTGTAGCAGTTTCGGCAGTGATAACTGAATTGTAGCTTCCTTCGTCATGTATGGTTTCCAATTGGTCAATGATCCGCCAGCACATCGATCGCTCTGGATACGTGCATTCCTATTTTGGTGGAGAATGGTTCTGTTACTCTATTTGTTATATTCAGTACAGGTTTGTCTGGATAGTACTCAAGTGTTTAGGCTTTTCTACTTTAAATTAGCTCGGTCTTGGTAGTGCATAGTGAGGATACTTAAAGTAGATCCCATCCTCGCCATTGCACTGACTTACTAGAGTAAATCTTCTGCGGTTAGATCTTAGAGACAAAATTTCTACAAAATTTCCTATGCGACTCGGAGGAAAGTTTACTGAATATTTCCTTAATTTTCGATTATCTTGCGCCTCAGAGACGTTGTACCTCTAAGGGAGTCGGGATGGACATGCTAGACCAGCTTTTTCTGAGAAGCCAACCAACTCCACAATTTTTGAAAACCTCAATCTCATATTAGACAAAAAGGTATCCCACGTCCCACTCCTTCCTTGTAGGAGAATTGACCTCGATTGGTTTTACAAACTTCATCATAGAAGTGCAGTAATCAGAATAACGCAAACCGGGAGGATCTGAGACAGTCCTCGTACATAGAGTGGATACGGCTTTCGAAACTGCCAACAATGGTAAAAATGCATGCTTCCTGAATACGTCATGTGTGATGTATGATACATGTACGTTTAAAAATTGAAAAAGCTATAGGAAGTCCTGAAATAAGGCCTTCGGTTTCTTCAACAAATTTTCCCAGAAAATGGAAAATTTCTAATTTTTTAACAGATTCTGATAGGAGGGATAAAACAAGAATATACGTATGTCGTTATTTGAAACTTTGCGTATGGAGGTCATTTTAGAGGGGGATCAATATTTACCCATTTTCCACATTCTTATGATGAATCGACATCTGAAACCTTGTGATACTTACATTCTAAGTATGGGATGTGTTCAGCAATATTACTTAGAACACTACGAGGAACATTTTTGGGAAACATGTTAAACCTCTAGTTCCCCAATATAGGCGTCTTTTTGGTCACTTTATGAAAAAGTGTAAAAACACCCCTAAAAAAGGGGTTTAAGGGGTCAAAATGTTATACAAAAATATGACACATATAAAAAATGTTACTATAACTCTTAATTCTGAACTTAAAAGTCAGAAATAAGGGTTAATTTTGTACTTTTTCCGAATTGGTGCTTAAATATCTCACAAAACTGAACTTTAAGGGGCTGGGGTGGTGTGAGTGGAAAAATCTACTACGTCAAATTTCACTATAAGTCACCTAAAAAAAGAAGGCTTTACATATCGTATATATAGATAAAATATCAGTACGAATGTGGCTATTTTAACAACAATAATAATATTGTTTTATTACTTATAATATATTTTAAATTTCCAATTCTAAATATATACCTCCATAAAAATTTAATTGCCAAATTTCAAATAAAATTGTAATCCGTCTGGTTTGAGTACATAATTGTTTATGGTTGTATTTATTGATACTAAAAATATCACATTAATTTATCGTAATCTACATTAATCATGGCCACATCATCTTATTGACACTTTTTGTACTTTAAAAATATTTATGTTGTAAAATCAAGTTAACCAACCAATCATTGTCGTTGCCGCAACATTTGCCTAACATTTCGCTTCTCTCTTAAAATTCACAGGTGTTGTGTACAAGTCATTAACTGGATCATGCTAAACACATTAACCCTTTATTCTTCATGTCTACTTATCATATAAAATTCTATTTTATTGTATTTACCGTAAGCCCCTTAATATCCTTCATGAAAGAGTACAGCTTAGCTTAGCTGTGTGAGTGTGTGTTATTGACAATTCAATTTAATTGTCCTTAAATCCTTTTCCTACAGAAATAATTCGATTCTGTCATTTCGAATTGTTGCCAGAGTCAAGTTTAATGCCTTTAACGGATTCTGAAAGATTTTTAAGGAAAAACAGCAGCAGCAACAACAACTTAAGATTAAGTGAATCTATAAAAGTTTACTACCATTCGCTACTTTCGCTTCGTTTCGCATTGTGCGCTGACTGGCTGGTTGGCTGACTGCTTTTACGTTTTACAGTCGGCACGCACTTGCTGCTGGTGCTGGTGCAGAAATCAAAGACCAACAACCAAAGCACTGAACGAAGCCCGCGCTAGAGACAACACGTAGAAAAGCGTTTTATATGCTGGAAGAATTATAACTGACAGTTTAATGGAATGAAAAATTACGCTACTTGTCAACATTGTAGAAATGACAACAACGAAAACTTTGTTCACAATAAATTCAGCGCGAGAACATTTAAGGAACAATGATTGCCGGATGTGCAACTTGGCAAAAGCGAACAACTACCGCATTTCGTATTTCGAAATTGAGAAAATTGCTTTCGACAACTCAGGAATTTTCAATTGGAAGGCGTTTTAAATTTGAATGGAAGAAGGTTGCACCAGATTTTAGAATAAATCGTATTTGCGCGAACTCTATTGCATTTGGAGGAACTTGCTACAGTACCTACTGACTGAAATGTGGCTGTATGCATATGTCCGTCAATTTTCATACCACAATCATGGGATACAATTAATAAAAGATATTACATTTGTAAATATTATTTAGGAAATCTGTCATTTATGTCTTGGAAAAAATGTGCCGATGAAGAAACATTTTTTTCACTGGCGGATTTGGAAGTTTACATATTCCTTTGCTGTTAACTCTATGAACACACCAACCAAAAACTTCAGAAAAAATATAGGTGTATTCCAACATCGATTCTAAACAAATACTGAACATTTTTTGGAAGACTTCATACATTAACGACGCCTTTATACTCATTCCATTGTTTCTATTGGGGTTATTTTTGAGCTTTTTGTGATTTTGACAAAATTTTTAGAATTTGTTATCAAAAATATCTAAAATTTATCAAAACAAATGAAAATGACGAAATAGTTACTGCATTTGCAGATTTTGCATTTTTGAAAAAAATGGGAAAATGTGTTCCAAAATTTGGGGATTTTTATTAAAATGGTCGACATGCCTTTATTGACTCCAAATTACTCGAAATTGACTCCGAACTTCTCTATCTAGAAATTTACTTAACCATTATAATAATTCGGTCCATTACAAGACAATCCATTGGCGATTTTTAAAGTATATTTTAAATTTTAAGTAAATGGGCTGTGTACTACCAGTATTACTTTCCTTCTTATATTTATTTTTTGCCAAAATCGCAGGTGGGAATACCACAAAACCTTGCTAACATATAAAATCATTTTGAATAATAATTATTATTTCTGAATGTATTGTCACCCGCTCTGAAATTTTTATACATTAAAAATATGTTTTTCAAGATATTCAATGATTAAGTGTATTTTTTAATTTTACGTGTCCTTCATCTACAAGGATATACTACTTTCCTTCTATATTCGTGAAGAGGAGGGGACAACTTTTCAGATACCAATATCGATAAAATCTGAAGACGCGTTCAATAGTTATTACATCATTAACGAAGCTACCACTTCATAAAAATGCCCCAGAGTATCATCTTTGGACCACTGTAAAACTCGACCTAAGGCAAACGCCATATAAACTTTGACCTAAGGCAAACGCCATATAAACCTCAAGGAGATGATGAATTTTCCAAACCATAGTTTTTGGATTGGTTTTTGATGGAATTACCCAATATTCAAAGTAACTTTAAATTAACTAAGCAAAAACAGTAATTCATATTTGACTAACGAGTAAAAATTTAATTTATTTTTTTAATAGACTAAAGTTCAAACTTAATTATAACGACAAAATCACCATATTTTATGTTTTTTATGGTCAAGAACATTTTTTTAAATATTATATTTAACATAAAATTCAAAAATATAAAAATTATTTATGTTAAGTAAATTTATCAAAAAAGACAAAATTTAAATATATAAAAGTTAATTAAGGGTAATATTTTTATGATTTAGAAAAAAATCAAAATTTGTACCACTTCTCAGCTATTCGCCCACTCTCTGTAGCCAAATATTATATTTATATTTTTAAGATTATTGCCGAAAAATCATTTTAAGATTATTGTCGAAAAATTATTTTAAGATTATTATCAAAAAAAATCAAATATTGGGCATTTTCAAATATTTAATTTATTTTAAAATTTAAAAATGTAAAAATTAATTAAAAATATTTTTTTTTAAGATTTAGAAAAAAGTCAAAGTTTGTACCACTTCTCAGCTATTCGTCCACCCTCTGGAGCCCAAAAACTAATCATAATTCTTTGATAATTCTTCTTAGTTGGACTGTTACCTTTAAAACTATATATCAAAAAAGTAGGTCAGGTTTCTGATATTTGTCCATGCAACGGAGCATTGTATGTTATTTTTGTAGATTGCTTATCATCGATACAACAATATACGATAATATTCCTTTCGCAAACCTCTATTAGTAGAACTGGATTTAATTTATTATTATATTTATAATTTGTATCTGTTAGAAGTGGTTTTTTCTTCGATAAACGTGAACACATGATGTATATCCCAAGAAGGGAGATCTCTAAGGAGATCATTAGCCAAGTGGAAACTATGGCCGGGTAATGGAACTAAAATTCAACGATCACTGCCTTAGAACTTTTTTGGCTACTGCTCAGCTTTATTAAGTCCACTTTTCACGGACATCGGGAAACAATAACTTCATAACACTAACGATATATGTGGATAAGTATTAGAGGTCATTAATTAGACCTCTTATATTTAAATAAATATTTCAATCTTTCAGGTTAGATATAGGATGATTGCAAAATAAATCAACACATAAACAGCCTTTTATATAAAATTTGGCTCTTTTGTTCTCGCCGTTGCTGTGGTCCTCAAAGTTAATCCCAAAAATATTTATATCTCCTGATTCCATGATGATGTTATCCTAAAATTTAGACAGGTTTTAAGGAAAATTATTATTGACAATTTTTTGCAAAAAAAATCCAAATGACATTATGTAAAGTTATTCATGAATAAAAGATATTTTGACATTTTGAACATCCTTGTCCCACCAGGTATTTAAGCAGTTGCCAAGACTGGAAAAACAACTGCCAGTTAATGATGATTTGCAAAATATTTCGTTCCTAGATCAAGTCTGAGCTTAATGCTCCTGAAAATATCCCTAAAAATTTCCCGTATATTTTTTATGTTGCATTTTTGTCCAAATATATTTTATGAATTAACAGACCCTTGAAGGCACTATAAATACAAAATTTAATTCTTGTCTCTTTGGTCGAATTCTTGAACATTTATAGTAATTTTTTGTGCTTAGTGACAAAAAATAAATAGATGCGGGCAATAACTTTCAAATGATGCGTAAATGATGACCATCGGAGGAAAATTGACACCGCAGCGCTCATTTTTGTAAAAAAATCCATCTCTTGTATTAAATTATTTCACAAAAATGGAGTCAGCGACGTCATTTTCGCCCGATATTCACCATATAGGCATTATTCGATTTATTTTCATAGCTCAGTTTATAAAGTGTTTGCAAGAAATATGAGTTTTTAGCTGTCACTTTAAAAAATCACAAAAAAGTCAAGAATAAAATTTTATAGTTAAAGTCCTTCCAAGACCATAAACTCAAAAAATATGTTTAGACAAAAATGCAACGTAAAAAATGAAAGTGGAAAACCTGATTTTTAGATGTGTTTCAGGAGCGTCTAGCTCACAGACGGCTTGACCCAACGACGAAATATTTTGCAGATTATCATTAAACAAACGGAAAACCGCGAGTCCGCGAATGTGCCGATTTTTTTTAGAATCTATAGGGTGATTCTAAAAATTATTTGATATTTGATTTCCTAATGTTGTAGTTCATTCAAAATACGACACTACTTGCTACTCCCGTGATGGTGAGCGGTCATGTGCACTAGCAAAGAAATCATCAAAATTATCATCAAATTTCAAACCTATTTTGGGACCTTGCTGCTCCGTTCTTGGAGGTCATTTTCAATCTGATAACATTTCAGCTACATGCATGTGCATTTTCAATACAATGACATTAGCAAATTATGAACTATGGTTGTAATTAAATGCCTCAAAATTCTGCCACTATGTGTAGCTGGGGGATTAACTATTAAGCCAATCAATTCTGGGAAATAGTGTTTTGTAATTTCTCCAATTTTAAACTATAAATTAAATTTTCTCAGTTTAATATATAATTATCAATTCGTTGGGAGATGGTGCAAAACTGTGAGTTAAACTCTTAACACTATCTAAAGGAAATCAGTAGTTAATAACGCGCAACTTTTCTTTGCATTGTTTAAAAATGTAATCAAGGAGTTGACACAATGGGGTTTGACATCAGCAAAAAAATGCCCATTATTTTTCTCCTCTTCACTGAAAACTTAACTCTTAACTAACTTGACACAATCGATTTCTCATTCATTTTCCTTTATATTTCAAAATTGCCAACCCTTGCCAGTCTGATGGCTTCTCTCTTCTACTGCGTTGAAAAAAACTTTGCTTGTTTTTCCATTTTGTTTTGGACTTTCGGCGAAATTTGATTATTGTGTAGAGTGTTGAGGCAAACTTTTTTTAATTACCTTCTGCGCTGGCTGAACAAAAACGAAAATCATTATAATTACGTACTGCGAAGTGGATGGCTGGCTGGGTGGCTGAGAACGTGCAAACGGTTGGCTTGTCATTAGCATAAAACTATTTTCGCTACTCAGTAGTAGTAGTCCAATACTTTGGCATCGGCTATAAACACAAACACCCAACTCTTTTTCGCTTACATCTCCTCCACGTACTATGTAAATTAGTTGGACCATGAATGTATTTTGGGCCAATCACAATCGATGACAGGCAGAGGGAGCGGGGAGGGTCATCAGATTTGCATAATCCTGGGCGACATGTTGGATGCAGTGTCCAAATTTTTCCTTGCAGCTTCCATTTGGGGAAATTGTGGAACCGACTGCTAGAGTACTTCGCTAAACATACTTTTGATACTGGCTGCAGTCATTAAGAAGCAAACCTCAGAATGTTGACATAATGAATGTGCATGAATTCTAATTTCCTTACGCACAGTGGGAAATGTCGAGAAATAGTCTGCCAGAAAAAACATTTTAAAGAACAACAATAGCTTTATTTTTCTTTATTTAAAATTTCCTTCAATAATGTTGAAGCTAACGAAATTAATCAACGATCTTGGGAGCATTTCAAATTTAAATGCGTCCTGTTGATGTCAATAATGAGCGAAATATTATCAGAATGTCAAGATGTTAATGGCCAAAATCGTTCACCATTGACAAACCTTCTAGATTTATTCATTTAAGGAAATTCCCTGAAAATGTGTTAATTTTAGCTTTTCTCTAGCTTCCTAAATCTTAGATATGCTACCTCTCCATCGGACAGAGTTTAAGGTAACAAACATTCTCAGTTCATCGGTGCCCATATTTGCACATCTCCGACACCACCACTTGCTATGCTGTCGAGTTTATTTCGGTGTTCGTTTTTTTTTGTTTGACATTCTCTGTACAGTGCCAAAATTATTCTGTGTTACGTTTTCAAGCATCAAGTTTATTAAATTTTAATGTCCCTGTCTACCCCATAAAGTCATGACATTTGTAGCCATTAGTGGCCTTCATAAATATGTCAAAAAAATTTTAACAACCGCTCTAATAACTAGTTGAGAGTGGGTGGAAAGAATAATGAAACTATTAAGTGTCAACGCCACTGGCAGTGGAAAACGTAGTTATTTGTGTGGATTAAACGATTGGTTTGGCGAAACACAGCGAAGCACTACGGATAATTATAAAGCAATTTGTCGTTGATGCCAGAAGGTTGAGCACCATCCAGTTGATGTATTTTAAAAACAACAAGAGTTAGAGAGGTTTTTTTTGGCAACAATTGGAGTATATATAATGTCAAGCTGCTTTGTAATTAACGACAATGTATTGCAAAATTTTGAAATGAAAATACAAAAATTTTAATTAGAATAATCACATATTTAGTAACCATTTTTATGATTCATAAAATATATAGAACACGCAATAAACTGTTTCCCAAAATGTACAATATTCATGTTATGTATCGTTATATAGAGAAATTGTTCAAAGAGATCTACATAATTATTATATTACGAATAATCTATTTTGTATCTATACAGGTGTAGTAATTCGCCTAATATCACGGATGACATTACTGTTGTTTATCTCAAGTGTTTACTTGTACATTCATCCATAGATTTTTGAACAAAAACTAGTCTAGGAAATTAAAAAAAACATTGTTATGATTAACGTGACCATCTCTATTCGGACAAAAAGAGGGTATATCTATTCGAAATGCAGGATTTGGCGGGAAAACGGGATTATGAGAATCCAACCAAAAAAGTAAAATAAAAAAATCATATCATACTACCTTGTTTTTATTTATTTTTTCATTCATTTTTATACCCTCCACCTAAGGATGGGGGTACATTCATTTTGCCATTCCGTTTGTAAGACCTTGACATTTTCATTGGATTCTGCGTCTTGGTAAGATTCTAAGACGATCTAGCCATGTCCGTCTGTCTGTTTTAAACACGAATGAAATGAGCTATGAGGTGCAAAATTTCCGTAAATATTTCTAATGGTTGCAGATCGGATGGGATTGAAAATGGACAAAATCGGCCCACAGGGAAAACATTTTCCCTAATATTTAGACTAATTAAGATTTTTTAATTTCTGCTTTATATGCACTTGAAATTTGTTGCGTACATTCCTCTTGTAGCGGGCGAAATGGGACAAAGAGCGATAAAAATGGACTGATAGAATCATGAAATTCGGTATGTACATCCCTGTAATTGCGCAGACACGTAAAATAGAAGGATTTTTTAATGGATAAAATTGAAGAAGAGTGGCAAAAGTGGTACCACCCAAACCCTTGAAGTTGAAGTCATTAAATCCGGTGTATACATTCATTGAAATTTCTAGTTTTAGGCGGAATAGGGATAAAAATGGTACCAACAAAAATTCGATGTGTACATTGCTTTGACTGCATAGCCTCGAAAATTAAAGATATCTTTCGATATTCGTAGCTTCAGGATCTAAATGGGATTAAAGTTGGCACCAATCAAATAAAGAGAAGCCTACAAAAGATCAATAATTTAGGATTATTATTATAGTTTTTCTGTACTTTTCTAAGGATACCGTGTTAATTTCCATTACAATAATTTCGAAGTAGGAAATGTAACCAAACTTTTCTATTAGTGGCAAGATCCGAAATAAATTGTAAGTACCAACTGTCATATTTTGCATCTTTGTATTTTGGAACGTAGTATTATGAAAATCAACTTCTATGAAGAAAACTTTATATCGATTTAACTAATTTTTAGATGCGCATCAAAATTTTTGTTACCCCCGTCAGCCTCGTTCGAATATATAGCCAAAATCAACTTCTTCTGGATTTTGGAATTGTTTTCATATAGTTTGACACCAACTAAAGAGTGATTTTTTTGAGGTTAGGATTTTCATGCATTAGTATTTGACAGATCACGTGGGATTTCAGACATGGTGTCAAAGAGAAAGATGCTCAGTATGCTTTGACATTTCATCATGAATCGTCTTACAAACGAACAACGCTTGCAAATTATTGAATTTTATTATCAAAATGCGTGCTCTGTTAAGAAAGTTCATTGCGCGCTTCCATTTTATGGTCAGTTTAATCGACCCACTGAAGCGGCTATTCGGGCTATTGTGACTAAATTTCGCACCAAATTTACATTGTTGGACATTAAACCACCAACACGCTTACGTAGAGTGCGAACTGAAGAAAATATCGCAGCTGTATCGGCCAGTGTTAATGATGACCACCAATTTTCGATTCGTCGCCGTTCGCACCAATTGGGTCTCTGTTACTCAAAAACGTGGAAATGCCAAAATTGGACTAAGCGGATGGACCACCTAAGACGCAGCCGCGGTCAACATTTAAATTAAATTATCTTCAAAAAGTAAATGTCATGGACCAATCTAACGTTTCAAATAAAGAACCGATGAGATTTTGCAAATTTTATGCGTTTTTTTAAAAAAAAAGTTATCAAGCTCTTAAAAAATCACCCTTTATATGAAAACAATTCCACTTCGAAAAGTTAGTTTCATTCATGGGATAGGAATTAGAAAATTATTTTTGTATATTCCAAAAATAACCAAAAATCTGAAACGTCATATTTTCGATTTTCTTTCATTCTCAATCTTTAATATAAATATGTATGTTTTTCGACCGATTTCGATCATTTATGACTTGTTAGAATGGAAATTGTATTTCAAAACTAATTTCAAGTCTAGTTGTGGAAATAAAGGGTGATTTTTTACATATTATCTTTTTGGCAACACTGGTTTAAACAGCTGACGCACGTTTCGTGTTTTGTTTCACTGTCAAACATCTTCAGTTTGGTCTATAATTTAACCATGAATCGTCTTACAAACGAACAACGCTTGCAAATTATTGAATTTTATTATCAAAATGCGTGCTCTGTTAAGAAAGTTCATCGCGCGCTTCCATTTTATGGTCAGTTTAATCGACTCACTGAAGCGGCTATTCGGGCTATTGTGACTAAATTTCGCACCAAATTTACATTGTTGGATAGTAAACCACCAACACGCTTACGTAGAGCGCGAACTGAAAAAAATATCGCAGCTGTATCGGCCAGTGTTAATGATGACCATCAATTATCGATTCGTCGCCGTTCGCAGCAATTGGGCATCTGTTACTCAAAAACGAGGAAATGCCAATATTGGACTAAGCGGATGGACCATTTGAGTCGCAGTCAACGTCAACATTTACATGAAATAATCTTCAAACATTAAATTATATGGACCGTAAATGAAAACTTTTTCGGTCCGGGAATCAAGGCTCACAGCGACTTTCAGTTTTTTCCAGCATATGATATAAACGGTATATTGCCCATTCTAATGTCTCATACCCGAAAAGAAAGAAATAATTTATGTCACACCATGTAACGGCACGTCACGTTTTACTTTATTGGTCTTATATAATAGCTCTAAAATTTAATCTAAGTTATATAGAAAAATAGATTTGGAGAACTCCTAGAAGGATAGAGAAGGACTAAATTATAAAAAAATGTTTACTTCCTAAAACCACAAAAATTATATAGATTGTAAAAAATTAATTAATTTTATTAAATTAATATATTTTATTAAAATTAATTTATTAATATAATTAAATATAGATATATTATTGTAATGCAATGTTATTACTAAGAATTTAAACTCAGGTCAGTGTGTCAGTTACTGTTTTATATTTTACTCAATATTTCGATTTCCATCGAGTATCATCTTCAGGATTGAATTCAAAATAAACAAAACCCTTAGATTAGTCTGAGTTGTCAGCCGCTCGCGGACTGCTCTCTTGTAAATTCGAAATTTCGTTTTTTTTAATTTTCAATCAAATTAACAAAAACATTTTAGGGCTCGTTATTTCTTTCTATGTAATTGCAGACGTTGCTTTTTTCTCATTTCCGCTGAAATTATATAAAAATCAATAGGGCACCGAATTTCATGATTTCAGATTCAGCCGTTTGGTTGGTACCCTTTTTCTCACAATTTGACCCTATAAGTACGCATTTTGAGAAATGCAGTCAGCTAAATCATCGAATTTTATGACACTAGCTGTAGCCGTTAGGTTGGTACGAATTTTATCCCTTTTTCACACTTTGGCTGTAAAACTACGAATATCTAAAAACACTTTTTTTGTGCACATTAGGGAATGCACAAACGGTATGATGTTAGATGCAGTCATTTGCTGGGTACCAAGATAATTCCCCTATTCCCATTTGGTCTAAAAACTTCGAATTCTGAAGTAGCTCTTTATATTGCGCATCTAAGAAATCTGAGTGACTGGCACACCGTATTTCATTATTCTATCTAACTACCAGAATCTAATGATTCTAAATGCAGTCATTTGGTTGTAACCATTTGTGTACCCCCTACAATTTACGTACCAAATTTAAACATCTTCAAAAAAATGTTTAAACGCTCTAAATACTAGTAGTCCATTTTCAATAACAACTGATTTGCAACTTTTAGACGTATACTTGGAAAAGTTTGAATAGATAATTAGTTACAAAATTTGGAAAACTATTTTAAAATTTACATATTTTTGTCAGACGCATGGAAAGAATTTTTTAAGAAATTCCACATGCTACTAATTATAACTCAAAAACTATGGCATTAGTCGTATATCTCAATAGACTCAAACTGAAAAACCAAATGCAAACTTTGTAGCCAGCGACTTCAATGTACTCAGCCGATCACATATTGATTAGCTGCATGGAAACTTCTTCCAATTTTTTCCGTTTCATTTCATCATGTGCTTTCATTTTAGTTCATCTTAAAGACCCACCGGAATTTATTCGTTCATTGCTTTAACGACGTTGCTCCGTTCGTTTTACTGCTCCACTCTCCCCTAGCTTTGAATTTGTATAAATAATTGGATTATTTTTTTTGGGAGCGTTTCCCTGCCACGCGACCAATACACACAAACAATTCCATTCACACCACCTAATATATTTTATAAAGGTAATTTTACGAGCTTATTTTTATCCGATGGTCCCATGCCGTTTTCCGTCGAGCATCACATTTTAAAGAAACCCTAAAATGTTCCTTTAATAAGACTACCATAACGTTTTATTCGAGTTTTTCTGCTCAAATAAACATCAAAGCATTTCTATTTAAATTGTTTCCCTATGCAAACCAGCCACCGTTTACCTCCCACTACTACCCACCATTCCAACTCTCTCTCACACCAATGGGCCTTTCTTTACCTCAATAATATTGAGCAGCAGTTACTCGTCACTTTGAACCGTGTAGCGCCACTTCGGGCAACTGTAACTGCTGCTGCTGCTCACACAGCCAGTCAGTCTACTGATAAGCTCGTTTCAGTTTTTCTTCTTCTGCTGAATTCCCTCCAGTTCCATTTTACAAGTTTCTTTTTTTTTAATCCAATGAATGCATTTTCCGAACGATTGAACACTGTTGAAAGATAAAATGTTGTTATTTTATATTGTTTTGTTATCACCATTCGATTATATTTCCCTGTATTGTATTTGTCTCACAACAATGTCCTCGTAGGGAATTATCGATGGGAGGGGGGTTGAGGATGGGAATGTGTGGATATTGTTTGTTTGTTTGCATCGAAGAATTCCGAAAAAGAAATATTACGGCCATAGAATTATTTTCTGAATACAAAAATGTCATGCATGGAGGAAATAATAAGATTGAAAATAATCCTTTTATTGGGACTTTACTTGGCAACAACAATGTCTGTCTTATCAAATTGCCATGCTGCAAGTACAAAATTAATCAATTCAAAAGTAAGTAAATTACGAAGAGATTGTCGTATCATATCGTAGCCATTACGAGCTATTTGGCATGACACATAGATAATGGAATTAATTCAAGAAAAATTGAGTATTAATTTAAAGATTTAATTTGGTATACCTATCACAGAGGAGGTACATCAGAAGGTGTTGTGCAGGATAACAAAACAATTGCGTTAAAATAAAGTTATTAGAGATACTTTGAGTCCTTGTATAGTAATTTTTTTTTTGCGTTAGACTCAATTTGAAATTTCAACTTACTACAAATTTTTCAATTTTAGACTGGGCTGTGCTTGAATTAGAGACTTCGATAACGTAACAACCGAGAGTAAGCCAAATTCGAGATCGCCGAATCCAGCGATAATAGATGTTTTCAAGATTCTTTTAATTCTCGAAATAATCACAATTTAAAATAATGACACGAAGCCCCGGAAAAATCGTGATTTTTCGAAACCCCCAAAATCTTGAGTTACGGCTAAGAACCCGGTTTTTCGTATATTTGCACAGTTTTAAGCCTCTAACTTAGTTGGTTATTAACCGATTTTCTGATTTTGAAGGAAGAAATCCAGAGCTTTTGGTACATATATATAGATTATTTAAGAAAACTTAAGAAATTTGTGTGATTGTCTACTTTGGCAGTGGTACATAACACATTTATTAAGGAGAAAGACGCTACTTTGTTTTTGAAAATCCGTTAGTTATTGAAAATCCGTTAGTTACTGACTGAGTTTTTATACACTTCACAAGAGTATTATGTCTTTGTGCATTTGTTTGTAACACCCAAAAGGAAACGAGATGGACCCATTGTTAATTATACCGATCGACTTAGAATCACTTTTTGAGTCGATTTGGCAATGTCCGTCCGTCCGTCTGTCCATCTATTCTTGTAATCACGATACAGGTCGCAATTGTACACACAACTAAATGAAACTTTGCACAATGAAGTTTTTCGGGACAAGGACGAACGCTATTTAATTTGAAGAAAATCGTTTCAGATTTAGATATAGCCCCCATACGAATTTCACTTCCGATTTGACTCTTTTCACTCTAGATACCACATATTACAACATATTTTCTTTAAAATTGGCAAAACATCTTATATTTCAACTAGAAATACCTGTGGTAAAAATGTGTTAGATCGATTCAGATTTATATATAGCTCCCATACAAATATCGCTCCCGATTTGACTTTTTCCGCTCTAGAAACCACATATTGTATCAGATTGTATTCAGATTTGATAAACATCTTATATTTCAACTATAAACACCCATGGAGTGTATAGGTCAGATCGGTTCAGATTTATATATAGCTCCCATACAAATTTCGCTCCCGATTTGACTTTTTCCGCTCTAGAAACCACATATTGTATCAGATTGTCTTCAGATTTGGCAAAACATCTTATATTTGAACTAGGAACATCTATGGTGAAAATAGGTCAAATCGGTTCAGATTTAGATATAGCCCCCATACAAATGTCGCTCCCGATTTGACATTTTCTGCTCTAGAAACCACATCTTGTACTCGATTCTCTTTTAATTTGGCGCAATACCTTATAATCCAACTAGAAACACCCATGCTGAAATGGGGTAAGATCGGTTCAGATTTAGATATAGCCCCCATATAAATGTCGCTCCCGACTTGACTTTTTCCGCTTTAAATGCCACATATTTTGCTCGATTTTCTTTAAATTTTGCACAACATCTTATAATCTTACTAGAAACACCTGTGGCTAAAGCGGGCAAGATCGGTTCAGATTTAGATATAGCCCCCATACAAATGTCGCTCCCGATTTGACTTCTGCGCTATAGAAACCACATATTGTACCCGATTTTTTTTTAAATTGGCACAACATCTTATAATCCAACTAAACAAAACTATGGTGAAAGTGGGTAAGATCGGTTCAGATTTGAATATAGCCCAAATACAAATGTTGCTCCCAAAAGTTTAACCGATTTTGGCCAAACTATTCATATTATATTTCACCTACTTCGTTCCAGGTTTCAATATACCCTCATACAAATGTCCTTTCCGATTTAACATTTTTTGTCAAACACATACATTTACAGGATAAAAAAAACCTTCCCGTTTTTCACCGTATTGAATTGTATTCGGATAGAAAGTGGAGTGTATCATAGAGTTGGCCCCGCCCGACTTTAGCCATTCCTTACTTGTTTATTAATACAACATTTTTGGGATGATACAAGTTTTGGTCATTCCAATTAACATCTCTCATAATTTTACGAATTGAAGTCCAATAAAAATACCTAAAATGTGAATTGTTTCTTTTTAATAATAGTTTAGTTTGGCCTTCAGTCTGTTGGAAAAAAGCAAAATCTTCTGTGATTTATTTTTATTTAAATTTTGACACTCTAGTAAATTATGAATAAGTAAGTTGATTTAAAGCTACTTTAAGTATTTTCTACTTAAACTATTTCGTACTTCTTTGCTGATTATTTTACTTATCTACTTTAAGTATTTTCTACTAAAAATATATCTACTAAAATATATCGAGAAAATTGTTAAAAAATAGCACAACAAAGGCCCATTGATTCAGTAAAAAATGTTTGCAAGAAAACCGAGCATACTATTCTTGAATTCAGTGCCTCATAATCCATTTAATGGAATCCTTTTTATCAAAGCTAATATGGGAGCTAGCCGAATGTGCAAAGAACTTCTGGCAATTACTTTTCACTACTGTGACGATATTCTGAAATTCTAAGTTTTTTCGGGCGGTTCTGATAATTCGTATGCATCTCTGAAATGACCTAAATACTTTGAGAATATAATCTAGAAAAGCCTGTTTTCGTACTGAAACATTCCGCAGCCAATCAATATTTATACCCATATGAATATACAATGTATACCAACATACATACTTGGGAATTATTATTCCCAAAGTGCGCTCAGCGTAAACCTCAACAACAATACTGCAGTTGTCAATGTATCTTTATAAGCCTTCTTTGTAGGATTTACCTGTTTAATGCAAAATTTAAATGCCGTGCGATCTCAACGCATTTGTGGCTATAAAATGGCCCTGCCTACCAATATATTATAGTAATTTAAAAGCCTTTACTTTACCAATTGATTATTGTAATTATATGACCAAACCACCTCCACCCTCTTATACGGGGCAATCCATACAAGTAAATATAAAATATTTTTATGCATCTTTACATTCGTTAGTCGCTCTCGGTCAGTCTCTCTCTCTCTCTAGCAGATATATATGCTCGCTCCTGGCTTTAGTATATGAACATGTCTGCTTGCATGACATCTATAATTTAATTAATTCGCGACAGAAATAAGATTGTGTGCAACACAAGTTAATACAATTACTTAAAATATCACACGCTGCCACCATCTGGCAGACGAGGCAAGTGAATATATGTGAGCGTGTGTGGCAAACAAAAGAGCAATTCATGGTTAAATAAACAAACACTCACGCATACACATATACATTGACATAATTATACATGGATGTGTGTGTAGGTAAGCGAACAGCAAACGACGAAAAAGGTGAATGCAAATTTTAATTAAATAAAAAAACGAGAACACAAACACATACACGTACAGACACAGCCACAGCCACACAGAAAGAAATGAACGCCGGAAAGCGTATATTTGTGGGTAAAAATCATTTAAAATAAATTCAGTTTACACAGTTGCAAACACGCACACACACATAAGTGGTGGATGTATGTGGGTGTGTTGAATGGTATCCCGAAATTCATGCACAAATGGTCATGGTGATTTTCGAATACATCAACCTTTATGAGTCTCAATAAAAAACCGTGTTTTCTCTTCAATACAAAACTTGTGGAAGTTATGAGACACCCTATATCTTTGAGCATGCATTTGTATCCACTTAAGGCAAAATTATATTGTTTATATTGCATTAATATAAGCTTAAAGATAAATTTATTGAACTGTATGGTTGATGTGGTGGTTTCAGTGTTGCCGGTATGTTTATTTGCCAAGTGCATTGTGAGGCTTCTTTATGAGCTTTTGCATTTTGCCAGAAAGCGAAGTGTTTGATTGCATCAGTACTTTCTCGATATATCCCAACTTTTGTATCGCCCAACATAGAATGGAGCTGATAGGTGATTAACACCATGAAAGATTGGTCGCATTGGTCTATAGTACACATTAGGGTGGGCCAAGTCTAACTAACATAATAACTTCTATATTTATCCATATGTATATATTTTACGAATAGATATTTTTCTTCGCTAGAAGAAAAAATTCTAAAAGAATTAAAACTAAAACAAAATACATTTTTAAGATTTGAACTGGCACATTGTCCTGGCTCAAGACCATTTTGCATCTATATTTAATAGAATGCAAATTTATTTACAAATGGCATGGTGACATTTATTACTTGGCTGCAGACTACCACGATCATGATTTCGACCATGTCAAAAGTCTTTTCAAGTGGCTTCGCAGCGACTTTTCAACATCAATATAGAGGCCGGGTTTGAGGCCGGGATGATGTGATTAACAACAACGTATTAAATTCATTGGTAATGATCCCACTAACAGAAAATGTTATACACAGACCTTCAGCAATATCATTAATATTTTTAAATATGGTCTCCTGCATTTCTTCATCAGGTGCAATCAGCTTCCCATTCGGTTTGGATTTTTCTCTTTCTTTTGAAATATTTATATATATAATTTAACTGGGCTATTGCCTTGAGACTTTTCTCCATCTACATCTTACAGAATGGCAACTTATTTTCAAATGATGTTACTTCCGATATTTTACAAATGTATTATATGAACAACATATGAAACAATTTCTCCAGCATTTTATTTACTATTTCAAAATTTGTGAATTTCTGCTAGAAACAAATAGTTTTTGTGCCCCCACTGTGTTTGACGTGTTACTTTGTGAATAGCAAACTCGTTGAGATTCGAGTGGAATCATTATACATCATTTGTAATTGAAGACCTCTTCGTTGTGTTCTGCCATGTGGCGTTCATTCAACAGCTGGTTTACCTATTTCATTAGAGGGTGTGCGCAGCGTGTGACAGTTTGATTGCCATTTTCACTGAAAAGGCCTGTTGGTTGATTGTTTCTGCATCAGTGCTGCGTCTTTGATAAATATGTGTAGGCTTGTATATTCGTAAAATATTTCGTTGTAAAGCTTTTCACGTACCGCGAGTGTTCAACACAGAAATTGAAGGGCTTTTTGTTGGTGTTGATGAAAAAGAAGAGAATTTTCCATACACTGAAAAACATTTCGTGTATTAACAAATTGACTCACTCTTAAAAACAAGATCATTGCCACAGAACAACTTTCGTTAAAACTATGAAATCTCTCACTTTTTTAATAATTATAATGAAGCTTTTGTCATTTCAAAGAAACTATTTCATTAGTTCACTTTTAGTGTTTTTCAAGAATTAGAGTAGTTTTATTTCAGCATTACAACGAGGTACGAAAAAAAATCTTCTACTTGAAGCGATTCGTGGAAGGTGAGAAATTAATACCAAATTTGACCTACAAATGCAGGATTTTGTAAAATCTCGTTTGGCATCCCTGTCACATAACCCAAGAGATTATACAGCTTTCGTGCTGCAAGAATGTCCAATCGATTTCACAATATTATGATCACGTTGCCTGTGGCCACTTAAACCGATCATACAGAGCCCCGCATGCATCCAGACATGACCACCTCAGATTTTAAACATTTAAAATGATCAATTCAACAAAGTCGTCAATCCATGGGAAGCCTTGTCCGTCTTTTCATATAAATCCTACGGACATATATATGTTCATATGTGTATGTGTCATTGGTATTTCCTTGATGTGTTTAAATTACTCCTCCAACCTCCAACACATACCATTCGCGTTCAGTGAAAAATTCATACGATTGTTGGTCTCATTGTGCTGTGCACAACGGGCGGGAAATCCTCAAACCTCCGCCACTCACATCCAGTGGCCATATTCATTATTCGCATTGTGCATATGAACACATAAACTCTGAGCGCATTAATATCCGTTTTGAGTCATTGGTCATACTATATGAAAGTTGGTCATGATGATGACGATGATGGTAGCCATACAAGTAATTGGAAGTTAAATTAAGAACGAGGATGACAGAAAAAATATTCAAGCATTCAGAAGAGATATGCATAACCACATGCATGTTTATTTGTAGGTGTTTTTTTGTTTTTCTCTATGCAGAGAGGAGGTTATTTAATATGAAATATATATTTGAATATGCAATAAAATGAACATGACTAATGGAATAAACGACAGCACTGCATTAACACTTGTAAGATTGATACGAATGAAGCATATATTAGGCTCAGGTGTACTATCAAGCTTACAAAAGTTTAGTCGAAGGGATTTTTGTAGAAAGTTTTCTGTTGTAATTTTGATTTCTAAACTGGAAAACGATATGTCCTCTTTAAAAGGACTTAAAATCCTTAAATGTCCTTTTTGAAAGGACTTTTTTTGATTTTCTCGAAAAAATGGTCAAATTGATCCATAAAGAGTGGAGCTAGATTGTTATGATCTTCTACAAAAATAATCCTCATAAATTTGCACATTAGTAAAGTATACTGCCGTCCTAAGAAAGAAAGACACAAGTGCCAAAATACCAAAATTGAGATAAAGGCAGATTCGGAAACGTGAATGAGTTTCTGATACTTGTGTAAAACTCATAAGACACATTTTCAACTGCAATTGACTAAAAAGCGTTAAACAAAACAGTTACTTCTACAATTTCTTACCTATATAAAAAACTTAAAAGCTAAATATCTCAAAACTACTATAATGGAGATATGACCTTAAAAACCTTATAAAACCGTAGTGTAAGTCTATCTGTTTGTTTCTTCCGCAATCACGCGTAAACGGCTGAACCGATGTTGTTGAAATTTTCAGCACAGGCGGAGGGGGCGTGGCAATAGTGTTTTTAGAGCTAGAAGGCTGAAAATTAGAACGTATATATTACTGACCGCGATAAAGATCAATGTGATGCCGAAATTTGTATTTTCATTTTGTGGGCGGAGTGGGCGTGGCAAAAGTGTTTTGAGAGCTAGGAAGCTTAAAATTGGTACATATATATTACTGGTCATGAGAAAGATGAATTTGAACGCGTGTTTTGGATTTACGTTTTGTGGGCGGAGGGGCGTGGTAATAGTGTTTTTGAGAGCTAGAAAGCTGAAAATTGGTACATATATATAACTGACCACGAGAAAGATCAATTAGATGCCAAACTTTGGATTTTCATTTTGTGGACGGAAGAGGCATGCACAGTAGGGCGTACCTCAAAAAAAAAGTTCGCCGTACACCTTCGAATATGAAGTATTATTGAAAGGTAGTTTCAAAAAAAAAATTTTTATTTTTTTATGCCGAACGTAGGGGTCGCGCTTTTACATTTTTCTATATAACTTGTATTTATAAACGGATTTTAAAGTGTGATACATCGATGTTTTTGTCTCGACGAGGCCGATTTTTTTGTCTTTGAAGTCATTGAGCTCAAGCACCCCCTTCTGGTACTTACCCATCATTTCTCAGTTGCTACTACCCTAATGTACCACTCTAATAATCGAAAATTAAAGCTCGCATAAAATCATGAATCATGTTTGAGCTCAATGACTTCAAAGACAAAAAAATCGGACAAAAACATCGATGTATCACACTTTAAAATCCGTTTATAAATGCAGAAGTTATATAGAAAAATGTAAAAGCGCGACCCCTACGTTCGGCATAAAAAAATAAAAAAAATTTTTTTGAAACTACCTTTCAATAATACTTCATATTCGAAGGTGTACGGCGAACTTTTTTTTTTTTACTTGTAACCTGGTACGCTCTAATGCACAGTGTGCATTGCACACTGGTCCCAAATCCATTTTTTATGGCATAAAGTCGTAAAATAAACATACAGTCTTGTAATTTTGCACATTTGCTAGACATATCATACGCAAAAAATAAAAATAAAATTGGGCCGATCGGACCACGCCCACTACCACCTCCCATATAAACTCAATATATAACCAACATAATTATCACCCTGTATTGGTACAGGGTGACCAACAACAAAATTTTATGAAAGCTTAAAAGAATTAAGAGTTGTTTATTTTGACGAAATGTGTTTTTCTAAACATTATTACTAAAGCAAAGTATAGCATACAAATAGTATACTTTAAACTGTAATTTAAATAATTATTTCAAGAAATAAAGTAAAATGTATACATGTGTACAAAAAGGTGAAGATACTTTAAATACCTTTTAAATAAAATATTGATAGGTCTCGTACACAAAACTAATTCAGAGATATAATCATATATATGTCTATGGTTAATCAAAAACTGTGCTAAAATAAAATGAAATTTTTTGGAGTTTGCCGAAAAATGCTGACGAGATATTAATTCCACCATAAACTACAACCTCAGACGAACCCTTTCACATTTACACTTTGAGTCAAGTTGAGTCATACATATCACTTTTGGTCCACGACATTTATAGATTACGTTCTCTACAAATCACAAAATTACAATACCTATGAATACTTACAAGACCACAATAATCATAAAATGTTAAATATAATTTTTCAACTACTAACTCTTGCCGCCAATTTTCATAATATAGTCACTTTAATATTTTCTTTTTAAGTCTTGATTTTAATTAATTTGTAAAACTGCTTTATATCAAAATTAATCCCACATTTTATGAACCGCAAAGTTTAAGTACCATTCAGGCTTGTGGTGTTGCCACCTAATTTTTTCCAGTATATTTTCTTGATTGCTTGGAGTGTTGCCATAAAGAAAATATATACACATTTACCACTTTCCAATTTTATTTTTTTTTTTAATTTCTGCCAAAAAAATGGATTTGGGACCATAGTAGCATGGTGAAAGTGTTTTTGAGAGTTAGAAGGTTGGAAATTGGTACATATATATAACTGACCACGAGAAAGATAAATATGATGCCGAAATTTGGATTTTTATTTTGTGGGCGGAGTGGGCGTGGCTAAAGTGTTTTTGAGAGCCGTTAACTACAATAATACAAAAGAAGAAGAGGAAGTAAAAACATTTTTGGAAGTCCCTTACAAATGGATGTTCCTATTACATGTATTACCCCGGAGGAAGTGAAGCAAGAAATGTTACTTTTAAATAATAACAAATTTTCTGGATTTGATAAAATTTCTACTCCAGCAATCAAAGCCTTGCCTAGGAATGGATTGTATACCTCACTATTCTTTTCAACGCAATACTGCGATTAATGTATATTCCTATTGCATGCAAATGCGCTGAAATAATCATGGTTTCGAAGCCCAATAAAACGGAAAATCGTTTATCTTCCTATAGATCTATAAGTCGACTTCCTATATTTCGAAAGATGTCTCTTGAGGAGGTTACAGCCCATTTTGGATACAAAAAATATTATTCCAGAATACCAATTCGGCTTTCGGCATAAACATGGTACAATATGAAACCTGATTTTAATTTTACCGTTTGTTTTTGTGCCTGGCGAAGTGGGCGGGGTTCAGCTAGTAGTAGTATATTGCTCCTTTCGACCAAAAAATGAAAACTTTGATCCACTGTAAAAAGAAACTCAGACCAGCTGGACTATAATTTTATTTTACACAAATGATCTACATTGTCTGTCAGAATTACAGGGTCGCTATTTTGTTCCAATCAAAAAGTTGTTAGACAGTGTAATTAGCTTTAAATGAGTATATTATAGTATATCGGGTCTATATTTCCAAAATGACAGTACAAATATTAAACGCGTCTTCAACAAAAATTCGAAATTCAGTAAATAAATGAAAAACATTAATCCACAAACAATTGTTGTGTTGAGAAAAGACAAATATTGATGCTAAATGCGCAGAAAAAAAAAAATGATGGTCTCGTACTTGTGTACGTAATTTCCATTTTTTGTTCCATGTTTTAATATTAATACACATTTAAATGATAATTATATATATAAAATGTATGGACATGTTTGTATTTACGACTTATGTATGATTTTTAAACGCAATCAATTTTTGTCGACCAAACTACAAAAATCTTAAAGAAGTCGACTAGGAGCTTCTTCAGAGGAGACACGATCGGAGGGAAATAAGTCGTTCTTCTTTGGAATGTACTTTTCCATGATGGAAACACCAATATTACTGTCTAGAGAAAATGATAACATTCCCTCTGGTCGTCAGTAGCAATGAGTGTGAATGTTTCTTAAAGTATTTGATTATGGTAGATAAAATACCAAAACCATCCAGTAAATCCTAATTAACATATATTTTTATTTCTTCTTCTTTTTAGGTAAGTGATTCCACAACATTATTGGACAATTCATTTAATCTTGGGTAAAGTATTAAAGTAGTGTAAAGGATTTAAAATATGTAAATACTGTAGTACATAGTGAAATATCCTTAGCGATTTATGCAAAATAATTGACAAATAAAGGTTCACTTCCAACAACATAACACATTCCAAAAATAAGACCAAAATAAAAACCTGTCTGTCTTTTTTTGCGTCAAACAAGTCTCTCGGAAGTTTGTTTGACATTTTCAACTTCAGTTTAAAATCTCAACGAAATTTTCGAAACGAAATGAAGGGACTTCATAATTTACATATTTTCAAGTGAAGGTTCTTTCCGCAAAAATATTTGTTCAAATCAGCCTCAGTTCATAGTGTCTCATGTACTAGCTGAACGTACAAAACGTACAAAAGCGAAAAATAATTTTAATATGTATATTTTTATAATTATTATTTATTTTTTACATATTTATTCATTTGAGATCGAATTTAATTTGTACAATGTTATGAGATTTTACTTAAAAGTATTACAACAATTGAATTCAATTTAAACTTACAATATATTATCACAGATTAAGGAAAATTGGTTGAAAAAAACCTTTGAAATGTTCAAAAAAAATTAAGAATATTATTAATCTTTCACTTAAAAAATACTTTTAAAGAAAAGTATGGAATAGTGAAAGTTAAACTAAATTGCTTAATGTATCAAATGTTGACCTTCTGCATCTTTCGCGAAATGACAGTGTCAGGTTTCTAGTGAATGTATTCATCATTAAATATCCAAATCTGTTGTGTAGTTCATAAGTTGAAAATCTCGGCGGTAAGTTGTGAATTATCTTCAAATTTTTGTTTTGAATTATTTGCAGTTTTTTGGTATGTGATTTAACGGCTTTATCGGACCAGATTTGGCAGTTATATGTCATAATAGGACGAATGCACATTTTATTAAGCATGATTTTATTTTTAGCATTTCAAGTTGATCTTCTGTTAAGGAGAGGGTATAATACTCGACTACATCTGATTGCCTTACTGCTGACATTCTGTAAATGTTGTTTGAACGTTAATTTTTTATCTAAGGTTACTCCCAAGTATTTCACTTCATTCTTAATTTCAACTGTGTTTCCTTGAATTGTTAAGGGTAATGTGGGAACTCTCTTAGGTGATTTGTTAAAAGGAAATATTATAGCTTGTGTTTTCTCATCATTCACTTTTATTTTCCACTAATTAAAATAAGTTTGCGTAGTTTTGAGCGATTCCTGCATACGTTTAATAATCGCATTAGAGACTTTTCCAGAACAAATAAGAGCGCTGTCAGATGTGTAAATTGAGTAAAGTGATGGATATAAGACGGAACCTTGTGGTAGTCCTGCAGGAATACTTCTTTCCGAAGAATAGCTTGACCCAATATTCACCATGAAAGTTCTATCACTTAAAAAACTCTT
This sequence comes from Polietes domitor, assembly GCA_947397865.1. Lineage (NCBI taxonomy): Eukaryota > Metazoa > Arthropoda > Insecta > Diptera > Muscidae > Polietes > Polietes domitor. Next base: position 169,023,794 of record OX377618.1, read on the forward strand.
TATAATTTTCTGCATATAAAGGGGATAACCAAAGCTATGTAACTTATATACGAGTCCATAATGCCATATTGAATCGAAAGCTTTTCCAATGTCAAGTAAAACAATGCCAGTACTTCTCCTATTTTGTTTATTCTCATTGATGAAATTAACAATCCTTTGGATTTTATGTGTGGTGGAGTGTTCTTTGCGGAATCCAAATTGTTCTTTATTCAATATACTGTTGTTATTTGTAAATTCCAATATTCGTTTCTGAATTATCTTCTCAAAAATTTTATCCAGTAAGCTTAATATACTTATTGGTCTATAGTTAATAGGAAGTTTCGGATCTTTTCCACTTTTTAAAATTGGAATCACCTTAGATTTTTTAAAAACTTTTGGGAAATATCCATTACAAAGGCAGTAATTGTATATTTGTGAAAGAACTTTGAAAATTTCTTCTGGCATGTTTTTCAGGAGAATTCCATTTATTGCGTCAAACCCGGGAGCCTTGTTATTTTTTAATGCAGCAACATACGACATCACTTCAGAAGAGTCTGTACGGGGGACATCAGAGTGAATTATATCGTCTGTATGAAACTGATGAATAAATTTTTGCACTTTCCGTTCCATTGATGAATTGAAATTCATAGTTACAGTGTGAGATTTTTCAAAAACGTCCCCGATAACATTAGCTTTATCCTCGTGTGTTTTCAATATCTCACCATTTACAACCAAGTCCTTCATAGGCTGCCGCTTCCCTCTGATGGCGTTAGTAATTTTCCAAAATTTCTTGGAGCCGGTAGGTAGTTTTGAGATAAATCTAGTCCAGTTGTTATTTCTATCTTCGTTTAGATGGTAGTCAATCAGCAAATTCAACTGTTTCAAAATGGACGATATTATTGATTTTCTATTTAAATCAGTGCATCTCTGAATATAGGTCAGATCGGTTCAGATTTATATATAGCTCCCACACAAATTTCGCTTCCGATTTGACTAGAATCCACATATTGTATCAGATTGTCTTCAGATTTGCCAAAACATCTTATATTTAAACTAGGAACACCTGTGGTAATAATGTGTTAGTTCGGTTCAAATTTATATATATATCCCATACAAATTTCGCTCCCGATTTGATTTTTTTCCGCTCTAGAAACAACAAATTGTATCAGATTGTCTTCAGATTTGGTAGAAATGTGTTAGATCGGTTCAGATTTATATATAGCTCCCATACAAATTTCGCACCCGATTTGACTTTCCGCTCCAGAATCCACATATTGTATCTGATTGTCTTCAGATTTGGCAAAACATCTTATATTTATACTAGGAACACCTATGGTGAAAATAAGTCGGTTCAGATTTATATATAGCTCCCATTAAAATTTCGCTCCCGATTTGACTATTTCTGCTCTAGAAGCCACATATTTTAACAGATCATCATCAAATTAAGCGAAATATCTTAAATGTGTTCTATAAACAGCCATGTCACAAATGGGTCAGATCGGTTCAGATTTATATATAGCTCCCACACAAATTTCACTCCCTATTTCGCTTTTTCCACTCTATAAACCTCACATTTTAACAGATCTTCTACAAATCTTTCAAAATATCTCATATTTCAACTGGAAACACCCATGGTGAAAATGGGTCATCGGTTCAGATTTACATGTAGCTCCCATACAAATGTCGCCACAAAAATTTCGCATACAAATTTCGGATAGACTTTTTCCGCACCAGAAAGCACGAATTTTCACAAAATGAGCTTAACACGTTATATTTGAAGTGGATGAACTTATTGTGAAATTTATTCACTATATTCCATGTTTGGATATAGCAACGATATAAATATTTCCGATTTGACAAATTAGCCTATGATTAGGAAACATACAAAAATTCTTCCCGTTTTCACTTGTTTACTGAATTGAATTGTGTTCCGATAGAAAGTGGAGTGTATCATATAGTCGGCCCCGCTCGACTATAGCCTTGCCTTACTTGTTTATATTGTGAAATGAATTTATAAACATGAAAACCGATTGAAATTTGAATAAACAAATATTATAATTTGTCAACGATTTTTTTGGTCTTCCTCAATTCTCGACCAAGTTAATAGTTTTTGGCATCCCGCCCGAAGCAATATATGATTAATACACCTGTGATGTAATTTCGTCACTCACTCACTGCTATTGCTCTATCTACAGTACATACCGTCGTAAATGATGCCGACATTACGGCTGTCTTTCTTTAAGACTGGATAACTAAGCTGCGATAACAAAATCTAAATAAAATGTTAAAATAAAAAAAAACTATTTTAAAGTTGAAACAAATTTTGAAAAAATGATTTTACGTTAAAAATTGTGAACTTATCCTGGATAATTATCCAGTGTAAGTCAAAATTATGGTTAGGCTAATTAGGCTAAGTCCAAAAAAGTCAACACAAAATATTTTTTTTTTGAAAATTTGTTTTGATGCAAATATTTATATTGTAGTTGGGACAATTTGAAAAAATAATATTTCATTTTGAGCAAAAAATTTTGTTCAATAATAAGTAACACTCCAATTGCATACCCCTCTATATGCATTTGTCACAATAACATGCAGCATACGCATTTAATTCATTTAAAGCCATAGGCATACAAAATGAAAGTATATATGCATTACTGGTGTCGATGTATGTATGTGTCCGTCTGCGTGTGTGTGTGTTTTTGGAATATAAGAAAATATTTGTTTTATTATTTGCTGGAGTGTTATCGTAGCAATGCAGGTCGTGTTCTTTCAGATACGCACACATGAACACATTCAAGAAGAACAATGGACACTTTTTGTTAAAATAAATTAAGTTTTTTTCAGTTATTTACTCGAGTGTGTGTGCGTGTGTGTAAAAGATAACCACATGCCTGGCTTTTGCACACACAAATATGAATGCAATAAATGAATGACTTAATTCCTTGAAGGCAGAAAATGATACATGTGAATAAATACATACATATTTATGTGGGAATACTTTAAAGTAACGTTACGATTTAATTAACTGAACAACAATAGCCCGGAAAATATTGCATGTCAAGTTCACAGTGCTGTAGAAGAAGAAGAAGAAGTAGTGTTAAAACGAAATGAGTGTGGACTGACACTGGTAGGACTTCAAAATCCAAAAGAAGGTCTACTGGGAAGCATAAATTGGGGCGTTATTAGAAGTTCCACTTCCATTTTTCGATAACTTATAAACCAACGTTGCGTATACGTGTCGTATTAAGAGCTGTATAAATAATACGTATACGTCAGGTGGTCCCAATATTTCAAAGACTGTATCATTTAAAGGGTGATTTTTTAAAAGCTATAGGATAGTTTTTCAAAAAAATACACATAAAATTCAGAAAAATGCATGAAATCTTTATTTGAATCGATAGTACGGTCCATATAATTTAATGTTTGAAGATTATTTCATGCAAATGTTGACCTTGACTGCACCTCAAATGGTCCATCCGCTTAGTCCAATTTTGGCATACTCTTTCCAACATTTCGGCCGGTATCTCACGAATAAATGCTTCACTGTTGTCTTCCAATGCGTCAATTGAAGCGGGCTTGTCTGCTTAGACATGAGCTTTAACATAGCCCCACAAAAAATAGTCTAAAGGCGTTAAATCGCGCGATCTAGGCGGCCAATTGACCGGTTCCGAACGTGAAATAAAATGTTCACAGGACTCGCCGCTCAATAAGTCCATTGTTGCGCGTGTTGTGTGGCATGTGGCACCGTCTTGTTGAAACCACATGTCATGCCAGTAAAGCTCTTGCATTTTTGGGCAAAAATAAGTTGGATATCATCTCACGGTAGCGCTCACCATTCACAGTTACGTTACGATTCGCATCATCTTTGAAGAAGTACGGTCCAATGATGCCACCAGCCCATAAACCGCACCAAACTGTGACTTTTACTGGATGCATTGGTAGCTCTTGCAATGCTTCTGGCTGATATTCACTCCAAAATCGAAAATTCTGCCAATTTACGTACCCATTGAGCCAAAAATGAGCTTCGTCGCTGAACACAATTTTTCGGTAAAAAAAGTGGATCTTCGGCTTTCTTGAACTTTCTTAACAGAGCACGCATTTTGGTAATAAAATTCAATAATTTGCAAGCGTTGTTCGTTTGTAAGACGATTCATGGTTAAATTATAGACCAAACTGAAGATGTTTGACAGTGAAACAAAACACGAAACGTGCGTCAGCCTATTTAAACCAGTGTTGCCAAAAGATAATAGGTAAAAAATCACCCTTTATAATGCGAGGAATTCAAAAATTACTTTTACTCACCATCTCCACGTGGAGTGTATACAATTGAATAGGTATTTATTTTACAAGAATATTTATAGCTTTAAGACACATTTCATCACAGAAAATGTCTAAGCTGCCACACAAGCAGAAGAGTTGATGAACTCGCCCATCGGCGAAAATGCGAATACAGAAAATTATTGAAATTAATGGAAACATTTGAATGGTTTCAGTTCTTGTGAGGGATCTTTTATGTCTGGTGGTTAGACTTGGCAAAGTGAAATTAATCATGTAAAATATTTTAAAAAACTAAATAAGTTAGCAAAAATTTAAAACTAAAATTAATCATGTAAAATATTTTAAAAAACTAAATAAGTTAGCAAAAATTTAAAACCATCAATCGTTTGACTAGACATGGAATAACCAACAGACACGTTCACTCTGTACCACCCCCCCCCCCCCCATAAATCATTATTTTTTGTGTCATATTTTTGTGAATCCCCTTGTGACTGACTGCGGTATAACTTAAATAATGTTTAGAAAAATAACGAAATATGCAAATGTTGTAGTCATTATTTTTAAATATACCTTGTATATTCATTAATATGCCGTAGATACACTATAAATGCCAAGAGATTCTAGCTTTTTTCTTGACTCTAATGCTCTTATTTCGTTTGTGTCATTTAAATTCTCCAGCCGTACAAACACACACGCACACATTTATTCCATTTTAATTAATTCAATTAAATATATATTTTCCGACAACACTTTAAAACACTTCGACCAGAAAACAAGCAGCTTTACACTCCTGCGGCCTTTTTGATCCCTCCCCCATACCTCGCCCCCCTTCCCCTTCCACAAATGCCCGAAAGTTGATGCCATTTCCACAAGGTTTGCTTTTCCCCATTTTTCGGCTGTTGGTTTGTTTCCAAGTGCCCACTTGAGTTCCGACAAAGGTCAAAAGCATATTATCAGTACAGCAGTTTTGGTCCTTTCTCAATGTAAATAATATTTGATGTGTCCATTGTTGTTGTTGTTGTTTTTGTTGCTGCTGATGCTGGTGGCGATAGAACTGCTGATGGTAGTGGTGGTGAAGACGGTGATGGCAAGTGGAAGTGCTGCTACTGCTGTTGTTGTTCGTGTTTTGTCTAAACTCTTAATACCTTTTTCAAATAACTTATCGCACTGACAGTTAAATTCTTACATATATTTCACTTGATTGAGGGTAGGCACACGGGCACAACCATGGCCACAGCCTCATGGTCTCAGCCGCAGCCAGCTCTTCACCATTGTTTTGCATTTAGACCCTCTTCTTGGTGTTTTACATTTCCACTGGAAATGAAAGCCGAAATGCTTCAAATTAAATTTATTCATACTCCTATGCTGTGCCGTAGAGCGTGCGGGGTACGTACCACTGTTTTGCTTTATGTTTATTTAATTTGAAGAATTTTCGTTTTATTTTTTTTTAGCTGGATGATGTGATACAAACATGCGCTCACACCCGCAGACACATCTTTCCGTTGTTACTAAATCAATTTGCATTTCAGTCAGATCCTGACAAGGTACTTGTACTTGTTGTATAAACAAAGATTGATATCTGATTTAAATCTGTGATAATCAACGAAATGCAAACGACGGACGTCATCATGAAATGACAAGACCTCAAAAGGAAATTAACAGATTGAGATTTTTTGCGTTTAAGCTTAATTATTAGTGAGATTTATATAAAGAAAAGTACGAAAATCTGCCCAAAAACTGGTTTATCAACAAGGCATTCGGGTAAAGATTTAAATAATTAATCTTCCCCTTAGCATCCTTAAACGTTTCTTGGAGTCAGGAATGAGTTGGTTCATTTTTGCGGAAATTGTAATGTGTTCTATTCACATTTTCGTCGAATGACAGCTTCATCAACTTCTCTGTTTGTCTGAAATATGTCTTAAAAACATATAAAATATATAATATTCATGCGTAGCAAATTAATTTTGTCATTCTTGTTACAACACCTTGAAGTATTCAGCAAATACCCCATAACATATTCTGGGAAGTGTATTACCAATACAACGTAGTCGCTAGTGCGTATACTTTATATTATTTCACCTAATTAATAACATTAATACGCTCCCTCGGAATAATAGGAGATCGGAAGAAATTCAAGACTAAACTGGTCTCGACCTTTTGAGATCCATTTAACAAATTTTCCCAGCACCTATGTCCTCAGACAACCAATGACTGATTTCACTAATGCTTTGGTCAATACATTATTGTTTTATAAATAATTTGCGTGCAAAATATTAACTCAATTATATAATTATATTCAATTATTTAATTAAATTCAATTATTCCTAATTATTAAGGGTGCGTATGATCGTATCAGTTGCTTTGTAAATACATAACTAGTCATCGTCACTTTATTATTAGTAGTCATGACTCCATAGTGGCGTGACGAACACTATTCGCATTTAATAATTTCCGCGTTTTCCCTATCACATCCACGGCAGACAAATTACCCACGTATTGATTTTTCTTGAACGAAAGACAAGTGCAATCATTTGCTTTAATTAGATTTGAACTTTACAGCGACGAATGGAATGCGCGAATATTGACGTAAAACGCCAAGCGGGGGGAAATAAACGTCACAGCAGACAATCAATCACACCCACACGCACAAGCACATGCACTCCTCTTTGTCGAACAGTCATTTTGTCACTCCGAACGAAACGCAAATGAAAATGTGAATGTGTGAACGTCATACCACAGCTAGCACGCAATCAATGTGCACCACACATGCCTTGGGAAGGCTAAAGTGTTTTCGTTGCACAGTCAATAAAATTGGCGCTAAAATGCCAATGTCATATCAAATTAGAATTTCAATTCGTTTTCGGCTTTCGGTCTGCCTGACGACTCCATATTAAAAACTACAATGATATCATTTTGCGTAGACCTATACACACACCCAACCATACTCGCTGATATTGTGTGAGGGCTGGCACATGTGCAGATAGGGTTTGGGTTTCGGAAAATCCCTTAAAAGCAATGCTCGGCAGTTCCCTGGATATTAGAGATTGAAAAAATCTGAATTAATGTGCGTTGAAGGTGGTCGGTGGAGTATTTTTGGAAAACAAGTTTACTCAGTTTGTGGACTTGAGTTTATTTTTCTTTGGACAGATAATATTACATTTTAGGCTTTTCGAAGGGTAGCCTATATTTACTCTTGGTAATAGCTTAATTATGTCTTAATTATCTTTTTTTTATATTTTCTGACATTTACATTTCTTTTACGTTTCCACATAAATTATTCAGAGCAGAAATTACAGATTTATGCTATTTTTATCTAAGCAGAGCAATATGTATTTTTTCGCGGGAAATCGCGAACCCTACTCACACATAATCACAATTTCAAATTATATACTCTCTGCGGTGGGCATGAATTCCTCTTTGTCATCTACCTCAAATGATACATTGACAACACATAACAGAGCTATTAGCTGGTTCTATTCCTCCGCATAATTTATGAAGTGTAATGAGGATGGGTTGGTTTTTCAATTTTCGTTTTCACTTAACTTAACATTTGCTCTATGTACTTGTCTCAGTCGGATATAGACTACTCCAAAAATAAACTTTCGGATTATACTGTGCTACAAAAAAGGCTGAAGTAGAGAACTTCGGGAAATGATATTATTTTTCTTGTAGGTATAGTCGAGTGGAACAAGAATCTATTTGTCAAATTTCCCAGACAACCCGGATTGGTGTACCTATGCGCAGTCAAATAAAGCCTATAACATAATCAATATTAACTGAGTGTCAGTTTCTCACCAGACTGAAGAAGAAAAAAAACTATACCATTCAACCGTTTATTTCCACTTATGGAGGTTACCCACTAATCCAGTTTCCATTTAATCAGGTATTTTTTCTGTTGTAAAGCTAGCGACGTTTTGAAAGATGACCAAAGATGTAGCACACTGTGAAGCCTTCCCTTTAATAGCGTTTCCACCTATTGGAACGTTATTATTTTGGAAAACCCTTTAGCAAAGTCACAAAACAAACTTCGATTTCTGGGTATTTTAATCTTGTCCTTCAAATGAACGTTATTTTGGCAAAATATATATACCTCCTAGTATGAAATCCCATTAACAGAGGTAGAACACATGAAGAAATCCCACTTATAGAGGCCCATAATGAACTCTTAGAGGTAAACGAGCAAAATGTCATACTTATGGAGGTAAATCCCGAAACAAGTATTATCAATAAAAGATTTTCAATTTCCCGCATATAGATGTGTTTTTGTGTGACGCGTGGAGGGACCTTAACAAGTGTCGCACTTATAGAGGATTCCCACTTATCCAGGTTCGACTGTATACCAGCAAATTTTATACCATTTCCAACTTTGGATATGTTTTTTTACTTTAGTTTGTAGGGTAACCGTACTAAAAGTATCGTCGTATAAAAAGTATCATAACTTCTACATTTACCATAGATTTGTACATATAAACATTGTTTTTTGATATAAAAAATAAAACCGAATACTTTTTTCGACATTTTTCCTTTTTTATGATTTTTTTTCTAGAAAAATATTTTTTCCCCAACTTGTTGCAGGCTGTTTCTATAACACTATTTCTATTTGATAGTGTAACTCGCAATATCTGTACCTTCAATTTAATTGCCGTTTCATTTCCTCATCTAGTAGCCCTGTTAATGCACTACAAATTTTCAATGGATATACTTTTTTAAAAAAATATTGTAAATTGTTCATATGATATGAAATGTAAGCGTCAGATTAAAATGGAGTATATCTGTTAAAAATACTTAAAATGTCATTTATCAATCTGTATTACGTTAGCATTAACAACCATTTTAAAATTTTCCCTATAAATATTAATAAATTCAATAAACTAGGTGGAAAATTGATTGCGTCAAAATAAACAATTATCCGTATATAAAAATCATTATCAATATCCGTAATGTAAAAATTCCACAATTCCTAAAACGAGGAAAATAAATTACAAAAGGGTGATATTTTTCGAAAAATAACCGTCATACTTTTTTGGCCTATTGCACTATATAAAATTGTTTACTTCTGAAATCGGTGCTTTCTGGGCTTTCGATAATTAATTATGCAAATTATTAAATTATCTGATATATTAAAATATCTGATATATACTATGCAGTTACATATGTCGAGCCCTAAGAGCGGAATTATCGCAAGTATCGAATGCAATTTTTTCAGACGAAGGCAAAAAAAAATCAAATTGATTTTTTTAAATTACTTCTCTCTCTTTTAAACGGAAAAGTATATCCTGATGAAATTTTACATGCTTGTGTGGTGTCTTCCAGATAATTCATAATATAAAAATTTCACAATTCCTATAAAGGGGAAAATAAATCCCAAAATGTGACTTTTTAGGAAAATAACCGCCATTCTTTTATTTTTAGTGATCCAGCTGAACGAATTGTGGTAGATACTCGTTTCTTGATTCTTTTGCGTTTATTTACATGAAGTCCTCTCGCTGAAATAAAGGAAATATAAGAAAATCTTACCTTTAGTGTAAATTTATCACCCAAACGTAATTTTTTATTTTCTTAATGAAAATTTGTGAATATCACTTTTTGATCTAAAAATCTGGTGCAAAAATTGCTTATATCGGATTAGATTTTGATATAGCCTTCGTACGTATGTACCTTTCATGCCACGCGGTGTTTTTGTTGGGGAGACATCTTATTATAATTACGAATCGGAAAAATACACGTTTTTATTATAAACTTTGTTATAATACCATTTTAGAACGGCAAAAATATGAGTTTTATAACACATTAAATCACTTTTATACGTATAATGAAAGATTTAATAAAAGGTTAACTATTTATAGAAAAACAAATTCATATCGACTTTATTAAAAATGAGATATCATGGCATAATTTGGAATTATGTTGAAAAATGTCTGTGAAAATAATGACTAACAAGCAAGAGAAAATGCAACTCTGCATTAAAATATCAAAATTCACAAAGTTGAGAATATATTTTGTAAAGTTTCGGATTTTTTTACTAAAATGGTCTCCATTTCTTTATTTACCGCAGGAATCAGTATTGTAAGTAAGAGTCATCATATGGGGTTGAAAAATATTCTAAACATTTTCCAATTGATTGATTTGCGATTTGAGAATTTTTGCTAATATTTTTTACATTGAAAATATTTGCAATTTAATGGGGAGGTTCGTTCACTAAAAAGATTCCAGAAGAGCACTAAACGAAAATTGTGTAATCCTTACAAATTACGTGTTCCTTACGACATATAAAAGGAAATTGTATGAGGGGAAAAAAATTGCAGGCGAATCGTGACCTTTATTGAAAGAATTTTCGTTAGAAGCTTATAACTTCTAATTGAAGCAACATATTTACATCAAAAATTTTTAAATAATGTTTTAATATGAATAATTCGAAACCAATAGTGAGGTCGAAAAATTAAAAATGCGAAACCAACCACGAGTAATATCACCTGACAAGCGCTACATAATAATGTGATAAAATTTGACACCCAGGAGCCCCCATACCAACTAGGGATCCAACAATTTCCAAAGCATCTGGAAAACAACTCTGGTCCAAGCTTGAGAAAGATCGTGAAAATATATTTATGGAAGTACTTCCTTTTTGCAGAGAATGGTAGATAGAAAAAAAGACAGGATTTTACTAAAAATTCGTGAATTTGTAGTTATTTCTCGCCACATAATGTACAAAATCGATGACACTCTCTCTATATTGGATATACTTTTTCTAAATGTGTTTTTCCAAACGCGGCAATTTGGATTAACACAGCAATATTTTTAAAGAGGGTCCTATGGCTTACAATGACTTTGCTCGAAAATTCAGCCCTATTGTTTCTTTAATTTACGTGTATTAAATATTTTTTGTTGCAGACAAATAACTTTCTATTGATATTTTAATAAAAATCTATCATCTAACTCCTAGCTTTATTCAAATATTTTATGATGTCCTCTATCACACGGGGATTATTGCCACACCGTCATGGTTTATAATTTGAAATCACACTCAAGTTTACATACATATTTTGCTTAATGACAAAATCCATGGCATAGCATCAATAGTATTGCATTTTTCTTTTATCAACATTTTGCAATTTGAACGTATTTTCTTTTCAAATTTTGTATGAATGTTGTTGTGAAGTGAATGCCTGATATTTAGAACCATATGATGCAACATTTAGATGATTATGCAAATGACGATGATAATAAACCAATGGCAAACGGAAGAGAAAAAACTATATTGCAATGTAGACAAGCAATGAGTTTTCATATAATTTATATACGTACAAGTACGGTTATTTGTTGGTGTATGCGTGTGGGTGTATCCACTACTGTCAAATGAATGGTGGTGTTTCAAAGTTAGGTGCTGCTTCAACACACAGTCATTCGCTGACAGCAGAAAAAAACACACACACAAGGACCTCCTCGACTCTACTCATTCAGTCGTTCATTTATTAGGAACAGAAGTCCTCCTTTTTTAATGCGCCACTATCCATTTACTTGATTGGTTAGCAAATGAAATGAAATTTCATTTTGTCATCGATGCAAAGAGCACAGCACCGGCAGAGACGACTATTTGACACTCAACATTGTAGGCTTCAAAAAGAATATATATTTTTTGGGTTATATGGGAGTTTAAATAGATTGGTTTTTGGCAACGATGGTTAGGCTATATAAAGGTTATTTTTATAATATAAAGAAATTACAAAATTGTAGCTCTAAGAAAAAGGCAAAGTTTTTACAATCTGCAATAAAAACGCCTCATTGATGGTAAATTTTCTTTTTAATAGTAGCGCACCAATTAAAAAAATATATTTCCTTTAACAACCTTTTCTTGGATTTTTTATTGATTTGTTCCTTGTTTAAATAAACTAACAAAGAAATGTTCTTTCTGTTGACATTTCTAAGTACATTCATTAAATTTTTTGTTGTTTTTGAAAAAGTTTAAAAAAAAATTGTAAAACATAGAATTCATTATTTCACCACTTCCACACACAAAAGTTGTTAAAAAAGATGTATAAGAACACCACTTTAAAATTTCAAGAATATCAATCAGAGTAAAAGTAATTAAAGTTACCTTCAAAACAAGTTATGGTACATTAATAGCGGTCAAGTATTCCATGAGTTAAAGGAGATTGAATGAAAAATAAATTTTTTTCGCGAAAACATATTTTTTCCTGGGACACGTATAAAATATTTTTTAAGAGAAGAATACAAACACAAACCTTCGTAATAATTATTTGTTAGAAACAATGTTTTCCAAAAACATGTACTTTGGCTTTCTAAACTCGAAAACGACTTCAAATAAATAAAATTCCAATTTTAGAAGAAGTCGTCTTTAATATTTTTAAACTCATTTTGTAAATATATGGCACAATTATATGTTCAATTAAAGGTAAATTTTATGTCTACAAATGGTCGAAATTTCACATTAATCTGGAAAGAGTTGCCAAAATTTGAGAATTTTTGCAAAAAAAATCCATAAAATGCATAAAGTAGCATTCTAGCGTAGAAAGCAATGGTAAAAAATTATAGGAACTTATGACAAGAATTTTTTTAAATGATGTTTTTTGAAATTTTGATAAAATAGTAAAATTAATATTTTGAACATGTTCTTATAGCTAGCATCCCAGCGATGAAAGCAAGTCCTATAGATAATTATATAGGTTATGGTAATTCTTGAAGATGTACATGAAGCCTTCAGGTCTGGCTCAATTAATTTAAGGGTCACTCAAGAGGGCCAGAATATTTACATTTTTGTTTTTTTTTTCTAGAAAATTGTTAAATAAAGCTGTTTGTTTGGCCAAGGGCATTTATTATACATATTATTGATTCGATTTAAATTTCTCCGAAAAAATAATAGTAGGAATTATTTTTAGTCGGAAATACTTAAAGTAGTTTTAAATTTAATTAGTAATAAAATAAATTTCTTATTTAAATTGTGACACGATAAAAAAGAATTTGGAAATAAATTGAGAAGACTAATATCCCAAAAAAATTTTATGAAAAATAAATTACACTGATTGTTGTTGTTTGTATGTATAGTTGGTCTGTTATGTTGTATGTCTTGTCATTTATTTTGGTTTAAGACCATAGGTTGTGCTGAAGTCTTCAGCAGAACCCAAAAATTAGCAAAAAAGGCAAAGTGAGACCTTTATTGTTGCAGCTAAAAGTTGACTGCGCAGTTTCGATGGGCGCTACCCCATCTCATCAGAACTTTCGCAACGAATGTATGTCTTTGACTTAAATCAGGGTTTATATTAGTACCAGCGGTCACATACGACAAATGAGAAGCAATGATAAACAAAATATTCCACCGAACTAAGTCGACAAGACATACATTCGTTGCGAAAGTTCTGATGAGATGGGGTAGCGCCCATCGAAACTGCGCAGTCAACTTTTAGCTGCAACAATAAAGGTCTCACTTTGCCTTTTTTGCTAATTTTTGGGTTCTGCTGAAGACTTCAGCACAACCTATGGTCTTAAACCAAAATAAATGACAAGAATTACACTGATTTTTATAATGTTTTTCTACCATCAAAGATATGGATTTTTTCAAATATTCATCGTTTGAAATTTAAAAATATAAAAATTAATTAAAAATAATATTTTTAATATTAAAATAAAAACAAAATGAAAACTCATACACATTTTAAAAGTATGTGGAAATTTTGGAGAATATTAATGTTCGAACAAAATTGGGAAATTCATGAAGAAATATATTCTATAAAATTTTATGATGCGTATTTTGACCATCAACAATTTGGAATTCTTCAAATATTCATCTTTAAAATTTAGAAATATTAAAATTTATCAAAAATAATATTTTAATATTCAGAATAAATAAAATCAGGAAAAATTGGAGTAGATTAATGTTCGTTCAATGTTTTTAGGAAAAAATAAATTCCACCGATTTTTGTGACGTTTTTCGGTCATCAAAAATTTAGATTTTTTCAAATATTCATCTTTAAAATTTAAAAATATAAACATAATATTTTTAATATTAAAAAACATATTTTAAAAGTATCGGGAAAAATTGGAAAAGATTAATGTTCGATTAAAATTAGGAAATAAAAAAAATATTTTTCACCGATTTTTATGATGTTTTTTTTTTGTCATAAAAATTTGGAATTTTTCAAATGTACATCTTTAAAATTTAAAAATATAAAAATTAATTAAAAATAATATTTGTAATAATTTGGAATTTTTCAAATATTCATGTTTAAAATTGAAAAATATAAAAATTAATTAAAAATAATATTTTTAATAGTAAGAAAAAATCAAATCTCATTCATACACATTTTAAAAGTATCGGGAAAATTTGGTGAAGATTAATGTTCGAACAAAATTAGGAAATTTACGAAAAAAATCTATCAAAAATTTAGCATTTTTTCAAATATATAAATGTAATAATTATAATATAAATAGAAAAACAATTAATAATTATATTTTACATTGTTCATAAATTAAAAAAAATATTCAATTTCATCTAAAAATGTGTTTTTGGACTACCTACTCACGAACGACACCACAAAATCAGTTTATTTTACATACATCCTCTGGAGCCCAAAAACTTTTTCTACGAAAAAATCGTGGCGAATTTGTCTTAATTGGACTATAACATTTAAAACGATATCTAAAAAGTTAATTTTTTCAGATTTTTTCTTTTTTATGGGTTTAAATCACTGTCTTCGCTAGAATGATAGCTATTAAGAAATCCACCAAAAATCTATATCGAGCTAGTAAAAATCCTTCTTTATCCTCCCTGTATACCAATCCATTGCACAGCGTGCCATAACTACCATAGAGTGAAGGATACACGAAAAGCAAACGGAAAAAAACAAATAACTTTCATATGGTGTTTTGTCATTTGGTGCACAAAAAAGGCGAAGACAAACTAAAATGCGGAACAAAAAATTCTTATTTACGCAAATGTAATGAATTTAACGAAAATAAAATGAAGTCATTAATTTTAAACACTTTCGCACAGCTGCGCCTTTAAGTCGTTAACTTATGGCTATACGAACCAACATACATACTCACATATACATGCATATATACAGACATATTTAAGCCGCAGTTAGTCTGCCATGCCGTCAAACTGACGACGATTATATGGCAGTATACTTGTGGCAATGTTTGTACATATTGTCTGTCCGTCTGTATGTATGTCTGTCTGACTGCATGTCATAGTGTTGCCTGTTGGCTCCGTACATCACTTACTTCCTTCCATATGCCATAACATTATGAGCACCATCATCATCACCACCATCACCATCGTCGTCATCCTCATCCCGATGAACATTCCAGGATATCTGTCATTCTTGTTGCCGTTGTTTTTGTTCGGGTTCGGTTCAGGTTCAGGTTGTGCTGCTGCCCGTCCGGGTAATGTTAATGTCTGTTTTCGGCAAAATGTATAATGACAATGACATCCAGCACTTTATCAACGTCATAATCATGTAGGTCCCCCGTCCTGACTATGATAAATATCATTATGATTGTTTTAATTTGTGGTTGGCTTTTCCCCGTTTCTTACTCGTTTAAAGAAGCCTTTGGAAAAGCAGAAAATCCATCTACCCGGTTGACGAATGGGTGTGCGTAACAAGCATGTTACGCGGAATGTCTATTGTATCTTTCATACGCAAAGAGTTTCCTAAGGGGGACAGAGGAATTTTGCTTTTGGGACAATAAAATATAATCTAATTAGGCTACAGGAAAAAAAAAACAGAAAAATATGTTTTGGGTTCAAAAACCCATGTACCGGAAGATTATCACATTTGCATTAAATTACCTTTTTGGCAAAATATGGAATAAATTTAAACATGTTGCAAACAAGGCGAAAAGTATTTTTTCTGAATCTGAGTAAAACCCTTACCTCACTTTAGTCCAACGAATTTTCTCCATTTTGGTTAAAAATTTTAAAAAAGTAAATTTACTTAAAAATTTCTTCGAATCCAGTAAAAAATGCTACAACAGAATACATTTATTATTTAAGAGAGAAACTACTGATGATATATCATAGGGACTTTGTTTAAAATTTAAAAATATAAAAATTTATTAGAAACAATATTTTTAATATTAAAAAACAAAATCAAAACTCATGCACATTTTAAAAGAATCGGGAAAAACTATAGAAGATTAATGTTAAAAAAAATTATTATGAAAAAATAAATTCCACTGATTTTTATGATGTATTTTTTTTTGCCATCAAAAAATTTGAATTTTTCAAATATTCATCTTTAAAGTTTTATTACAAATAATATTTTTAATATTACAAAAAAAAAAAAAAAAACAAAACAAAACACATTTTAAAAAGTATTGAGAAAAATTGGAGTAGATTAATGTTCGAAAAAAAATTAGGAAACCTATTAAACCTATTATGATGTTTTTGCCAATAAAAATTTAGAATTTTTCAAATATTCATCTTTAAAATTTAAAAATATAAAAAATTATTACAAATAAAATTTGTAATATTTAAAAAATAAAATCAAGCCTCAAACATAGTTTAAAAGAATGGGGAAAACATTTAAGAAGATTAATGTTCGAACAAATTTATGAAATTTATGAAAAAATAAATTCCACCGATTTTTATGATGTTTTTGGCCATCAAAAATGTAGAATTTTTCAAATATACATCTTTAAAATTTAAAAATATTAAAATTTTGTAAAATAATATTTTTAATATTAAAAAAAAACAAAACGCATTCACATTTTAAAAGAATCAGGAAATATTGGAGAATATTAATGTTCGAACAAAATTATTGAATTTATGAAGAAATAAAATCCACCAATTTTTATGATGTTTTTTGGGTCATCAAAAATTTGGATTTTTTTCAAATATTCATCTGTACAATTTAAAAATATAAAAATTAATTAAAAATAATATTTTTAAAATTAAAAAAAATCAAAATTCATGCACATTTTAAAAGAGTCGGAACATTTTTAGAAGATTAATGTTGGATCAAAGTTTTTATGAAAAAATACCAGAATGAAATTGAACCAGAATTAAATTTAAAGCGAGCCCCACTTTCAAGGGACCTCATTCAAGTCCCTTGAAATATTTTTTTAGTGCAATCCGAAGTTAAAATTTTAGTTCAATTTAACTCATTGTTGGCTTCACTCTTTTCTGACTGTCATATCCGTATATAATCCATATCACTTTCACAGACAACATTGATGTAATAGCAAGGGAAGTCTTGAGGCCTCCGAACGAGTGGCGCTTTGCAAATGATCGTGAAATGATTGTGTGAAAATGATCTTATGATGCAAATCATTCCAAAGTATGATAAGTGGAAAAAGTGTGTATTTTCAAGAGAGGCATTGAAAGGTATTTTTTTTTTTATAATTTTTGATAGAATTTTTCTAAGTACTTCAGATATTGACCAAATTTAAATAGAGGCAAGGCGCGTAATAATTTTTTTTTGCTCTCTCCTAAAAATGCACTAAGTCGAATCAGCTTTCTTTGGAATGAAGCCATCTCATATAAGATATGTATCCTATCCAACAAAGAAATTTACGATATAAACGTCGACTTCCGGAATGCTATGGAACCGATTTTGGAAAAGTTGTCATGAGTAACTGAAGGACGATATGAATAGACAAAGATCTATTTAGAGCAATGCTGGAGAAATCCAGGACCCACTCAAGATGAAATAACCAATCATAGAATTAATTTGCCCCGAGGAACATTATTGCAATCATTCGGACAATGAATGATAGATTCGTTTGCCCTAATTTTACTCAATTTCCTTCCTTTTTTATGGGCAAGAGTGTCAATGTTGGTCAACCAACCCATTTACTCGACACCTCTGTAAATAATAACAATTTAGGAAGGAATAATTTGAGGCATCATTAGCGCTAAGAAGTAAAATGTGGAGGGACATTTGTACGGGGGCTATATCAAAACATGACCCTCTTTCAAACTAGTTTCTTTCTAAGTAAATTTCATGTCAAATTTGAACAAATTATACCTTATTCAGTGGTTTCTAAAGATGAAAAGTGAAATAGGGAGTGAGGTTACCTAAAACATTTTCCCTTTCCTACTGCGATACTATAACAGTAATGATTCCAATTGGAAAGACATTTGTATGAAGGATGTGTGCATAGTATTCTTCATCCCAGCAAAAAACAAGTAAGGAAAGGCTAAAGTCGGGCGGGGCCGACTATATGATACACCCCACTTTCAATCCGAATACAATTTAACTCAGTGAAAAAGTGAAAACGGGAAGGATTTTTGTATCCTGTAAATGTATGTGTTTGACAAAAAATTTTAAATCGGAATTCTTTGTATGGGGGTATATTGAAATCTGGAACGAAATAGGTGAAATATAATATGTATAGTTTGCCAAAATCAGTTAAACATTTGGGAGCAACATTTGTATTTGCGCTATATCTAAATCTGAACCGATCTCACCCAATTTTTTCATAGTTGTTTCTAGTTGGATTATAAGATGTTGTTCCAAATTTAAAGAAAATCGGGTATAATATGGGGTTTCTAGAGCGGAAAATGTCAAATCGGGAGCGACATTTGTATGGGGGCTATATCTAAATCTGAACCGATCTTACCCACTTTCAGCATAGGTGTTTCTAGTTGGATTATAAGATGTTGTGCCAAATTTAAAGAAAATCGGGTACAATGTGGGGTTTTTAGAGCGGAAAAACTGAAATAGGGAGCGACATTTGTATGGGGGCTATATCTAAATCTGAACCGATTTGCCTCAAATTAAATAGCGTTCGTCCTTGATCCACAAAACATACTTGTGCCAATTTTTGTTAAGATCGGACTATAATTGCGGCCTATAATTTGATTACAACAATAGATGGACAGACGGACAGACAGACGGATAGATGGACAGACAGACGGACATTGCTAAATCGACTCAGAAAGTGATTCTAAGTCGATCGGTATACTTAACAATGGGTCTATCTCGCTTCCTTTTGGGTGTTACAAACAAATGCACAAAAACATAATACTCTCGTGGGGTGTATAAAAAATGGAAGTAGGAAGCACATTTTAATGGCATCTCAAAGTTCAAATGTACATTTTCGCGTTTTTGAAGAACTTCGAAGAAATAACATTTTCACAAGTGAATGGGAACGAATTTTTAGTATAGAGTCACAGGCTCGGAAAAAACGTTTTTTTATTACTTTTATAAATAATCAATGTTTAGCTTTGTATAATTTTAACGATTTTTGCTTATGAAAATAAAAGTTTATTGCTTTATTAATGCACATCAAATACTTATTTTTTTATTAATTATTAATACTACATAAAATTAGTAAAATTGGGTAGTGTTAATTTAATGGTTATTTCATTTAATTTTAATTTCCGTTATATATTCATTCATGCTAAATAAATATTTTGAGAGATGGTTAGACTGCCGTTGTAGCGACAAGAAGTCAAGAATTTTTTAAAACGGAAATTGAAACTAATGAAAAAGTGCTTCCTTTGCAACACTTTAAAATATCGTTTAAGTCTCTCAAAAAAAGGACATCCCTCCTATGACAGCTCCATGTTAAATTCATTGGTGATAATCCCAATTTTCACTACTTCCGAATCATAAGATGAACATCTTTCTCACTTCTTTGGGTACACGCTTTTTCTGGGATATTATTCATATATCTCAATTATTTCTTAGTATTACAAACATTTGGCATGAAGCTTTGGTATATTTATTAAAACATTATGAAATGCTGGAGTTGGAGTCGAGCAATAGCGTGCTTGGCTATCAGCGTGGTGTTTGTCGGTTCGATTCCCACCAGATGCTCTGGTCTGTCGCTGCAATGGTCTTAGTCACCCCGGCTCAATCCCTGGACTCGAAATTAGAATATAAATTTACTTTGCATTGTAATTCATAATAAATAAATATACTACCATAGTGGAGTGTATACAAATATAGATTTTCCATTTTATTAACGATTTAGAAATGTTCTTAAACGATATAAGTAGTTCAGTTAAGTAAGCTGTTTTAATTCAGTTTAAAATAATTACGTTAGGTATTTTAAATTATGTACGTTGAACCTGGTAATTTCTCTGGTAATTCCACAGAGCGATGTGGATATCAATTCCCTTACACTATGAAATTTTGTAATCTTTCATTGGATAGATTTGCTAGTAAATCTTCCAAAATAATTTTAAAATGCTCTAAAAATATTTTGTTGTATGGTCAATGTTTATGCTTAACTAACTCTTCGTTTTTCTCTTCTCTTCCAGGTATATATTTTTCCATAATACTAACTACTAAGCCGTAAGTTTATTGGAGATATTGTCATCATCGAAGCATTCGATATCGATTAAAATACCTTGTTCTTACCCCTTGAAATGTTATAACACTTTATAAATGCAGTCAGAATTGCAGGCAATTATTTATGGAATATTTCAAAAAAATAATTTCAACCGATCGAAATTTGTAATTGACTATATTTATGTTAAAGTTTAAATCACAATGGTTTCAAATATATTTTTTTTTAATTAATTATGTAACTTTTGATCGGAATAAACATCTTGACGAAATTTCTCACGTTTATAGCAATGGTGAGTCCAGATGATTTGCAAAATTGGCCAACTAGGTCATATAAAATTTTAAATAGAAGTGAAAATTTATAAATTTTGGAAGTAAAGTCAAAAATTGTGAAAAATACTCTTAGAAAAACCTGCGTAGAGAATACCAAAATATTACAAGAATATTGCAAAATTCTTCCTACAAAAAATTCTTTCTAATATAATTTTCCAAATATCTTAACAACAAAATCATACCTCCATCCAAAATGTTATTTTCCCTAAAGACAACATTCCTTTGAACGTAATACCTTTCCAAGGCCAACTACATCCAAATAAGAAAAAAACCAGCAAAAGTTTGAAGTGTATAAATACAAGTACTATCGATACAATCAAATACTGTTCCATCACATTCCACTAATTGTCAACATAGACAGCCAGCGAACGCACATTCAAAAGCAGATATGATTTGACCACAAATCTGTGGAGTTGCCTGGGAAAAAACGATGAAATCCCTTGAAACTTCAAGTGGCTAAAGTAACGAACAGAACGAGTACGAAACAAATCCAGGCAACATGCTCTTAATGAAACCACATTCACATGCCAAACCAGCAAATGAATCTGGGTACTAAACGTAAAGCCCCCCTGGTTGCTAGTCAGGCTGTGTTGGTCGTCCTTTGGTGTGGGCGGACGATGACGACGACGACGCCGCCGATGATGATGGCGAGATGTATGACTTTGTGTTCATATTTGTTACAAGGACGAGTTTTTTCCCTCTCCCATACACATACATACGTTCGTACAGTCAACTTGCCTCCGTAAGTACTTCATTGTAAGTTAATCCTTAATACATAAATGTCATCAAAAGCATGCTGTGTGTAGCAGCTACGGCAATGGCAACGGCGGTAAAAACAGCAGATGTGTGGGGAGCAGCCGTAGTAGTAGTAACTCTGACACCAATGAGTGGTATTGGTTGCAAAGGAGACGACAACGGTGTGGCATGAAGCGCGGGGGCGAGTGAGGTTAGAAAAGCTGCAAAGAAGACATGTAACATGAAAACACTATTAGCGTTCTGTGGTGACAACAAATCCATGTACTCGTACATGTCTGGTAAATGGAGGAGGATACAGAGCAAAGTATGAGAAAGAAGAATCAACGTGTAGTAAAAAAGGGAATACGAGTAGGAGAGGGATTATAGCAAGATAAATTAATTGGTAAAAGATTTAAGGAAATATTTTTGAAACTCTGAATCAACATAAAGTTTAATTAAAGAGAAGCAATAAATGTAGAGGGAATATTGATCGGAGGGCTTGAGAAGGTATATATTAGACATGAATTATTAGACTTGAAGGTATATCTAAGACTTTGAAATTATATTTAAAGACATAATACTCTCGTGGAGTGTATAATGATCCGTGAGTAAAGACGATATCAACTACAACTTTTCGGTTTTCGCATATAACTTTTTTATACCCTATACCAAAGGGTATAATGTCTTTGTGCATTTGTTTGCAACACCCAAAAGAAAACGAGATAGATCCATCGTATATTATATCGATCGATTTAGAATCACTTATTGAGTCGACTTAGCGATGTCCCTTCGTCGGTTTGTCCACCTATTCTTGTAATCAAAGTCCGCAATTGTGGAAAGAACTAAATAAAACTTTGCACAACGAAGTTTTATGGGATAAGGACGAACGCTATTTAATTTGAAGCAAATCGGTTCAGATTTAGATATAGCTCCCATACAATTTTTTCTCCCGATATTACTTTTTCCGCTCTAGAAACCACATATTTCAACAGATTTTCTTCAAATTTGGCAAAACAACTTATACTTCAACTAGAAACAACTCTGGTAAAAATGGGCCAGATCGGTTCAGATATATATAGCTCCAATAGAAATTTCGCCACTGAATTGATTGTTTCCACTCTAGAAATAGCATATCTGAACAGATGTGCTTTAAATTTGGCAAATCTGCTCATATTTCAGCTACAAACATCCATGGCGAAAGTAGGTCAAATCGGCTCCGATTTATATATAGCTTCCATATAAATGACTCCCCGATTTAATTCTTTCCGCTCTAGATTTCCTCAGATTTCCATCATATGTGTAGACTTTATATCCCTGTCCGATCAATATTATTTCTACAAAAGTTCATAGCCATTCAGACAGATTGAAGTAGAGTATTAAGACAAAATATATTTTTCCTTAATCATATTTAATCATTCCACATTTAAAACAGAAACTGGTTTTCTAAAAATCATAATTTTCGAACAAACCGAAAACCGACACATACAAAATTCCAAATTTTTGATTACTCTAATTATGCCACTTACAACAAACATGTGACAACAAGTGACCATGCTCTTGGTTGACTACCATTATAATAGCCATCATTTATGTATTACGTTTTTTATACAGGCTTTAGTATTTCGATTAAGTTAATAAAATCCCCCCAAAATATATTTTGTGGCATTCGCATAAGTCCACAAAGTTAATAATCTTGCAAATAACCGCTGTCAATAATGTTCCCCGAAAAAAAGAACGAAACAAACTTCTAATATAAATATTTATGAAACACTTTCCGGCTAAACCTTCATTTAGAACTTTGAAATAAAAAACAAATGTTCGTCTCTCTTGAAACAAAACTTTGCTGTGGAATTGTAAGCGCCCGACCAAAACAGAAAACGAGATTAAAATCCCGAAAACTATTTAAGAACATAAATAAACTGCTTAAACAAGGCGCACAATGGTCGAAACGGAAATAAACTAAAGTTTGGCCATTTAAATTCGTGAATTACAACACACTTAAACAAACACAGCCGGGCAGCGGGCATCAGAATGAGTACAGCAAAATGGAAGCAGAAAATACATACATTTTGTTATCCTTGACTAGAAAGGAATGGAAAGTATATTCACATTGTCATGAGGTTTGCAACAGTTACAAGCAGGGTATTACTACCAGTATATAATCATATACTTCTGTACTAGGCCCTACTGTCCGCAATATATACAGTAGGTGGTTGCAATTTTTCTGAAATGTGTCTCTGGGTAATTTGATATAGTAATTTGGCCTATTCGGTAATAAAGGACCACCTTTTAAGGCCTGAACCTATCCTTTCGATTTTGAAGGATTGGAAACTTTGCTGTAGTATATGTCTAAGGTTATTTGGGTATACCAATAGGGCACAGTGGCCCAGGGGCTAAACTTAATTCTAAAAATTGTTGTTTTTTTTAAGGATTTCATTTCCTGAAAATATTAGTGTTCCTGATCTTCACTTATAGTCTATTTTAGCTGAGGGTACATATATGCAATTCGGTACGACTTAACATAGTTCGCTGTTTTACTTGTTTTAAATTAAAACTTTGCCCGATTGCCGAAACCGAAATAAAAAAATGAAAGTAAACTTGCCCAAGTGGAAATAAGAGGAGAAATCGAAAGCAATTTAAGCACTGTTGTGTGGTGCAGAAAAGATGGCGCCAATTTTTATAGCCCAACTTGCCTTACTCACACACACACAAATGCACACACTCAGAAATACACATATATGTGTTTACATACACAGCTACACCACCACAAACACTCGGACAAATACGAAGGCTAAACTCGTTTGGCTTGTTTAAAAGCCATAAAATCAGCAGTAAAACTAAAACTGAAAATCAAAATTTTTTCCAACCCAAAACAAATAAGAACTGCAGCAACAACACCAACAACGCCAACAACAATAACAACCGGAAAAGTTGTAAATTGGCGAGGAAAGAGGGAACAAACCATGTAATGGAAAGTCATAAAAAAACCAGTCTAGAGAGAAGAAAAAAACTAAATATATAATAACACTCTTCCGCCCCTGGCCCTGATGTTTTTCAGTAGAACTTTAAAAATGAGTGTACTCGTATGTACCATAGGGTTGGTGGATGTGCTGAAGAGGACATTTTGTGGAATTTCATATCTGGGCGATAGAAGTGATGCCTATTGACTGATTTAGCAAATGAAATTCTAGTTTTTACCCTCTCAGCCCTTCCATGCTTGGAAAAAAGAAAACGCAGGGCTGTATTTTTTGATTTTATTTCTTCCTCAACAATCTTTTGTTATTCCTTGAACCACTAAAGTTAAAGTCGTTCCAAAACACTCCTTATTATTGAAAAACTGAGGTTATTTATTCAAAATAAACATTTCATTGGGTTATATTTCATAAATTGAAAAATTAAAACCCCTGAAAACCATTACTCTGCATAACTGACTTTGGGCATATCCCCGAGGAGAAAATCTTTGAGCTTGGCCGGTAACGCAGAGAACCTTTACTCTGCGAAGTCGGTTTTGAACTACGACTGTCTCTACGTGAAAATGAATTTGATGTGTAAGTGGGAGTTACTTGACTTACACTACGGTTGTAAAAAATAAAATGTATCTATAAAAAATTTGATATTGGTTTTATAGAACCAGTAACAATAAATACAATAAATTCCTTAGACAGGAAAAAGAGAGCACCTGAAGAAGTCAAAAAGATGCTAATCTTGTGATTCGGATGAAGTTGGGATATTCACCATCGAATGTAACATGGAGTTGTCATAGCATTTCCTTTATTTTTAAAGACTTGAAAATTTTTATTATGAAGTAGAATCACTATTTTACTAGTTTTATTTTCTGTTTTAGAAAATCCGCCGCTAACGGTAGATCTATGGTTCTTGTTATGGAAGTACTTCAATTTTTTTTTGCTGGAAAAGAATGTCCACTTTGTTTACTTTCCTAAGTACATTCACTGAAATTTTGATGGGTTTTGAAAAATGTTTTTTGTTTTTAATCCATGCCTGGACGTCACTTTAAAATTTCAAAAACAAAAATCAATTAATGTAATCATTGTATGTTCAATTAAAAGCTACATTTTTTTGGAGATTCTTCTAGGCTTTCCAGATATGGGGATTTTTTCTGAACGCTAGGGATTTTATGATGTCTAAAAGGACAAAAAATATAAAATGGAAGCAATGGAATTTTTGTAGGGATTTTATAGGGATATTCGATGTATTTTAAAAAAATACTTAGTTTATGATTTTAACTAGGAATGTAAATTTAATTACAGATGCCTCGGTGACATTTATTACTTGGCTGTTCATTAGCTTTCTCTTGATTTTGGTTGGCAACTATCGCCTTCCGACGGCTATGCTGGTCAGACAAGAAATTGCAATAAAGACATGAAAAAATCACCGACAAAAAAGGAGCATAGAAATTTGTTATAAAGTATTTAATACTATCAGTTATAATTATTCGCTTTCAGCCAACAAGACATCATCCGTTATGTTATTTTTACATGAAGTATTCGGTTTTCTAGGTGTTATTATTTTTTTTTAATTTTCTTATTTAATTATTTATTTTATTATTTATTCATTGAAACTACAAACGTACTTAAGCTTAGTAAATTTTCTAGACTAATTTTAGTATCAAATTTAAACAAATGTATGTACAACTTAATTGCAGCAGCAGACCACAGCCTGCTCCTAAACAACTGTTTCGATGTGAATTCATAAGTTCCCTTGATAAGTAGTACTTTTATATTTCGAAAAAGAGAGTAAAAATATTAATGTAACTTTGACGGAAATTGGAATAAAAATATCCATAAAAAATGTTCACACAAAATAAATATTTTGGTTTCGATCACATTTTTATACACTCCACGAGAGTAACACCCAAAAGGAAGCGAGATAGAGATAGATAGAGAGATGAATCGATTTATCAATGTCCGTCTGTCCGTCTGTCTGTCCATCTATTATTGTAATCAAAGTTCAGATCGCAATTGTGGCTAGAGCCAAACAAAACTTTGTACAACGAAATTTTCGGGATAAGGACGAACAAAAAGTCAGATCGGTTCAGGTTTATATGTAGCTCCCATTCAAATTTCGCTCCCGATTTGACTTTTTCTGCTGTAGAAACCACATATTTTAACAGCTTTTCTTCAAAATTGGCCAGACATCTTATATATCAACTAGAAACACCCATGGTGAAAATAGGTCAGATCGATTTAGATATATATAGCTCCCATACAAATTTCACTCCCGATTTGACTCTGGATATTTTAACGGATATTTTAAACGATTTTCTTCAAAATTGGCAAAGCATCTCATATTTTAACTAGAAACACACACGGTGGAAATTCGTCAGATCGGTTCAGATTTATATATAGCGGCCACATAAATTTCACTTCCGATTTGACGTTTTTCACTCTATAAAGCACATATTTTAACAGATCTTCTTCAAATCTTGCAAAATATCTTATATTTCAACAAGAACACTCATGGTGAAAATGAGTCAGATTGGTTCAGATTTAGATTTAGATATAGCTCCCATACAAATTTCGCTCACGGCTTGATTTTTTCCGCCTCAGAAACCACGTATTTTCACCGAATTTCTTCAAATTGGGCATAACACGTTATACTTGAACTGGAAGAACCTATAGAGTAAGTGAATCACTTCATTCCATGTTTGGTTATAGCCCCGATACAAATATTTCGATTTGACAAATTGGGTCAGGTCATATTAGCCTATTAGGAAACACACAAAAATTCTTCCAGTTTTCACTTTTTTGCCGAATTGAATTGTATTCGGTCAGAAAGTAGAGTGTATCATATAGTCGGCCCCGCCCGACTTTTGCCTTTCCTTACTTGTTTTTATTTTTTGTTGCTGTCTAGAGTAACTAGATGGAATCATGAAGTTCGTACTGTGTTTTGAAAAAAATAGCCCGTCCATCTATTCTTGTAATCACGATACAGGTCGCAATTGTAGCTAGAACGAAACGAAACTCTGCACAACGAAGTTTTTCGGGACAAGGACGAACGCTATTTAATTTAAAGAAAATCGTTTTAGATTTAGATATAGCCTCCATCTGAATTTCACTCTCGATTTGAATCTTTTCACTCTAGATACCACATATTTTAACAGATTTTCTTCCACATTGCCAAAACATCTTATCATTCAACTGGAAACACCTTTGGTGAAAATGTGTTAGATCGGTTCAGATTTGTGTATAGCTCCCTATTTCGCTCTCGATTTGACTTTTTCTGGTCTAGAAACCAGTTATTTTTACAGATCTTTTTCAAATTTGGCAAAATATCTTATATTTGCACCACTGCAGTTCCTTTTGGACGAAAAATCGTTCTATGCACAAACGTGGTTGTCCAATTAGCTGAAGGGCACATGCTGCAAACTTACTGTGGACAACATTTCTGCCATTCATATGTGCAACTTCATTAGCATTGTTTCTAAATTTCAGATATATGCACTTCAAATTTTCTTTTTTGCCAATTCATCCACAACAAGGAGAAAGCTACAATAGCAGCAAGTGAAACTTCCAGAAATATTCGCTTGTACTAACATACCTCCAACTAAAAAATCAATTCCGTTTTCGTTGCATAAGAGAAGTGCACAGCCCCACCACTCTTCGTCGATACATTTTTGATTTGCTTTCCTTTTGGTTCACATTCTCGGGCAGAGATAGAGACAGAGCAGTCAGTGAATGGAATCCAATTCTCAGGCCGGTTTTAAATATCAATTGCTTTCAGATTGTTTTTTGTTTTCGTGTGTTGCCTTGCCTGTCTGCCTGCCATGGTCTAAAACGAAATCGGTGGCGACGCAAGCAAATCTACAATCATTTCCGATGAGGGATTTCTTTATGATTGCTTCGGTCGTTCGTTCGTTTACTTTTTTGTGTGTTTGTGATTTACACTTATGGCCGTATCCCATAGATTGGTAACAAATGTCAAAAGTAACCAATTCGTTTTTTGTTGAGCTCTGGATTTTTTCTTATTGCCCAATATGAAAGTTGATTTTGTTTGGCGTTTTTATTCTGTTTTTTGGTCAAGTGGAGTTTTGCCATCTTCTAAGTTTCTTGTTTCTCATAAAATTCCATGGAATGAGAGTACACCCTTTTAAGTTTGCTTGTGTGTATTTGGCCATAAAAAATGTTGAGATTTCGTAATGTTTCTTAATCAAAAAGTTTTGCTAGGCTTTACTTTACTTTTGTTGTAACCCAAATATAACTAGAATCAGCAAGGAAATATTTATGTTTCTCTGCCAGAGGTTACCCCGGTGTATAATAAATAAAATAAAAGGCTGGAGAAAGAACTAGAGCAAACATTATTGTAGTTATCATCATATGCTACAGGCCTCAAATAATGTTATTCTTTCAAATGATTTTTACACTCAGACTCCATCAGCATTAAATGGATAAATTTAAATACACATCATTTTGAAACACTCTAGTGTGGATCACTTACCATAAATGACATGGTGCCAAATGAATGTAAACAATTAGTTTTTAATATTCAATTAATCAACAAGTCCCATGTTTATCCCGACTACCAGTAATTTGGCCTTATGCTCCACAATGTAACGACCAGAATAAATGCATACATATATACCAGTAATTTTCATAAGAATAATATCGAAGCACTTGCAAAGCATAATCCAATGTCAATGAAATTTGGTATGTTTTTCAAAAACTGCATGACATAAGGGAAATAAAAATTTGTTTAAAAGAGTAGGCCTCCTCGAATTTCACAAAAAATATACCAATATTGTTTATTTTTTATTTATTTATTATGAATTACAATACAAAGTAAATTTATATTCTAATTTTGGGTCCAGGGATTGAGCCGGAGTGACTAAGACCATAGTAGCTAGTTATTTGCAGCGACAGACCAGAGCTTCTGGTGGGAATCGAACCCACGACCCCCACGCTGATAGCCGAGCACGCTACCAACTCGACTACCGGGGCGCTCTACCAATATTGTAATTAATGAAATATAAATGTTGGAACACTAACTCAACCCTGGATAGGAACTGATCGCTAATTGTTTAATGTTTTAATTTTTACTTCAGATTTAACCATTTTAGGTGGTCTTAAAAAACTATGCGGTCCTTTACAAGGAGCCACTTCAAACAAAAGATTTTTTTCCAAATTCATACTTTTAAGATCAAAAAGGGAACAAATTATAATAATAGTACCTAGCAAACGGCTGAAGTTGAAATCAAAAAATTCGGTGTATACATTGCACTGACTGTGTAGTCGCTCATTATAAAGGAATTGTTGTATTTTGGATGGGAACCGGATAAAAATGTTACAAACCAAATGACTGTAACTGCAATCCAAAAATTCAGTGTTTAGGATCCTTTGAATGTGTGGACGGCTGCAAATGGGAAAAGGTTGCGAGAGATAAAGTTTTTCCCTGAAAACTGAAAATATTTTTTTAAGATTGCTGTCTTATAAAATTTCAATAAAAATCGTTTTTTCAAAATCGAAAATCAGCGCAGAAACAATAATCATAACATCTATTAAATATTAAAAATGCTAAATGAAATATCAATACATTCATACTTATTGATATTCCTTCTACTTATTTAATATTCACAGGAATTTTTCGTTTACATCACTTAAAAATTATAAAAAGTTGGAATTTTGTCTTATATTTCGTTCTCCCAGCAATTTTCATACAAATAAATAACTCTGTCAAGAATTTGGAAGTAAAGAATTAAGACTATCTGTGAAGTAAAGCAAACCTATTTTACAGCAATATATATATATATATATATGACACAATTAAAGCACGAGTATTCTATATGGTATTTCTTTATTTGGCTCATTTGTCTTCTATCCTATCGATAGGTTTGCTCACTTTTATCGATTACCTAAAAGGAAATATTGTGTACTTATGCTGATTCTTAATTAATGCGGCTTCGGCCACCGTTGCATTTCATAAAACGATTATATAATAAGTGTTCATCTGGCAATACAAATATTTTTTCCTAATAAATTTAAATCGAGAAATAACGTTTGTGACTCAATTTTTTTGCTTTCGTTGGTTAGGCTACTCTTGCTTTATTGGTACATGATACTTATTAGAAATTCCTTTTCTTTTTTTAATATATGCCTTATGTATAATTACCTTGTATTATACCTGAATTCGATAAATAAATATATAATTATATTAGAGTTGTTTTTCTTTATGCCGGGATAACAAGCTGCGATAACAAAAACGCTAATAAAAATTATTTTTTTTTGTTCAAAATAAAAAAAATATTTTTTCACATTGTCGCCAACTACAATATAAATATTTGTATCAAAACAAATTTGCAAAAAAATTATTTTGTGTTGACTTTTTTGGATAATTATCCAGGTCCAGTCCAATATTTTTAATATAAAATATTTTTTTCAAAAATTGTTTTCATACACACATTTTGCTGTTGGCGATAATTTAAAAAAATAAGTTTTTATTTTGAGTGAAATTTTAACTTTTTATTTAGGTTTTCTTATCGCAGCTTAGTTATCCAGTCTTAAAGAAAAACAGCCTTATTGTTTAAAATATAAATATAAAAACTACGTTTCCCATGGGAATATTCAATGTAATTGATGTGCAATGCTGGATTTTCTTCTTGAAAATATGAAATGGTCAGATTGTTTATATTTCGTAATTAGCAACATTTATTAAATAAATTACAGTATCAGGAACAACAGTACCCAGTAACAACTCTCATTACCAAGTTATGTTGATCATAATCCAAAATATATTTCAACAACCCACACTAAATTGAAGCATCATCATTCAGATTTCAATACAGATACTTAACATACTACAGTCGACTGATGATTAACGTGAACATCTTTTATTGGGCAAAAAACAGTATTTGGGATAAATATGACCAAATTCATAATAACTAAATGAGGCAAACTGTTCTATCTGGAATCAAGAACTTATGTGAAATTCGCAACATTTATAGTCTACATAATTAGCTTTATTCGAACATATAAGCGTGTGTGATTGGACCTATATTTCCAAAATGAGAATAGAACATTAAACGTACCTTCGAAAAAATTTGTATTTTAATTTGTACACGAAAATAATTATTTTAGGTCTCAGACTCATACTTTTGTAAATTTATAAATTTTGGATTCCTCTTCTGATTAATTCGAGCAAGATTGTGGATCTGCCAAACGTTCTTGTTTAAGCACCACTTTATAAGAAATTAAATATAATAAAAACCAATATAAATTAAGATCTTGAGAAATGTTTTCAAAAAACAGTTTTGCTCACATGCGATTTAAGTCAAAAACATTGTATTTTGGACACCATTATAAAACCATCTATATTAAATATTCTAAAATATACGCATACATTAAAATACCTGGAAAATAATTTCTAATCAACTTTACCCCTCCACAAAACCATTATTTATGTGGTTAAATTTCGGGCATTGTTTGACAAACATACATAACCAATGTAATCGTATACCCACGACTATGGGGAAAATTATACCATATTTTTTTCTGTTTTGTTTTTGGAAAAGTTTTAATGAGATTTCTAATTGATTTGTGTACCAGCAATAAATAAAATATTAGATTGGATTAATAGTGGGGAGCGGGGAAAAGAAAAATATCAGACTCCCACACACACAAACACAAAATGTTGCACAGCTTATAGCAAAACTCCAAAACGTGTTTTGTATCCCTAATGAAGCCAATACGAAGACATACCATCATACTATACTACACACTTTCATTAAATACCTGCGGAGGGTGACTTGCTGCGATGCATTAATTTTTATTCATAGCCCTTGCCAATTTCACAAGTGACTTAGGTTAAATGAAAGCCGTAATGAATGCTCGTAAATAATAAAAGTTTTTGGTATTTATACAAAAACCAATTTTCTAGAAGTTTTTTTCCCAGGTAATTGAGGTTCATGTAAAATTGGTATTCCTGGCTCAAGCTAAAGCTATGCTAATTATGGATTATCTTAGGACGAAGGGATGATACTTTCATTAATTCGAAGTAGATAGTAATTGTTGCTGGTTCTTTACAAAAATCTAAACCAATATTTTTGCTAATACTTTTCACACTGGGCGTGATTTCGATTTCAGATGAACTTGACTTGCTTGCTTCCTCTCCCAATCATATCGGTCGGCCCCGACTGACTTTAGTCAACGAACGTTCTTTGTCATGCCATGTTATACTTTCTGTTGCAAGGTTAAAGTCCCTGTCACCCCCTCCCTTATAATGCCATATAAATTTTACAATGTCGTCAAATGCATTGCAAATCATAAAAATGTACAATAAAATTAATTTCTCAACAAATTGCACTTAAGCCAAGTAACAACAATCATATCGTCCAACAACAGCGACCACACCAGCTACTGCAACAGCACAACAACAACAAATAATAAAATCGTAAAAATACAAATAAGAATAAAAACCGTATGTATGGCAGGCATCCTTTGTACATTTCCTTTTGTGTTCCTTAAGAGCAGCAGCAGAGAAATTCATATAATGACAATCTTTATAGTTGCCCCCCACCCCCACTCCCTCTTATATTGAGGGAAAAGAAGTCACTAGCCCTTACACAAAGTTACAAGTAGCTGGGTGTGTCTTGCGGTTGGTCATTCGGTAAAAGCAGCGGCAGCAGCAGCAGTCGTGGCCATAAAGTGAAATCATAATTTATTGCCGAAAATCCACTAAAATTCCAAAAAGAAAATGGTCATAAAATGACAAGTACCGGTCGTCGAAAGTACACAT
Source organism: Polietes domitor (assembly GCA_947397865.1). NCBI lineage: Eukaryota > Metazoa > Arthropoda > Insecta > Diptera > Muscidae > Polietes > Polietes domitor. The sequence continues at coordinate 169,057,123 of OX377618.1, forward strand.
ACACTCACACACAAGTCAACATGTTCAATGTCACTCATACCCACACGTCGTCCTTGCTCTCAATCATTACAAGGATATGGTTTTTATCATATGTGAACACCCCTCACGTTCCCAATGCCTATGCTGCCACCGCTGCCCTCAGCACACTTACAACTCGGAAGCAGTGAACAGTGTCATGGATTTAAGTAAAGTATAAAACTATATATGAAAAGGAAACAAATCTTGTTAATGGTTTTAAGACAGCACAAAGATGGCCAGAATTGATGTCATACGATGGGGGTACATTAATGCCGTCTAATGGATTTAGTTGTCAGTCGAGGTTGGGTTCAAACAAACTATAACAACCACTCGTTGGGATAGGGTAGTATAAGTTTGTTACATACCCAAAAATAATAGATCTAGATCAACCTTAACGTATAGGTCGCGCTATTGTGGTCTGAGTTAATAGGAGCTAGATTTTCTGCCCGATATGACAATTTATCGCTATAATTATCACTGATTTCAATCGATCTAGAAGACATTTGAGACTAGGGTTTGGGGTTTCCCGGACTTTTTTCATTCCCGGGAAAACGGGAATGAAAAATTTCATTCCCGGGAATCCCGGGAATTCCCGGGAAAAAGTAATTTATTTATAGGCATGTCCAAAATGGTTTAAAATATCAATATTTAATAACTGGTGTATTTTTTTCAATACTGTCATATTACAAATTGAAAACGAATGTTATTGTCAAAATATTTTACAAATTATTTTTCATTTTACAAATATTTTACTCTACACCTTTTCAAGGTTATATTCGGAACATACAAATTTATATTGAGAAATGTAAATTCATATTAGGAACATATAAATTCATATTGTGTAATGTAAATTTATAATAGGAACATGTTAATTCATAATGAGAAATATAAATTCATAATGAGAATTGTTAATTTCTATTGTGAACAATTAATTCATAATAGGAAAATACCATTTAATAATGAAATATACAAGTTTGTAATCAGAAAATCCAATTTCATAATCAGAAAATACGTTTTCATATTCAGAAAATATGAATTCATAATGAGAAAATATAAAATCATATTGAGAAAATGTAAATTTATAATGAGAACATTGATAAAATATGTGTTTCAATGAAAATATCCATAGAAGAACGTACATACATTCTGATTATGAATTTATATTTTATGAATATATATGAATAGGAATTTATTTTTTTATTTTTATTTATTTATTATGAATCATAATACAAAGTAAATTTATATTCTAATTTTGGGTCCAGGAATTGAGCCGGGGTGACTAAGACCATTATAGCAAGTTATTGCAGCGACAGACCAGAGCCTCTGGTGGGAATCGAACCCACAACCCCCACGCTGATAGCCGATCACGCTACCAACTCGACTACCGGGGCGCTCCTAAGAATTTATATTTTCTCATTATCAATTAGGATTTTTTCATTTTGTATTTATATATCTCATTATCAATTTGTATGTTCTTATTATGATTTTATATTTCTCAATATGAATTTACATTTCACATTACGAATTTACAGTGCTGATTGTGAATTATCATGCTCCTATTATGAATTTACATTTCTCATCATGAACTTACATATTATGATTATAAAATACATTTTCTCACTATGAACTTGAAAAGATGTAGACTAATCGTCAGAATTGGACATTTATATCGCAGGTAGAAGTGACTGACACCTACATTAGATTCAATATTGAAAACGATTAAGGAAACAAATAACTCATATGACGGAGAATGTTATGACACATTTCATTTAGAATATTCATTCGTCTGTAGACAAAAATATTTTATAGAAACAAGGGGAATATTATAAACTGTAAAAACTATAGAAACATAAAAAATTAATATTAATTTAATAAATTCATAAAAAAATAAAATATTGAAATAGTGCAGTCATTAATTCTTACAAATGGCCATTGAAATACTCTTGAAAATTTCCAGGCGAACAAGTTTTATTGTATTCCTATTTATAGACCTCTTCTTTCTGGCTACATATGTAAAGTAAATTGTTCTTGAAGAATATGTTCACCTCGATTCTTCTAGAAAAACAAGAAAATTTACATTATGTAAGCCATAGTATTGTCGGCATGATATTTTTATTTCACAATAAAGATCCTGCAAATAGCCTCACAAAAAGGTTTTATTCCCCTAGCTGGGTTTCGCATAAAATGGCTATTTAGCGAATTTAAAAAGTTTTGTTTGTAGTAATATAATATAAACAAATACTCAACAATATCAAATTGTCAGTAATGTAAATGCATACATCTAAAAATTCCAATGTATATAGTAACATTAAATTATTGATCAACATAATAAATAAATTATTTTTTTAATATTTCCCGTATTCCCGGGAAATTGAAAAATTTTTCCCGGGAATTCCCGTCCAAATTTTTCCGGGAATTCCCGGGAAAAACGATTCGGGAATTCCCGGACCCCAAACCCTATTTGAGACACTATAAATAAATTTACCTAAAAAACTAACACTGTTTCGATAGAATCTCAATTGGGTATGTTGATCGGGAAATTTCCTAAATCCCACGATTACACGAGATTGAAAGTCGAGAATTCTATTTGGTGCCAAACAGTATTACCAACAGGAAAGACTTGACATTGATTCATAAATCAATTTCGGTTAAAAATTAATAGTAATAGTATAGTAAATAATAAGTAAGAAAAAATAAAATAAATTGTATCCGTGATCTAAAAATTTATTTTTTGTTTGCATTGCAGCATACTGACTCATAAAATCAACACAAAAATATTTATAGTTTTTGCATACCCTCCACCTGCAGGATGTCATTCCTTTTGTAACACCTTGAAATATCGATCTGAGACCCTCTAAAGTATATATTCTTGATCGTCTTAAAATTCTAAGACGATCTAGCCATGTTAAAATAAAGGGATTTTTCAAACTGCGTACTTTCAAATTCGTACTTTTAAGGGGTAAAATGGAATAGTGAGCCTTTTTTATTTAAAAAATGTAACATTTTCTTGATATATTACTGCACTTCTGTAAACTCGACAGCCTCTGTGTAATGCAATCCATGGTGGGCGGTATGTAAAGATCAGCCCGGCCGATCCTAATTCACGTCGTAAGTAACTATAATAATTGTATTTTGGAAATATAGGCCCGAAGGTAATTTCAAATATAAAGGAAGGTTCAGGAACAGTCTCCAAAAATTGATTTCATTTTTGCTGGCACTTTCGTACTTTTAAAGGGTAAAAAGGGATGCAAATGGTACCACCGCAATGACCAAACGGCTGGGCCTAGAATCTTTAAATTCGGTATGCTTTTGAAAAATGCGTACGTTAGGGGGGCTAAATGGGACAAAAATGGTACAAACAACATGGTTGAAGCTAGAAACATGAAATTTGGTGTGTACATTTGTCTTACAACGTAGAGATGAAGGGAGTTTTTCGTAATTCGTACTTTTAACGGGTAAAATGGGGTTGAAAGGGATAAAAATGGTACCACAGCAATGACCAAACGGCTGGGCCTAGAAGCTTGAAATTTGGTACGCGAATTCATCGTATAGCTTCAACGCGCCCTATAAAATATTTTTTAAAGTTCGTACGTTTTGGGGTTGAAATCAGGTAAAAAGGGGTAAAAATGGTACCAATCAAACGGATGGAATTGGAATCATAAAATTCGGTGTGTACATCCCTCAAAATGCTTAGAAACTCTAAATGAATGAATTTTTTAAAATTCGTACTTTTAAAGGGTAAACGGGGAAAAGGGAATAAAAAAGGTACCAACAACACGGATGATGCTACAATTATGAAATTTGTACTTTTAAGGAATTAAATGGGATAAAAATTGTACCACCAATTGTACCCAGACCAAACGGTTGAGTCTAGAATTTTGAAATTCGGAACGGGCACTACTTTTATAGCACGATTGCGACCAAGAAAATATATATGCAAAATTCGTACTTTTTGAAAGCGAAATCGGATAAAAAGGGATAAAAAATGGTACCAATCAAACAGACGGACTTGTAATCATGAAATTCGGCGTGTCCATTTCTCACAATGCTTAGAAACGTAAATTCAAATAATTTTTAAAAGTTCTTACTATTAAAGGGTAATCGTGAAAAAGGGGATAACAAATGTACCCACTACACAACTGACGCTATAATATTAAAATCAGTGTGTATAATCGTATTTTTCGAAATTCGCTCTTTTAAGGGCTTAAAATGGATAACGATTGTACCACCACCCTTTTGTAAAATTCGTAGATTTTGGGGGTGAAATTGTGTAAAAAGGAATAAAATGGTACCAATCATGAAATAATAAAATCATGATAAAAATCGAACAAACCAAATTGGGGAAATTGGGATATAGATGGTACCAAACCAACCAACCAAAGTTTTCAGCTAGAATATGAAAAGGCTATTAAAAATTCGGTGTGTACATTTCTCCGAGTACGTAGGCGCGCAACATAAATGATTTTTTAGAAATTGGACACCAAAAGTGATAAAAATATTACCTACCAAAATATAGTCAGTAGCCCCGTAATAAATAAAAAATGGTTGTTCTATTTATAAGTTTTGATTTCAAGCCATGCGCCCGTATAGAAGAAGAAAAAAGCATACATATTTTGTAGGTTTAAAGTGATTATAAAAACATTTTTAGATCTAAAATTGCAACTGCTTTCGACTGTCCGGCGTGTGCAGCATATATGTAAATATTAGCAATATAAAATAACACAGTATTCCGATCATTCGTATAGAGGTTATAAAAGGTTTAATTTTACGTATGTAATGGTGATTTGTGTGGGAGGTAAATAAGGGACGTGGCAAAATCCTCCATATTTCGTACGCTCAAAGTGATTATAAAAACGTTATCAGATATCAAAATATAACTGGATCCGAATATTTTACTAGGAATATGGACTATATGTATGGGGGTAACATAAAGGGTATATCAGTTGCATCCATCTCCAAATTTAAACTAAGACTGGGAAAATACTACTATATTCAGAGCTTCAACAAATTCCTTATCCAAACACACAGACTGGATTTTTGATACAAGTCACAACTTCCACGCGTTAATCTTTTTTCTACCCCAAATGATATATAAGCTCCTACTCCGTAGAGTGAGGCGGTTATAACATCAGCTTAAGAAAAATTTTTTGTAAGAAAATAATTTAATTTTTGGAGCCTACTTGAATTAAACTATTGACTACGTATAAATTGATAGCACAATATAAATTATTTTTTTTTTTAATTTGAACAAGGAGTATAAATTCCTCCGGCTACGCAAGATCTCGAGAATTTGGTGGGAATATAACTATGAATATATAGTTGTTAAAAGTTATAGCTCTATGAAGAGGCAAAAGATTTATTTAATGTTTTTTTTTCTTTAAATAAATCTTTGGCATCTTTTCGGGACGATCCGTTTGATCGACATAATTTCTATTTTCTTTATTTTATGTCTTTTTCCCGCCTACTCGGTCATAGTGACATATGTATCGATTTTCACTTATTATTTTAGCTGCAACCTTTTGATTGGTATGCGTTTTGTCCCATTTCGCCTCGTTTTCCTCTAAAAGTAAAAATTTCGAAAAAATTCTTAATGTTGAGCGTCTACACAGTCAGTATGTACCGAATTTCATAAGTTTACCTTCATTTGTTTAGTAAACTTGCTATTCATCTTCTTTTTTGTCCTTTGAATTTGACAATTCTTTATTGGCGTAGCCATTGTGCGAAAATTTTGTCTCGTCGCTGCCTCAATTAAATAATCTCACTGATAAAAGCCAAGGCAATCTGAACTTTTTTGATTTTGAAACGTGAAACGAATCACGCGTGAACTGGGAAAACCTTAACACTGAGCATAAAAATCGTAATTTTTATACAATAATATTTTAAGATTTTTTGAAGTATCTATATTGATATGGTTTTTGTTTTGTAAACATGGACGATTTAACCCACAATGATGTTGAAGAATTATTAGGTTATGCTTTGTAAAATAATAAATAAAAAATAAATCTTTAATATTCCACTCTTTTGTCTTTTCCATTTCAGGTATGTGATCGACTAATTCATAATTTCCATTTCGTAAGTTTATATTAAAAGTTTGACTATAATGTCTTATTAATTGTTGTACTGAAACCGACTTCCAATTAAAATATAGTTACCTGTTTGAACATTGATTGAACAGAAAGATCTATTGATCCATTACTAAACTCCATAGGAGAGAAAAATGAGCCCAACTTGAAATTTATTTCGAAAATTCTAACGACGTTTTATATTTTTTTACAAAACCGAATCATGATCTGTATTCCATATCGTCGGTATGATGCAAAAACATGTCAATTCGCATAACTGTGTTTCTGAGGTATTGACGATTTAAAGTTTATTGCTCCACACATTTTGGCGAAAGAATGAAACAAACACAATAACTACAAAACTACTTTATATATACTTAGGATTTTTACAGGATTTTGGGGACACTTTTGCATCATTTCGTCCAATTCATATTTTTGCAACACGCCAACGATATTTCGAACAGAGACACTAACACAAAGAAATGCATTATTATATGGCAGAACAACGTTCTGTTTATTTTGTGAGAACAACTCTATGCTGTCGAGTTATTTAATTTAAACCACTTGCTGGTAAAATACACTAGCAATTATACTGCAGCAAAAAGTCACATCATTAACTATTGGCTGAAAGTTTATATAATGGAAGTTAAATGCATCTTGCACAAGGCTTATAGCATTGCTATAAAAACGATATTATGATGAAAGTATTGATTCCGGTTAAACGCATTATAAAAAATTATAGTTCAATATAATTATATATTTAATGGGAATTAATTTCCATGAAAATGCACTTAATAAAAATGTAAAGAATTAAATTTTGCAGCCGCAAAAATGCATATTATGTTCGTTAAATGTATACATAAACATGCCAATAATGGATAAGCCCAGTCTATTTGATACTGTGCGTGAATATGCGTGTAAGCATCGTTATTCATTTATAATTTCGTAGGCATACTTGTCTATTGGAAGCCTAAATATGATACATCACTCCGTGGAATAGGTTATTATAAGATACTTCCACGTCAAATATTTGTAACACCAAGACGGTTGAGAATAAATAGCAATGTCATGAAGTTAGGTTATTTTGCACTATTTACGTGAGAAAATCTATTTCAAAAATTGTACCAACCAACTGTAGCACCCACTATCTACCAATATTTATTGTATTTAGCCTTTTTGAAAGTATAAATATAAAAATATTAATTTTTTGATTTGACTTGAGCTTGAGCTTTGCCTTATAAGTGTGGTTTGAAATAATAAAAATATAATATTTATTGTAAATTATTTTTTTCAAAATTTCTATTGGTTTTGTTTGGCTATATATCAAAAAATTCTATTTTCTTTTAATACTAGTGCACTTCTACGAAAATCGACAGACTCTGTAGAATGCAATCCATGGTGGAGGGTATATAAAGTTCGGCCTGGCTGAACTAAACCCCGTTCTTACTTGTTTGTATTAGTTTTGCATACTCTGAGGCAAAATCATTTGTTTGAATTATTTTAGTCAAATTGATCGTATTTTACCATTTTCACCATTTTTCTTGTATGAAGTAAAATTTTCCTCAGTTTATGTAAAGATTTACATGTTTTGAGGAGAAAATCAGCAATTTTATCCTCTGTTTAAGTAAATATTTACTTGATTTGAGTAAAAAATTACTTAGTTCTACGAAAACTTCAACAAAGTTTTATATGCGTGTAAGCATCGTTATTCATTTGTAATTTCGTAGGCATACTTGTCTATTGGAAGCCTAAATATGATACATCACTCCGTGGAATAGGTTATTATAAGATACTTCCACGTCAAATATTTGTAACACCAAGACGGTTGAGAATAAATAGCAATGTCGATTCATTTCTGAAAACACGATTTTTCGGTAAAACAATCTTCAGTCCATTGGGCGAAGGCGCCTATCTTGCCTTCGCATCAATCATGGAGTAATAGCTCAACTCTTTATGGCAGAGGTATCATGAAACTTTTGAGAAATATTTCATGTAGTCATTTGTATCCCCTTCACCTCCAGGATGGGGGTGTACTAACTTTGTCATTCCCTTTGTAACACCTTGAAATATAGACCTGAGATCCTAAAAAGTCAAAATTCTAAGACTATCTAGCCATGTCCGTCTGTTGAAAGCACGCTAGCATCTAAAAGAAAGGAGCTAAGACGTCCACATTTTCCTTAAATGCGTATTCTAGTCGTAGATCGCTTGGGATTGCAACGGGGCGTAATCGACCCAAAGGGAAAAATTGTCCCCTCATAAGAACTAAAAATACCCATAATAACCCCTAATTTTTTAGAGTATTTAAGCATATTTTTTCAATATGTCTCCTATAACAAAAACGTGCACCATAAAGTGATTTTTATTCGTAGGGGGTAAAATGGGGCAAAAAGGGATACAAATGGATAAAAATGGTACCTATTAAACGACAACAGCAAGAAACACGAAAATGTGTACATTCCTTTAACTGAGTAGGGACATAATATAAAAGTATTTTTTTCAAATTCGTACTTTTAATGGGCAAAATGGGAAAAGAGGGATAAAAAGTGTACCAAACAAACGGCTGCACTTAGAATAATGAAATTCGGTGTATACATTCCTCTGATTGTCTAGACATGTAAAATAAACGAATTTTTCGAAACTCGTACCTTTTGGGGTTAAAAGCGATTAAGGGGATAAAAATAGTGCCAACCAAATAACTGCAGCTAGAGTCATGAAATTCGGAGTATACATTCCTCTGACTGCGTAGACACGAAAAATAAAAAGGTTTTTGCCAAATTCGTACTTTCAAGGGATACAATTGGTACAGAGGGATCAAAACTGTACCAACTAAACGACTACAGCAAGAATGATGAAATTCCATGTGTACATCCCTCTAATTGCGTAGACACGTACAATAAAGAGATTTTTGAAAATCGTACTCTTAAGGGAGTGAAATGAAAAAAGGGGATAAAAATGGTACCAACCAAATGGCAGTAGCTAGAATCGTAGAATTCGGTGTATACATTCCTCTGACTGCATCGACATGCAAACTGAAATGATTTTTCCAAATTCGTACTTTCTACTTTTACGGCAAAAATTGGTTGAATCATGAGGTTATTTTGCACTATTTACGTGAGAAAATGCATTTCAAAAATTGTACCAACCAACTGTAGCACCCACTATTTACCAATATTTATTGTATTTAACCGTTTTGAAAGTATAAATATAAAAATATTAATTTTTTGAATTGACTTGAGCTTACAAGTGTGGTTTGAAATAATAAAAATATAATATTTATTATAAAATTATTTTTTCAATATTTCTATTGGTTTTGCTTGGCTATATATCAAACAATTATATTTTATTTTAATGCTAGTGCACTTTTACGAAAATCGACAGACTCTGTAGAATGCAATCCATGGTGGAGGGTATATAAAGTTCGGCCTGGCTGAACTAAACGCCGTTCTTACTTGTTTGTATTAGATTTGCATACACTGAGGCAAAATCATTTGTTTGAATTATTTTAGTTAAATTGGTCGTATTTTAAGTTCACCTTTTTTCTTGTATCAAGTAAAATTGTCCTCAGTTTAAGTAAAAATTTACATGTTTTGAGGAGAAAATCAGCAAATTTATCCTCGGTTTAAGTAAATATTTACTTGATTTGAATAAAAAATTACTTAGTTCTACGAAAACTTCAACAAAGTTTTATTTAGATTTAGTAAAAATGTACTTTGATTGAGGAAAAACCTGCTGCAACTTTCTTCAATTTGTGAACAAATTTACTTGGTTTGGGGAAAATTTAACTACAATCAAGTTCAAAGCATTTACTACTCTCAAGGAAAAATTTGAACTTGATATGAGGAAATATTGATTTAGCGTAATACGAAGTTCAATTTAAATATTAGTTCATTTCAACTCATTATAGGGTTCACTTTTTTCTGAGTCTATGGTTTCAGACGTACATCATCCGGTTCAATTGTAATACGGACTGTCTTAGGGTGAAATTAAATTAAATGTTCACTTTGCTGTTTGCCTCAAGACAGATCCCGCAATAGTTCGCTTCATTGTGTTCATCGCTCATTTTACTACATGTAATAATGATAAATTTTTGGAACCTCCCTCATTGGCTTTGAGAGAAATCTGCAATGAAATAAAATTCAACTTCTTTCGGGGATTATTTCATTGCATAAACAATTTGTGTGCTATTTTATGTTTTTTATCATTTTGATTACAAACCTTGAGCTCTGTAATTCACTGCTGTACTGAATAATTTTATTAGGAAATTATTTCCTTGAGGGTTGTATAAAAACGTGGCTGTCGGAAGTTATCTCATTTTGATTATTTGGTTTTATTTCAATGTGTTTGGTGGCTTTGCAATGAGTAATTTTTAAATTCTGTTGGCATTGTTTCTGTCATTTTGCGCGGCCGTATTTTCCATAAATTTGTGGGTGCAATTTCATGTTTATGCTAGCACCTTATTTATGTTTGTGTGTTCAAAATAGTAAAATATTTTTTCCAAAAATTGTATTTAGTTTCCTTTTTTGAGGCATAAATAAATTAGGAATTTTGAAGCTTCTTTCACCCGTAAGTTTTACTCAAATTAACTGTGACTCCTTGCCTTAGTTACTTCTCATTCGGCGTGTCCCCTTTTGCTTCATAAAATAAACATGGCATACAACCAATATCACTCCCACCCCACCCCTTAAAACCACTGACTTTCATCAATTTCATAACATTGTACATGTCTCCAAGGAATACACGAGGAGTATGTCGTAAAAAAAGAGACCAACTAACAGTCACAGTATTGGAAAATAAAATATTAATAGTGCATGCGACGTACCCTACGAGTGGAAAGAACTGTTGGACATTCTGAGAATTCTAAAAAAAGAAATGAAAAAAAACAGCTGCAAACGACAAAACAAATAAACAACTAGAACTGAGAATCGGAACATGCAAAAGTGTACCAATGGCGATGATGATGACGAAGGCAAAGAGGAACGTAACGTCGACCAGGAATCAAATCAATTAACACACACAATGACCACAAATTCCCAATAGCCACGCATACAATACAATTACTGCATTAACAAGAAGAAGAAGAAGAAGAAGCAGTAGCAGCAACACACCGCAAACATGACCAACAAAGCAGCAACAGCATCAGCAACATTGATGTTGCCAGCACTAAAGGGACAATCACAGGAAGTACACATCACTGGAGAAAGTGTACCCAGAAGGGACAACAGCAGAAGAAGAAGAAGAAGATTGCAGACATGAACTGATGAATATCGTCCACATATGACTTTGTAGTCTATTGCTCTTAGGAGGTTAGACAATTTGTAATTGAATATTTTTGTCATAGGGTTTTCCAATAGGGACGGAACGATATTAAAATTGTATAAACGAAGTTATTAAGAATTGTGCCTTAAAGCACTACATGACGCTCTCTCGTGGAAATGAACGTCCATATAATAGATATTATTAGGAATTCACAAACACTCTTCACTTACGTTGTATGAAATTGTTCAGGTTTTAATAATACAAATAATGAAGAGATTACTTGTATGAAAAATTAAATTGGAACACTCCTAAAGTAAATATGAACATTCCGGTTACAAACCTTTAAATATTCCTAATTTGATCTCGATTTAAAAAAAAAGAGTAAATCAATATTCTTCTCTTCTATGCACTGATATGTTTGAAAAATAGGTATTTGATTATAAACTTTTTTATGTGTTTTGGAATATAATACATTTGAATTCCAGTAATTTCGATAACGTTTGTTCTTCTTACGAAAGAAAACATTGTTTGGTATTTGGAAAAGATGAGAACCACACTCGACTATACATACTTTGGCCATATACGTTTATCATAATGCTGTAAGGGAACAAATCATCAGTAGCACTTCTATATTGAGACTCTGAGACGTGTTTCTAGCTGTTACCGTTTAATATATACCACTTTTATCCCTTTTTGGCCCATTTCACCGCCTACGAATAAAAATCACTTTACGGTGCACGTGTTTGTTTGGGGAATGTGCACGGCCAATATCAAGTAAGTACAAGCAGACATACTGAAAAAATGTGCTTAAGTACTCTAAAATATTAGGGAATTATGGGTATTTTTGGTCTTTGTTAGGGAAAAATTTTTCCCTTTGGGACGATTTAGCCCAGTTTCAATGCCAACCGATCTACGAGTACAAAACTCATTTATGGAAAATTTGGACGTCCTAGTTCCTTTCGTTTAGATGCTAGCGTGCTTTCAACAGACGGACGGTCAGACGGATGGACATGGCTAGATCGTCTTAGAATTTTATGACGATCAAGAATATATATGCTTTATAGGGTGTTTATAGGGTATAAAAACAACATCAGCCAAATGGCCACCACGACCACGCTTACAGGACCATATCCTTTTCATGAAATTTTCCATAACCACATCGCAAAGTGGCTGCCCTATGTCCTCGATAGCCTCACGAATTCTATCTTTGATGTCTTGAATCGACGGTATAAAAACAACATCAGACAAATGGCCACCACGACCACGCTTACAGGACCATAGCCTTTTCATGAAATTTGCCATAACCAAATCGCAAAGTGGCTGCCCAATGTCTTCGATAGCCCCACGAATTCTACCTTTGAGGTCTTGAACCGACGCTGGGCTGTTGGCGTAGAAGGTCAACGTGGCCCCAAAGGAAGAAGTCGCAAGGTGTTAAATCACAAGATCTCGGTGGCCAATTGTGATCACCACTTCGAGAGATAACACGATCCGGAAACTTTTCCCGTAAAAGAGCAATGAGAGAGAGTTGCTTGTGTCTTGTTGAAAGTAAATGTTGTCCAGATCAATACCATACAACCCCGACCATAAAAATCGGTAATCATCTCTCGATAGCGCAATCCATTCACCGTAACTATTGATCCAACCTCATTTTCGAAAAAGTAAGGTCCAATGACCCCGCCGTACCATCAACCGTACCGAACAGTCACACGATGAGGATGGAGAAGCTTCTCAACAATAACTCTTGGGTCTTCCGAGCCACCGGGGTGGAATAGGGCCTCATCAGTCAAGATGATTTATTTATTTATTTTTGTAGTGAATTTTAATAATTTCAATGCGTTGTTGAAGCGTGTATCGTTCCATATGTCAAAGAATAAAAGCTTCAAAAGTGACAGCTACAGAAATACCGGGTGATTCAAAATAACACCTCTTGTTGGAAAACCCTGTATTATGTTACAAAAATGCTATTAATAAAAATATAATTAATAAATGTAATGTAATTAATAAAATATAAATGTTTGGAGTACATCAGTAAAACAATAAATTAAAAAAAAATAAATTTAAAAAATTTCTTAAATTAATAAAATTATACAGAATTGAGCATTGTTTATCTATAAAATGTAATAATAAAACAAACAAAAATAGGTTTTGCGTGCTACGACTCGAACTCAAGATCTTCTGGTTGTCAAGCAGACACCGTACCTCTGTGACCGCATACGAATAATTCGTTGCTATTCACTTGTGAAAACGATGCTCGTAAAATGTTACGGGATATTAACATATTATCAACATTTTGGAAGTCAATCAAAAGAACTGCCGTAAATGCGGGAAATATGCATTCCCGAGGCAATACTTCCATTTTTTTCTGGCTAGTTTGATGTTATATAGATGTGGGAGTAAGTTCGCGAAGAAATCGCCATTTTGACGCCAATGATAGGTAATGTTCTTGCCTCCGCCTCTACTGTACAATCTCACGGAGAAACTAGCAAAAGATAAAACAATAAGAACTGTCAAAATCTGCCCATCCGTATTAGAGAACCCTTGAGATGGCAGGTGGTGTAATGTATCTTGAGGGCATTATCCAAGCTTTTGAGTTGTTATCGGATAATAGACGGTAGTAATTATGAAAGTCCGGCGAAATAGGATAATCTGGAAAGAGAATAAAACCAAACATTTAGATCTATGTTTAGTATCCTTACCAATGTATTATTATAGAGTGGGACGCAGAACATCATTTTGTCAGGTGCGGCCGACTTAACTTAAGTTCCATTGACGTTGTGGCATCTTTCCGCACTTGAAATCTGAAATTATTATTTGACCACAATTTTGTTGTCCCACAATAAATTTAAGCCGGATCTGAATAGTATTATTATATGCATAGTCCTATACATGACCTGATATTTTGGTAAAGTTTGAGGATGGAGTGTATCATATTGTAGGCTTAGGCCTTTCTTTACTGCTTTTAATCTGTATATATCTGGACGAAGCAGATTTGAGTTGTATTGTTTTCACTCCAAGATGAATAGGCCAACAATAGTCTAATCACACTTAGATAATGACGTATTTGCAGAGATGTCACCCAAGAAAAGAATGATAAAAATATTAAATAAGCCTAACAATGCTGACTAATTCTTGACACACACACATACCCAAACACGAGTAAACACATATGTATGTAAATGTTGCTACGAACTGACATAGCTTCACACATACACTTGAATGATTGTATCGTATGCGTGTGTGTAGACATGTACTTATTCCGGTATTAAGCAAATTCGAGATGAACCATCTATATCTGTATCTGTATTTGTATCTTGTTCTTGCTCTTGTTCCGGTTGTAGTTGTTTGTCTGAAATGCTTATGTCTTCGTTGGCTCAAGCCGCCTGCAGTTGTTTGTGTTTCTGGGGGGAGTGTGTGCGTCCGTGTCTGTGTATTTTTCTGATTGTCTTATTTGTTGTACATGGTTTTCCGAATGAGTCCAAGTACACAATCTGCCCCTCCATCACCACAACAACATTTGCCCAAAAACGAAACAAAATTTTGCTTTGTCAGAGTAGGTGTTGCTGACACTGTTTATGGCGGCGCACAGTGGGTTGATAAACTAGTACTGACAGTGAAGGAGGAGCTTTGGTTTACGTGGCTGCTCTCTCTCAAAAGAACGTCAAGTGGTACCTGGGGACACCGTTTTAAATAAAAAACTTTTAAAATTGAAATACGAACAGACATTTTTAAAATGTGTGTTAAAAAAATCCGAATATTCCCATTTGCAATCCTAACCGGTCTACAATTTTTAGACGTTATGACCTCGTAGTTCATCTCAAAAGACGGATGTGGCTTGATCATTTTAGAAATTTATGATGATCAAGAACAAAAAATGTATTCAAAGCATTGCATTATTTGCTGGAGTCAGGATTCTAATCAATCCAAAAACCAAATAAAAGTTCCTATCGATGTCTTCTATTTAATAATATCTATTTACATTTTGACGAAAAAATAGTTTGAAATAGGATATATGTTGACTATAAAGTCAAACATTGTGAAAAATACCTTTAGAAAAACTCGCATAACTTTCTATCATATACAGAATACTAAGATACTTTTTGGCATGATTGCTGATGATTTGATTGATGCTTTTGATGATTGCTGACAAAATATGGAATATTTGTGTCTGAATAGTTTATGAAAGAGAAAGTTGAAAAAAAATGCAACTGCAACAGCGATTTTTACAATAATTGCAATTTTTTCGTCTCTTACTACACATATGTTACAAGTGACATTGGTTCCTAATACACATACAAACAATCACTCGGATCCGTTGTATAGATCGTGAGAAAATTATAAAAGAAAAATGCGATCATTTTAGCCATATCTGCCGCGAAAATGAAATACCAAAATTTTTGTCGAAAATGATCGATCTTCCAAAACACATGGATCAATTCTAACCCTAGTAAAGTTTTATTAGAAGTTGGCGTGTAATTTTGCTATTTTAACATTGGTGTCTTCGGTGACCACCACTGGAATTTTTCGGCAATTTTTTTTCGTAGAACATTTTAATACTTAAATGTCCTTTATATGATTTTCTCGAAAAAAAGGTTGAAATTGACCCATAAAAAGAGGAGCTAGGGGGTTAAGAGTTTCTACAAATATGATCCTCATAAAATTCCAGAATATAGTTCTGACAATAAGAATGCTCATATACATTAACTTACAGCACTTTCCTCACTTTGAAGGGACCATTACGGTCCCTTTGATCAAAAAATGAAAACTGTGACCCTCTGTAAAAAGAAACTCAGACCAGCTGGACTATAAGTTTATTCTATAAAATGATCTACTCAACATGCCCTTTCAGAATTATATTCTGTTCCAATCAAAAAGTCTTAATTTGTTGGATTTTTGACGAATTTAAAACTGTCTATCCACATCATACAATTTTGAATTAAAATCAAAATTGTCTTTGAAATTAAAATGTTTACACCGTATGGCAATTTAAAAAAAAATCGTCAAACTTGCACCTTATGAAACTATGGGACAAATTGAGTTACTTGGCGTTTTTAGTATTTAATTTCCTCATCCTGTTGTCCCTTCACAGTATTACAAAGTTCCAATGGATAAATTTTTTCAAAAAAATATTTTATGTACTTGTTCGCACCCTATGATAAGGGTATTAGTGTTAGATTAAAGAGAAGAATATCTATTAAAATATTTCAAATATCATGCTTATATCTGCATTAGTTGAGCATTAGAATCTATCAGCTTGCTTTTTAAGAGACAACACTTTAAATGATTATTAATACTAAACTAATACTGGTGTAAGCTTGAAATTCAAAGTATTTTTAGCACATATTCTCTTCTTTGATTTGGCATTTATACCGGTGGCATAGAGTGCGAATAAGTATTTAAAATAATTTTTGAAAAATTGTATCTTTTGGAATTTTGTAGTCCGTTTAATCCTTCATTATATTTAGGAAGACATTTTCATACATATTTCATAATCTTTATGAATGAACATTTTCTTTGATCTTATGAAACTAAGTTTCACTAATTTGACAATTTTATTTTATGAAATATGAAATGTTTATGAACAAATTGTGTCAAACATTTCATTTTATTTATGTATTTTTCATACATATTAAGAAGAAGTTCACAAAACTTATGAAAAATCTTTCATGAAATCGCTTCATAAATATTATAAAGAAAAATTCTTTCAGTATAGTTCAATAGGAGTGGCCCTTGAGGGGTTAACATTAATACCCTCCACTTTTTTCTAATTGACACTAATAGCTGAAATGACCAATATGATGTTGAACGGATAACAAGAATCCGTGTCGACTTGATGAACATTAAAACTACAATGGAAGTGTTTTATTTTTTGATTTTTTCTCATTGAATGGCTTCTCAATATTCTGCAAATTTCAGATTGTGTTGTTCCGAAGTTTCTGATATATCAACCAAAATTAGAGAAATACTCCGTTGTATTTATTTTCAAAAATTTAATTAATTTTTTGAAAAAAAAATATCTTTAATTTTTTGTATGCCTTTCTCCTGTAAAAAATTCTCTCAATATGTTTCACACAATAAAAGTTATGACTGGTTGAGTAAATCCCCAAAATAGTTTTCAAATTTTGTTTACAGAAAAATCATCTAACAATATCTTGTAATAACAAACGCGTTCAACAAATTTCATCAAAATTGGAAGACCTTTCTCTGCTAGCGCGCCTTAGTATGGAAGTAAAGCCTTGTTTCGATGAAAGTCGACTGTGATGTGTTTCTGAGTTAATCAAACTTTAGGTGCGACTGTCTTGATACAATTGAAAAACATTGCGCCATTTCCTTTAGACAAAATTTTGTCTGCGGCGCTTTAGCCTTCAAAGAAATTATCAAAGAATTGTCAGTTTTTTACTGACTCCTTTTCCTCAAAATATGAAGGTCAAAATGCCAAAGGCACAATTTTATTTAAAACAAGTATGGATAAGCTAAAGTCGGGCGGGCCGACTATATGATACACTCCACTTTCTATCGGTATACAATGCAAAAAAGTTAAAACGGGAACAATTTTTGTATGTTTCCTAATCACAGGTTAATATGACCTGGTCCAATTTGTTAAATCGAGAATAATATTTGTTTCGGGGCTATATCCAAACATGGAATGAAGTGACTAACTTTCACAATAAGTTCTTCCAGTTGAAGTATAACGTGTTATGCTAGAGCAGAAAAAGTCAAATCGGGAGCGAAATTTGTATGGGAGCTATATATAATTCTGAACCGATCTAACACATATTTACCTCAGATGTTTCTAGTTTAAATATAAGGTTTTTTGCGAATTTAGAAGAAAATCTGTTAAAATATGTGGATTCTAGAGCGGAAAAATTCAAATTGGGAGCGAAATTTGTAAGGGAGCTATATATAAATCTGAACCGATCTAACACATTTTTACCACAGGTGTTTGCAGTTGAAATATAAGATGTTTTGCCAATTTTTAAGAAAATCTTTTGAAATATGTGGTATCTAGAGTGAAAAGAGTCAAATCAGGAGTGAAATTCGTATGGATGGGGGCTATATCTAAATCTGAACCGATCTTCTTCAAATTAAATAGCGTTCGTCCTTGTCCCGAAAAACTTCGTTGTGCAAAGTTTCGTTTAGTTCTGGCTACAATTGCGACCTGTATCGTGATTACAGCACTAGATGGACAGACGAACAGACAGGTCATTGCTAAATCGACTCAGAAAGTGATTCTGAGCCGATCGGTATAATTAACAATGGGTCTCTTCACTCTTCCTTTTGGGTGTTACAAACAAATGCACAAAGACATAATACTCTCGTGGAGTGTATAAAAAAATAAAAATCACCCAACTTTTTGATAAATAAAATTTTGCCTGCAGAGCCTTTAACCATCAATTTTTAAGATTTACTCTGACAAGTGCATAATTAGTACAGTTTCGTATTAATTTCATATTCCTCAAAACTGCTAAAATATATAATTAGGATTATTTGAAGCATTCTATAGAAAAATATTAAATGTACTTCTGCCGGTGGGGAAGCATATTCCCTTTAATCATATTTTCGATTAATTCAGAAGATCCGGCCTTCTGGACTTGTCTACATCCTTCGTTATTTCATATGATTGCCAAATATTTTCCATATTACATTGTCAATTATTTCAAGTCGTCATTGAAATTTTTACGTTTGCATTATTGCATTTGTTCCTATTTTTTGTGCGATTTTTCATTTTATTCTTTTGGGTAATTTTTCATTGGGCGATTTTGCCTAAAGCCTCCATAGTTATCCGAGTTAAGTCAACAAATTTGAATGTGAAATACTTTTTTTCAAGATTTTGTTGATAAACACTTTATGCTGTTGTTGGGAGCCATGTGAAGAATTGTTTTTTTTTTTTAATTTTTTATTGAATGAAAAATTATCATTTTATTTAAGTTTTAGTGAAAACCAGCGCTAATATGACTCCTATTAATTTATCGCTAGCTTTAGTCTATCCTGTCCCAATGTGCAAAGTTCTGGTTGTTGTTATTGTTGTTTTGTTCATCGTTCTGCTGCTACAGCTGCTTGTGGAGCTTTCCTTAACAAGTACATGATAAAGTGGTTTGTTTTATGCATGTTTGCTTTGTTCATCCATCCCATTCAGCAGCTCCCGTCACTTGCACACACACACGCGCACACAAACACATAGTGGTATTTCCATTTGGAGCAGTTGGTTTTTGGTAGGACTCGCTTGTATCGCCTATAGGCTTTACATGAGAGATATTGTTCGAGAAGATTGTCCTGGAGAGTATGAGTTGTATATTGTTATGCTTTCAATGTCATGTATTTGTATACGTTTGTGTGTGTGGATGTATGTGTGCACATTGTACAAGCTTCTAAATGGATGCATGGGTGCGTACGTACGTGTATATCTGTGTGTTCTCTGACTGTATTATTCCAAAAAAAAAAACAGAAGAAGAAGATGAAGACAACAAGATAATCCAATGTTTGTTATTAATATTCTCCATTGTGTTTTATTCTTTTCTTTCTGGCTTTTTGCGGAGGGCAAGATAACCGTTTTTTTTTTTCTTCCTCCTTGGGTTATGGACATGTAGTCGCCGTATCTCGGCAACAACAAACAAACAAAAACAATGTAACAATTTGTTTGCGCCCACTTGCACGGGAAGTGATTTGTTTCTGTAGGCTTTTGTATGCAAACTTTAATCGAATTTTTATTTCTCGTTGAGCGTATTTATGTCCAATGGAGCAAATTTGTTTAATTTCCTTTGGGGAGGCGACATGGAGCGCGCACATGTGTGTACAGTACTTGTATGTACCGTGAAGCTTTCGGCAGGTATTCAGGTGAATACAGCTTCGTGGTGTCTCAATAAATATCGTTATATAATGACGAATTCGCACAAAGAAATACGCTTGTTAGGACATTTATTAAATATTTTAAAGAGACTATGTGGCATATTCTAAAAATAAATGACTTCACATCAACCTTTATTGCTTCAGTAGCACAAAAATGGGCCATAGTGGTCCTCGAATTGATATAGCCTTGTTGAAGCTTCTTAATTATGTGACGACCAAAGGCCCAAGGATCTTTAGCATTTATACAGGGTGGGCGCGGAATGAGCTATATGTTTGAAATGGTTTATAATTATTTTTTATTTATGCGATTATTATATATTTTTTAAATACAGTATATTATTGGGAAATTTTTTGCTACTAGCTTTGAAAAATTATGATTTCCATTTTCTGCTTCGCACATACTCTTGCTCTTTTTAGCATATTTTCCATAACTTTTCGCAAAATTTCAAAAAAATATGGGCCAATTATCCTTTCGGAGCATATACCGCACCAAACAGTACACTTAAGTGAGTGTGATTGTCGCTGATGAACTGTTCTTGGTTTTGCCGTAGCCCAAATCCTGCAGTTTAGCTTATTGACATACCCATTTAATAGGAAATGGGCTTAATCGTTCATTACCAAATTGTGAATTGTGAGAGTAGGTTTGAAAAATAAAATACAAATTGTTCTATCATGTAATGATTCATAATTATTTCCCCAAATCTCTTTCACAAAATGCTGAAAACAAAGAAAGAATAATAATTAAAAAAGTTATAAAGAATTCAAACCATATAGCTCATTCTGCGCCACCCTGTAGTTGTCCAGGAGAGTGATAGACCAATTATGATAAGAAGCGATTTATCGAGGAGGCTTAGGGCAACATAAATGTAGTGGACGCAATTTCTCTATCTGGTCCCACTTAACCCCCAGGAGGCAAGAAAATGGTTCATGCAATGTGTTCCTCTTCTTCAAAGTATCCCGATACTGCTGAGGACTCTAGTATTTTTGGGTTATGTAGGAAGGCAAGAAGGGAGTTCAGGGCAAAACCAAAATAGCTTCGGCCATAAATGTTTGTTCCGCAAAGGATTAATACAATATAAACTGGATATCACGAGTGCAATTCCACGAAAAGTGGAAGTTGCGCAAAATTTAAAAATCAATCTATAATTTAAAACAACACCGATAAACATCCGCAAGTTGTATACTTGTCACTTGATTTTTTATTTTAATTACTTGTTAAAACTTAATGTGCACTCTAAAAGGAGTTTTTAGAAAAATATAAAATCCTAATCCTTTTAATTGCATCAGAGATGAATTAAATGATTATAATTTTTCTCTCTCCACACAAAATACATAATAAAGTGGAACCTTTAATATTATTTAAATGAGATGTGACATTTAAAATTAACTCTTTTCCCAGCAAATAATTCTGCTATTTAACTTACAATTCTAGTGAGAAGCAGATATTATAAATATTTAATATTCAAGGTCAAGCATAGTTAAGGCACCTTAAGGCACCTTAAGGCACAATTTAATAGATTTAATATTTGAATAGTTTCTATTCAAACTATCATAATAGTTGTTATCTCTGTATGTATGTACATAAGAGTAAAAGCTCCCCTGTCGTATGATTAACACCATGAAATTAATTAAATTTCATACGCTGCTCATAGTATATAGTTTAGCTGTCTATAGGGGATGAACCTTTTCGGTGAGTTGTATTAACCACCGCGGGGGGAATAGGAAACATACGAGAACAGCTGCCAAAACAATCGAAACATAACGAAGAGAATTAAATCGTTTTCAATAACTAATTCAGTTTAATGTAGACGAAATACCCGTAACATTCAAGAAAAAACAATGAAGCGAACACATAATTTTAGGCTTTTCATTCGCAAGATTTACACAACTAATAGACTGACTTTGTTCATCAGCAAGTGTTTTAATGTTATCTTTTTAGCTAGGACAATCAATATATCTTTAAACATATATGTTTAAACGAGGAAATATATTTTCTGTTAATATTGAAATAAATAACACTTAAAAACAATATAAACAATTAAAGAAAGGCTAAAGTCGGGCGAGGCCGACTATATTATACCTTCCACTTGCTATTTTTCTATGGGTACTATATCATGAACCCATGTGACCTACTTGCATAATGTACATTTCCTGCGGACATATAACGTGTTCTGCTAAATTAGATCATAATCTGTAATACCTTGAGAGAAAAAAAGTTAAATCGGGAAAGACATTTGTATGAGGGTTGTATTAAAACATGAAAAGATGTGGCCTACTTTCACTATAGGCTTTTCTAGTTGAAATATAATGTAATTTGCCTAAATTGAAAGCGGAGCGGAGGCCTATATCGACCCAATATAAATTCATATGACAAATTTGAAGTAAATCGATTAAAATATGAAGTTTCTAGAGCGCATAAAGTTAAATGGAGGTTGAGATTTATATTAGTGCTATATCTAAATCTGAACCGATCACCACAATGTTTCTCGTTCAAACATAAGGAAAACAAATCTGTTAAAATCTGTGGTATCTAGAGGAGTACAAGTTAAATCGACAGCGTAATTTGTATGGGATCTATATCTAAATCTGAACCGATCTGACCCACTTTCACCACAGATATTTCTAGTTTAAATATAAGGCTTTGTGCAAAACTTAAAGAAAATCGGTTACAATATGCGATATGTAGAGCTCAAAATGTTAAATGGAGAAGGAACTTTGTATGGGAGCTATATCTAAATCTGAACCGATCTTGCCTACAAAAGATGTTTCTAGTTGTATTGTAAGGAACTGTGTCAAATTTGAAAGCTGAACCGTTTACTTCAAATTAAATAGGGATTCTGCATGGTCCCACGAACTAATTTGTAGCAATAGATGGACATGGCTAAATCGATTCAGAAAGTAATTCTAAGTTCCTTTTGGAACTTGGAACAAAGACATAATATCCTAGTGGAGGGTATAAAAATCCCGAACGACAAACAGTACTCGGGTTAGGACCTTGTCCAACAGTCACATCTGTTTTTTACGAAATGAGCCACTTCCAAAACCTGTACTCAGTGGAATGTCCACATCTAATTTTATGATTCTAGCAATAGCTGATTATTTGGTGCCAGTTTTATCCCTTCTTGACCCATTTTATTCCTAAAAGTACCAATTGGCGCGTCTATGCAGTCAGATGAATGTATACATCGAAGTTCATGGTTATAGGTGCAGTTCTTTGATTGATACCATTATTATTCGTTTTCACCCCACTTTTCCTAGTCATAGGAAGGTTCGCACTGAATGGCTGCAGACTTTTGATCGGTAACAATTTTATTAACCCCATTTTGACCCTCAAACTTCTACAGTCATAAGAATGTATAAACCGAATGTTATGATTTTTGCTGCAGTCGGTTCGATTTTTATCCTCAGAATTAAGAATATCTCTTCATTTCACGTGTATTGTAGGATGGGCAAGAAAAAATTGCTACGGTCACCCTCTAAAAATGAAGATTGGATTGTTTAATGATGATTTGCAAAATATTTCGTTCCTAGATTAAGCTGTCTGTGAACTAAACGCTCCTGAAAACACCTATAAAATCAAGTTTTTCCCTTGTATTTTTTTGTATTGCTTTTTTGTCCAATATTTTTTTCCGAATTTGTAGACACTTAAAATCACTTTAAAAATAGAATTGTATTCTTGTCTTATAACCACCAAATTGGTCGTTTTCTTAGATGTTAAGTTTGATTTTTTTACGATTTTCAAAATTGCAGCTAAAATGGTGTCTAAGTTTGAATATCGGACCAAAAATGACGACACTGACTCCATGTTTGTAAAAAAATTTGATACAGGAGATGGATTTTCAGAGCCAAAATTGTCAAACTCTTTTCACAAAAATGAATCAAGAATCAAAATTTTCATTTAAAGTGTTTTGTGGGGTCTATTATTTCAGAAAAAAGTTTTGGGAAAAAATGTAACACAAAAAAAATTACATAATGTAATAAATGTCATGTAATAAATGTCACCTTGCCATTTCTAAATTAATTGGCATTCTATTAAATAAACATGCAAAGTGGTCTTGAGCCAGGACAATATCCCAGTTCATATCAAGGAAACAAGAATATGTGGTAAAAATAATCTTTCCACCAAGCTAAGAATAGCATTGTAGCTATAATCCTTTCGTTGGCGGTAATTATACACTCCACGAGAGTATTATGTCTTTGTGCATTCGTTTATAACACCCAAAAGGAAGGGAAATAGACCCATTGTTAATTATACCGATCGACTTTGAATCACTTTCTTCTGATTTTGCAATGTCCGTCTGCCTGTCCTTCTGTCCATCTATTGTTGTAATCACGATACATGTCGAAATTGTAGCCAGAAGCAAACTTTGTACAACGCAGTTTTTCGGGACAAGGACGAACGCTACGATGTTACTCTTTTCACTCCAGATACCACACATTTCAACAGATTTTCTTCAAAATTGACAAAACATCTTATATTTCAACTGGAAACAACTGTATTGAAAATGTGTTAGATCGGTTCAGATTTATATATAGCTCAAATACAAATTTCGCTCCCAATTTGAATATTTCCGCTCTAGAATCCACATATTTTAATAGATTTTCTTCAAAATTCGCAAAACACCATATGTTTCAAATGGAAACACCTGTGGTAAGAATGTGTTAGATCGATTCAGATTTATATATAGCTCACATACAAATGTATCTCCCAATTTTTCCGCTCTAGAATCCACATATTTTAACAGATTTTCTTCAAATCTTGCAAAATATCTTATATTGCAACTAGAAATACCCATGGTGAAAATGGGTCACATAGGTTCAGATTTGCATATAGCTTTCATACAAATTTCGCCCCCGGATTGACTTTTCCCCCCACAGAAACCGCGTATTTTCAGAGAATTTCTTAAAATTGAGCATAACACGTTCTTCAAGTGGAAGAAACTATTGTGTAAGTGGGCCACTTCATTACGTGTTAGGACATAGCCCCGATTCAAATATTCTTCTTGATTTGACAAATTGGACCAGGTCATATTAGCCTGTGATTAGGAAACGTACAAAAATTTTTCCTGATTTCCCTTTCCTTTTCTTGCTTGTTTTCGTTGGATATTACCAGTTGTTACCCGCTAAAAGAGAGCAGTAAGTCGAAAAGCTACAATAGTTTGAATAGTATAGTGTTTACATATTATGCCTTACATATTATACCTTTTTGGTTTTCGTTTATAGTATACCTTTATTTATCCCGTATGTAAACTGCAAATATCGAAAAAATCAAACCACCCAGTCACACAAATCGTCTTCTCGACTCTTAAATCTCAGATAAGAAAACAAATATAGTCGTGCAGACCTAATCGTTACACCTCCAACTGTGCCATTCCAAATAATCCAAATAAATGTTTCATTAAACTCTCTGTTCTCTGATCTTGCTAAATGAGCTCTCCACGTCCTGGAATACGGTCGTTGTAAATTGTTTATATAAACATTACTTTCGTATCACAAACATATTCCTACAGCCTGCAGTCGAATGGTAATATGAATTCGACATCAAGTCGAAGCCATCTTTTCCAACTGTACGATTCACGATTCTCTTCATGTTAAAACTCAACTTTCAACTGGTTCGATATAATGGTTTATGTCGGAGTCTTTTGCAGATTTTTTAGAAACCCTGTCGGTTTATGGCAATTAAGTTGTTATTTTGTATTAGAAATCCTTACATTCGGAATTCTATATTTTTACACAGAGACTAAGCAACAATAAAGTATTCCTTTCGTTGCTAATTCCAATAACAACTTCAGCCGACTTCCATGGGAACATTTCATTTTTGTTGTTGTTTTGAATCACTGCGACTACCTCATTGTGTGATTCAATTCTCAGCCCAACGAAGATTTGCGGGCCTCAAGCAATTAATTACTCCCCGGATGCCTAATGAACCATACCGCCCTGACCAGCATCGTTAGTGCATGAAAAATAAAAACGGCCCACTTCTGGGGCGACATTCATTCAGCCGTACTGGGGAAAGCATTATTTGTTTGTTCTGTATAAATACAAACCAAATTATGAAAAATAACAATAAATTGCAAATAAAGAAATAATATTTGTTTCATTTCTTCTTTCATTAGTCTACAGCTCAGAGCAATCATAATAATGATAACATTGCGAGTCGGCGTCGATGTGGTTGAATGCAAACCAAAAATTAAAAAAATATAACAAAATTTTCAATTTAAACCAAGATTTAATGAAAACAAAGTAAACGAAATATTTTATTAACCGCAACATCATTAATGATTATCATTATCATCATCATCGTCGACGTCATCATCACCAGCTCGTTTACTCTCCTCAGAGATTTCAAGGAAATAAATTAACATAGAAAAGCACACAAACTGGCAGACGGACGGACAAACTCATTTGTGCCATTATTTGTGCAAATCAAGTTGAATCAAATTGAAATCTTCAGGGTATACCTTCTATCACTCGTACACCAACCAATTAAGACTGCTATCCAAGAAGCTGCAGCAAAAAGTAGAAACGACTTCCTACACATTGTTGTTGTAGTTGCTGCTGCTGTGGCTCAGTAATTATAAAACTTATCATTTCATTTGAAATGTGTCAGGCAAGAAGGCATTTACACCAAATGAAACTAATTGTTACTACTGATAAGGAATCTCACACACACACGCTTTCACATACAACTATACATAGTTAAATGTACCTGCACGGCGAACACACATTTGTATATACATTTGCACACACACTCTCAAAATACAATAAGTGGTTTGTATAAATGAATAATTAAGACATGAAGGGAAAAACTGTAGAAGCTTGTCAATGTATTCACATGTGTGTAGTAGGGTTAGTATTAGGAGTGACAGGAAACAATTGATAGGTTACGTCTTATATAGGAAAAATAACTCTGACATTGTTTGAAAAATATTTTTAATTATATCTAGCATTGAAGACATCCGACTCAAAAGTAGCTCCATCGATACAGGCTGCAGTCGGTAGTATTGTATTTAGCTCGTTAGGTTAGCCCTGGACAGTTATTCGCATAACTAAGCGTATGAGTAATATTGTTGTCAATATATAAATCATACGCCACCAATATAACGCGAAGAAAACTACTAATCTTATTCCATTAAATCGAAACGAAATGTTTGAAGTGTTACTACTATAGATACTCACCGATATTGGTGAATATATTGTCCAGTATGGTAGTAACCAAATTTAACGTAACATTTAATGCTAATCTGTTACAATATATAACTTTTACAGTTGTATGGGTAAATTTAAATTAGTTACGGTTTTTAATTTGGGTTCAGAAACGGCAATAAAGATATTTGAAGTTGTTATATGTCGAATATATGAAAACATTGAATCTTTTGGTATACTTTCATCATAGGTATTCCAAGGTGAAATATAACATGCTTTGGGCAGAGTTACAAGCCGAACCATAATTATCGGCGGCGGCGGCGCTGTTCAAAATGCGTCGGCGGCGGCGGCTTTCGGCTGATTTGTCGGCTCGTTCTGTCATTCGATCACCCCTATTTATTTGACAATTTTGGGAAAATGGATGGAATAATTTGTATTGGTTTTTAACACCTTTTCATATATATATATATATATATATATATATATATATATATATATATATATATATATATATATATATATATATATATATATATATATATATATATATATATATATTATAGTTCAATATTCGTTTATATAGGGTGTTTTTTATTGAGGTATAGAACTTCGAATTGAAATAAAACACAAGAAAATCGATTTAATGTCCATCAATTTGGCTTTATTGGAAGGATAATTTTATGCCATTAATGTTTAAATATGATTTCGGGCATGTGGCCGCCGCGGCTGGCTCGAATATAGCCAATTCTACAGGTCCAATTTTCAACCACTTTCTCCAATTGCTGTGCAGCTCCAATTACTGTGCACGGTGGCGAATCGATTCATTCGGGTCCTCTTCAACACTTTGCTCTACAGCGGCAATTGTTTCTTCGGTGCGCACTGTTCGACGTCTCTGCGGATGCGTATTATCCCATAGAGTAAACGTAGTGCGAAAACGATCCATGGTTAACCGAATTAATTGCTCTGATGGACGATTATGTCGACCATAAAATGGTGAACTTCGCGAACTGAACCATTACTTTCGAAATAAATTTGCACGATTTGCAAGCGTTGTTCTATTGTCAACCTGTTCATGATGAAATGGCAAACCAAACTAAATATTAATCACTTGACAGCTGACAAAATGGCCGCCAGTTAAAAAAGTGATGCCAACTTAAAGTTCTATACCCCAATAAAAAACACCCTTTATTAGCCAATGATCCCATAATTTAATATTATTATCCCATACAATTATTTTTTGGAATTGGGAATCCATTCTCAAAATTTATAATATGGATGAATTTAATAAATATTTTTGCAATTACAGCTTTTCGTGTGAGGCATATTTGACCAGACATCTTGAATATCATAATCTTTCCAATGAATGATAATACTATACCTACTTTGACACACTAAAGAAGCACAATAAAGAAGCTGTTGTTTAATAAGGCTGTGTTTCTTTAAGCCGGAATAAGAAGCTGCGATAACAAAAACGTTAATAAAAATATTATTTTTTACCCAAAATAAAAAATTAATTGTCGGCAACAACGATATAAATATTTGTACCACAACAAATTTTTAAAAAAATATTTTCTGTTGACTTCTTCGGACTTATGGTCGATAACCATAAATTGGACATACACTGGATAATTATCCATGCTAAGTCCAATATTTTTAACATAAAATATTTTTGTTAAAATTTTTTTTATATACGCACA
The DNA here is from genome assembly GCA_947397865.1 of Polietes domitor. Lineage (NCBI taxonomy): Eukaryota > Metazoa > Arthropoda > Insecta > Diptera > Muscidae > Polietes > Polietes domitor. The sequence goes on from OX377618.1 coordinate 169,086,146, forward strand.
TTGGGATTGCTGTTGGTGATAAGTTAAAAAAAATTATTTTTAGTTAAATTTTAACTTTTTATTTGGTTTTTTCTTATCACAGCTTAGTTACCCAGTCTTAAAGAAAAACAGCCTTATTGTTGTTGAAGTCGATATGAGTCGATGAAATCGGCGGCGTGTTGAAGTCGATTTGAGCCGACGAAATCGGCGGCGGCGCGGCTCGTGCAGATCCATGCGGCTCGTGCAGATCCATGAGACCCTCTTCAAGTATATGGAAATTACGGGACACATTCCCAACATGTTTCTCAAAGTAGTCCTGCAAAGAGGTCATTACAACACCTTTTAAAAATGCCATAGACACCATTATACCTACTTAAACATCCATCCATATCAAGGGACCAGCTACCGGGACTGGTCATAGAATGCAGAATTGGAGCTCTTCACCTGAAAAATGTGTTCTTAGATATGGTCGTTATTAGTTAGTAGCTTACAACAAGTTAACAAGTGGAGGTCCAGTCGTGCACATTTCTTGAGATCGTGGATTGAAATCAACATTTGGTACCCATTTTTTAATACACATATTTAAAGCAGAAATATATTTTAATTTTAGTTCCCAATCCCTTAATAGATTACTGCTAAAAATCATTACGAATGAAATTAATTTCTATTTTCTAAAACGTTTAAAATTATAACAAAAAAAATGGATAATATATTTTGGTGGATTCTGAATATTTTTTGTTGAAGTTTATGCACTTTTTGCAATAAATAAAAGAGCATTTAGATCCTGACTTTCTTGTTGTGTGATTTTGATTGTTGTGATTATTCCCCTGCTTGTAAGAAGGCCTTCTCTATAACTTCTCACCATTGTCTACTGGAGATATGTGTTTGCTTTCTCTAAAAAAAGCGTGAGTGGGCTCAAGGTCCACTTCTTCCAAATGTTTGTATACATTTGCACACTCACCTTCAACCAGAAGTCCAGACTGCAGGCCTCCAAATAGAAAGCGGGACAACTAAGTTTGTAATAAAGTGATAAGGCGTTGACTTATACATAAATATAATACATAAATTTAATATACACAAATTAAAAAAGAAATAATTCTCACTTTTGTTCTCTCCTCATCCCTTCTGAAAATGTTCTTTTAAATCTCGTTTAAAATGTAATTAAACTCAGCGCTCAAAGATGGTCTTTAAACCTAGGCCTACGATAAGACCTTGTATTGCTTCGCTCCCAGAAGCCCATCTTCTAGAAGGGGGATGTGTACCGCATATTGTGAAGGCCTGCTTTCAATACGGGACACACTTGCCCATCCACACACTAGCATTGAACAGAATTGGAAGAAGTTGTCGGAATACAATGATACAGAAATTCAGAACGTATCATTGGAATGATTTACTGAAATCAAAAATAAAGTGTTTATATTACATTTCTAAGCCGTTTATCTTTTAATCAATGGCCACATCAGCTAGAAGTGCTTTCGGAAAATTTCTTTCTAAAAATAATACTTTAAATTAACTAAGTAAAGAAAAAAATCAGGTAAAATGTAATTCATATTTGACTTACAAGTAAAAATGTATTTTTTTCTTTTCTTTCTTAGAAATGTTGAAAAATTTTGAAAATTGTAAAAATTTTTTTATTGTGACTTTAACCTCAAATACTATGTTACAGAATATTATGTTCTTCTAAAAATGAAGAAAGCAAATCTGAAAGTAATTCGAACAAAAATGATTGATTACAGACCAAAATAAAACAAACAAAAAACAGACTAAAACAAGTAAGAAGGCGTTAAGTTCGGCCGGGCCGAATCTTATATACCCTCCACCACGGAGTGTATTTCACAGTATTACCAGCAGATTAAAGGATGTCGACTTTACATAGAAGTACAGTACCATATTACGAAAATTGTGATATTTTTATGCACTATAATGTATGCTTATGCGCACTGTTTAAAATCTACTACTATATAAATACAATGCTGTTTATTAGGCGATTGTCAGTCGCCATTAGGGAGAAGCATTTTCAGATACAGACAAAGTGACTGTATTATTTTGATAAGAAAAGTACACATTTTAAAGATGTCTCCATTTGCCCCATTCTCCGCCCAAAAGTACAAATTTCGAAAAAAAAAACATTTTTGTTTCGAGTCTTCATAGTCAGAACACAGAATACACCAAATTTCATAATATCAACTTCAGCGGTTTGGAAGGTCCCATTTTTATCTCTCTTTTTCAATTATATCCCTTAACACCTTGAGTGTTACGTCGTGCGGGAAGGTTTGTGTCAAAACCGCTTGTCACTCAATGTATTAAAAGTACAAATTTCGAAAAATCCCTCTATTTTATATTTATCTATGTACACACCGAATTTCATGATTCTAGCTGTTGTCGTATCATTGGTACCATATTTTATCCCTTTTTGTCCCATTTCGCCAGCTAAATTTTTTTTGGTGCTTCCAAGCTACAAGAGGAATGTCCGCAACAAATTGTAACTGTATGAAAATCAGAAATTTAATTAATAAGCCAAGGCTACCAATACTTTTATACTATGTATATATATAATGGAAATAATACTTCAATTCATAAAGTATATATAAGGCAGCAATCACAAATACCGTAAATATTGGGGGATAGAGAGTGTATTTTCAGCTGCAGTTCTTTGGTTGATTGTATTTCCATCTATTTTAAATTCAAAAGTATACATTTTGAAAATACCTTATCTCTCACGTACGCAGTATAAGACAACTTCATGATTCTACCATTTTTTGTCGTAAAAGCAACAAAATAAAGTACGAATTTGAAAAAAAAAATATTTTACGTGGCTATGCAGTCAGATGAATTTATACACCGAATTCCATGCTTCTATCAGCGGCCATTTTGTTGGTACCATTTTTAACCCCTTTTTTGCATTTTACCCCTTAAAAGTACGACTATCGAAAATCTATGTATTTAACGTGGCTATGCAATTAGAGGGATGTACACACCGAATTCCATTATTCTAGCTGTAGCCTTTTAGTTGGTACCATTTTTATCCCTCTGCTCCAATTGAACGAATTTGGAAAAACCTTTTTATTCTTCGTGTCATAGGAATGTATACAGCGAATTTCATGTTTCTAGCTGCATCCATTTGTTTGGTACCATTTTTATCCCCTTTTTCCATTTTACGCCCTAAAAGTACGAATTTTGGAAAGTTCTTTTATTTTACGTGTCTACGCAATCAGAGGAATATATACACCGAATTTCATTATTCCAGGTGCAGCCGTTTGGTTGGTACTATTTTTATCCCTTTATTCCCATTTAACCCCTTTAAAGTACGAATTTAGAAAAAAATACTTTTATATTATGTATCTACTCTATTTCGTATTTCTACCTGTTGTCGTTTGATAGGTACCATTTTTATCCCTTTTTGTCCCATTTCGCCCCCTACAAATAAAAATCACTCTATGGTGCCCTTTTATGCTATAAAGGGAATGCGCAAATATGCAAATATCAACTAAATACAAGCTAATATGTTCAAAAAGCAGCCTGAAATACTCTAAATATTAGGGGTATTTTCAGTACTTGTGAGGGAAAATTTTTTCCCTCTTGGCCGATTTCGCCCTCTTTCAATCCCAACCGATCTACAACCATAAGACACATTTAGGAAAAAATTGAACCTCCTAGCTCATTTCTTTCGGCCGCTATTGTGCTTTTAACAGACAAACAGACAGACATGGCTATATCGTCTTAGAATTTTACCACGACCCAGAATATATATGAATATTTCAAGGTGTTACAAATGGAATGACCAAGTGAATATACCCCCATCCTGGAGGTGGAGGGTATAAATATATGAATTTTAAATTGCTTTCATTGGAAATTTTTCATATCTGTTCTTACCAAAGGCGGAAATTTCGTACAAATGTAACAATTTTGGTAATTTCATATTATTATCATCATATTATTAAGCCAGACGGATGGACACATTTTTCAGAACTTCAAACTAATTTCCGCGAACGCCAGAAAAAATCTGATTTTACTTTTTCCATATTTTATCAGATTGTCTTCAAATTTGGCAAAACATCTTATAATTCAACTAGAAACATCTGTGTGTAAAAATGTTTTAGATCTGTTCAGATTTATATATAGCTGAAAGATACGGCTATAACAATTTACTTAATGATTGAGTTTCAAAGTGTTTCAGTGTCCCTCTATGAAATTAAACGATATATTTATATACCAACCGATGGGTTTCTTAGTACCGTATCACGACATCTGGAGTCATTCATAGCAGTTTTTTAATTAAAACACAAAATTTTAATAAGAAATTTTGATAGGATTTAGATGTTAATTTCAATTACTAATTAATTTAATTTTATTAAACTGTTCATAAATATTCTAAAATAATCGTGGAAATCAAACACACTGGCTGCAATTGTTGATGATTATAGAAAAAGTTGACAACATATCGTCATGTATGCCCAATGAAGTATAAAATGTTGCCCGTGGTTACATACATATGTTATAAAAATCGTATGGAATATTTACTTTTGACGAGAATAATATATTCGTTTCTTTGGGCAACATAACATAAAAATATATAATTAGAAATATGTGATCTTTTTTATCCAGTTTCAATCCATAGAGAACAAATTTTCGTTCGTAATGTGATATTTCAATACAATACCCTGATTGTTAAGACTATTAGATATTCAATTCAAGAGATAATGTCGAATTTTAACTCACTGTTAAGACAATAGATATAGCTATTATCATTTTCTATCACATCATTTCTTAAGAATATATACATTCACTTATTCTTATAATGGCGAATAATTAAATATTAAAATATGTAAATAATCCATAAAGCATTGTCATAATTGTTACTTTATTTTGGCAAAAGCCATCCTTCTATCTTAGTCTATCTATGGCTGTATTCAAATCGAGGAATCCCTTGCAGTTGCTTGCCATTGTCAGCCATGCATAATTAAATTCATACATTCACACATGGATCTGTATTTGTATGTGTGTACTTGTATATTTGCGTGTGTGTGTGTTTATAGTTTTTGTGTTATTGTCATGTGTCTTTCATGTTAAATTTAATTAAATGTAAAGAATGTTTGTTAAAAACATTCAGCCAAGTAAAGAACCAAGCCATTCCCTTCCATTCTGCTGCAGTCATTCGTATCCTCAATCAAGTAATAGACACTTTAACGACGAATGCTATCTGTTCTTTTTATGCCATTCACCTCTACGTTTACACATATGTAGAGTGGAGTGCACATTAGGTTCGACAGTTCTTTTGCAACGCCTCGAAATATTCTTGACAAAACTTACAAAATTAAAATTCTATGAAGATTTTCCCTTTCATAGCGAAATTTGACGTGTCTTATTGTCTTTAGCTTGGGCATGAAATATTTTTCGCACAATTTGCATTATTTTTTTTCAGTGTGAGTCAAATTTGGAAAAACTTTTAAATTTATCTATTTTTTTAATAAATTCCATTTGTGTGCTTAGAAGTAGCCAAGTCTTATGAATAATAAATATTCGAAATTAAGAACAAAAAATATAAAATAATAAAAATTAACAAAAAACATTAGCTATATATTTGGTAAAGTTTCGGCTTTTTACATTCTCGAAGGGACTTTCGAAAAATATTTTTTAAATATAAATTAAAAACATATCCAAGTTTGGGGTGCTTTCGATGATTTCCACATGGTTTTAGTAATTTAATGCCTTCGAAATTCCTCTCTTATACGGAGGGTACCCACGATTCGTTGTGGCTGCATTTAAAACGATTTTTCTTGTCGTGCATGTTTTGGGCAAGAGAAAAGATTTTTTCAACACATACACATATGCAGGCACACGTACACATATACATATATTGACAATTGTTAAAATGTTCGACATAAATCATTGAATCAGTCATTTGTATTGTCAGCTCAGTCGTCAGTTCGCTTAGTCATACCGTCATTCGCACAATCATTGTCAGTCAGTATCAGTCAGTCAGCGTGTGTGTGATTTTAACAGAGGGAAATTGAAATAAATTCCTCTTTTTGTTTTTCCGTATGACTTCATACATCCACACATACAGATACATATATTCTATATACACACACAAACAAATGTCTACGTTTGTAAAGGGTGATTTTTTAAGAGCTTGATAACTTTTTTTTTAAAAAAAACACATAAAATTTGCAAAATCTCATCGGTTCTTTATTTGAAACGTTAGATTGGTCCATGACATTTACTTTTTGAAGATAATTTCATTTAAATGTTGACCGCGGCTGCGTCTTAGGTGGTCCATCCGCTTAGTCCAATTTTGGCATTTCCACGTTTTTGAGTAACAGAGACCCAATTGGTGCGAACGGCGACGAATCGAAAATTGGTGGTCATCATTAACACTGGCCGATACAGCTGCGATATTTTCTTCAGTTCGCACTCTACGTAAGCGTGTTGGTGGTTTAATGTCCAACAATGTAAATTTGGTGCGAAATTTAGTCACAATAGCCCGAATAGCCGCTTCAGTGGGCCGATTAAACTGACCATAAAATGGAAGCGCGCAATGAACTTTCTTAACAGAGCACGCATTTTGATAATAAAATTCAATAATTTGCAAGCGTTGTTCGTTTGTAAGACGATTCATGATGAAATGTCAAAGCATACTGAGCATCTTTCTCTTTGACACCATGTCTGAAATCCCACGTGATCTGTCAAATACTAATGCATGAAAATCCTAACCTCAAAAAAATCACTCTTTATGTTTGTTTCTGGCATGGATTGATGTTGTTCGCACAGACAAACATGCGGACGTAGGAATAGCAAGCAAGTCGTAGAATCAGGACACATTTGTTAGAACACAACCACACACGCTTTTTCCTTTGAGCAACATCGATGTACGGCAATCATTCAATCGTTCATTCGTTCATGCATAAACAAAAGAAATTGTTAATTTCGTTCAAAATTACAGATAAGAAATTTAAACATGATTACGATCACCCATTGCAATTGGCTTTGACAATGTCGTCCCTTGGGAATATGCGAAGAGAAAGCGATAGACAAGAGATGGAATTTAACGTGCATTTTTATTTTTATTTCAAGAAATGATAATTTGCATTGATTAACATTACAACATGTAAGCGTTTAATTATTAAATGATTTAAGAGTAAGAATTTGTATACCCTCCACCTCCAGGATGGGGGTATACTAACTTTGTCATTCCGTTTGTAACACCTTGAAATATCGACCTGCGACCCTATAAAGTATATATATTCTTGATCGTCACAAAATTCTAAGACGATCTAGCCATGTCCGTCCGTCCGTCTGTCCGTCTGTTGAAAGCACGCCAGCATCTAAACGAAAGGAGATAGAACGTTCAAATTTTCCATAAATGCGTCTTATAGTCGTAGATCGGTTGGGATTGAAACGGGGCGAAATCGGCCCAAAGGGAAAAATTTTTCCCTCACAAGGACTAAAAATACCCATAATAATACCTAATATTTTAGAGCATATATTTTCAATATGTCTGCTTGTACTTGCTTGATATTGGATATGCGCATTCCCCCTACAACAAAAACGTGCACCATAAAGGGATTTTTATTCGTAGGGGCAAAAAGGATAAAAATGGTACATATCAAACGACAACAGCTGGAAACACGAAATTCGGTGTTTACATTCCTCTAGTTGAGTAGATACATAATATATTTTTTTTTTCAAAATTCGTGCTTTCAAGGGATAGAGGGATAAAACTGGTACCAACCAAACGGCTGCACCTACAATATTGAAATTCGGTGTATACATTCCTCTGATTTCGTAGACATATACGGATTTTTCGAAACTCGTACTTTTTGCGATCAAAATTGAAAAAGGGGATAAAAATAGTACCAATCTATGGGATCAAAATGGAAAAAGGGCATAAAAATAGTACCAACCAAATGACCGCAGCTAGAGTCATACAGTTCGGAGTATACATTCCTCTGACTGCGTAGACACGAAAAAAAGGTTTTTTCCAAATTCGTACTTTCAAGGGATACAATGGGTACAGAGGGATAAAAATAGTACCAACTAAACGACTGCAACTAGAATGATGAAATTCGATGTGTACTGTCTAATTGCGTAGACACGTAAAAAAAAAAGATTTTTGAGAGTGGTACTCTTGAGGGGTTAACATAGGAAAAAGGGGATAAAAATGGTACCAACCAAAAGACCGCAGCTAGAAGCATGGAATTCGGTGTATACATTCCTCTGACTGCATAGACACGCAAAAGAAAAACGTTTTTCCAAATTCGTACTTTTCTCCTCTAAATTGGTTGAATCATGAAGTTAGGTTAATTTGCACTATCTACGTGAGGTAATGGATTATCAAAATTTTTTCTTTTGGAATTGAAATAGAATGGAAATACAACCAACTGTAGCACCCACTATCTACCAATATTTATGGCTTTTTCTAAATATAAATATAAGAATATTTATTTTTTGAATTGACGTATTGGTAGCCTTTCCTTATAAGCGTGGTTTGAAATAATTAAAATATTATATTTATTTATAAAATTAATTTTTCAATATTTGTATTTGTTTTGGTTTGGCTATATTTTAAAAAAAATTATATTTTCCTGTAATATTACTGCACTTCTACGAAAACCGACAACCTCTGTGGAATGCAATCCATGGTGGAGGGTATATAAAGTTCGGCCCGGCCGAACTTAACGCCGTTTTTACTTGTTTATATTTAACAATTGCTTGTAAATATTTAATATATATAGCTGTACAAATTAAAGTGTTTTACATCGAGAGATGAACTTTGGACATCCATTGTGAAGCCTATAAAAATATTCTTGTCGAAAAACTCTAACGTATGCCTTGAAGGACAATGAAGTATTAAAATTTGTAAGTAAATTTGAGAAGTATTGCTGGGTAACTATACCTGCATATACACATACTTACATATGCAACTCAATGAGATGCTTGTTAGATGGCATGTGTACTTTATTACTTGGTGCTATTTTTTAAACGCAAATTCGGCAAGTGAGCTGTGCTTCTCGTTCGTTTGTGAGAATCATCTCCTTATGGAGGCCGGGTTTGATGTTGAAAACATCAAAACATACTTAAAAAATAAATATAAAATTGGGCCGATCGGACCACGCCCACTAAACACAATATATAACCAACAAAATTATCACCCTGTATTGGTATAGGGTGACCAAAAACAAAATTTTATGAAAGCTTAAGAGGATGATGCTTAGTTCGCTTTGACAAAATGTGTTTTTCTGAACGTTATTACAAAAGCATAATATAGGATACAAATATTCTACTTGATACTGCAATTAAAATATTATTTTCAGAAAATAATATAAAATTGGTATATGTTTACAGAATAGTGAATAATGTTATATACCATCTTAAAGGTACTTACAATACCTTTAAAATAAGATCTTGATGGGTCTCGTAGACAAAACGAAATCAGAGATATTCATATATGTGTACTATGGCTAATCGAAAATTATGCTAAAATGAAGTGGCGATTGTAGGAGTTTGCCGAAAAATGCTGATGAGATATTAATTCCACCATAAACTACACACTCAGGTGAACACTTTCACGTTTACACTTTGAGTCAAGTTGAGTCAAACATATAACTTTTGGTCCACGACATGCTCACTACGAATCTCTAAATTACACTCACTACGAATCTAAATACTGAAAAGAACACAGTAATCACAAAATGTTAAATATAATTTTTCAACAACTTACGCAGGCCTTCAATTTCAATAATATAGTCACTTCATTATTTTCATTTTACGTTCTAACTTTAAGTACTTGTTATAACTGCTTTAGACCCGAATTAATCCCACTTGTTTGAACGGCAATCTATAAATACCATTCAGCCTTGCGGTGTTGCCACCTAGTTTTCTCCAATACATTTCCTTGATTGCTTGGAGAGTTTCCATAAAGAAAATATATACACAATTAAAAATTTACCAATTTAAAATTTTGGACCAGAGTGGATCGGTATTATTATTTTGGGGCTTTCAGATGGCTCATTTATTCATTTGCAATGCTTTAAAAACGTCCTAAAACACCATCCTATGACTGTAAACCGATGTTATCATTTTGAGGCTTTCAGAGCGCTTTATTCTTGACATATTCTACCGCCTGAAAACGATCCACCTTGAACATAATACAGATATGTATGTCAATAAAACCTCTAATTTATAAAAATATTAAATTCAAAATGCAGATAGAGCGCATAGAAGTTATCCGCCTCCTCCACACTTAATGGGTTAAATACATTTGCATATTAACAAAAATGTTTGACATTATGAGCACCACAATACAACGACGACGGCAGGCAGTTGTGTTAGCCTGATGGCCTGTAATTGTGTCAGTCTTTAAAGCAGATGCTTGAAGTTTAAGCCAACCAGAGCAAAAAAATACGGGGAAACAGGCTAAAATTGTAACGTGTAATGTTTGTCATTTAAATGCAAATAAGCTTTGCTCTATTTTACATACGAAATATGTATGTATGAAAAACACACACATACAAATATTGTACATAAATACCTACCACCAAACATGTATATGTATGTATGTATGTATTTATGTTTGTGGGTATGTACAGACGAGAGGCATTACGAGAGCACACTTCCTTTTGTTGCAAAGCGTCGTCAACACAGATCATTAACATAATTGTTATCATCAAGTAACTGTAATTATGTTAATTTCAACAATTCAGAGTCATTCTTTGTTACACGTTTTCCTCTCAACTTGACAATTTTGAAAATCAAAATATTTTGAAAAGCCCGGAATATATGTATTTGTGTGTGTTTGTACGCTTCTACATTAGAGTGGGTGGCCTAAAGTTGTTGCAGCTGTCGCCATTTCAATATTAACTTTGGTTTATTTTAAGAGGAGTTGTATTTTGTCTTGGATATATCGATAAACTTTCTTTAGTTAGACCACTTTTAAAACACTTTTCAAATGTTCTTTATAAAATAATAACTATCTTATATATATATATAAAAGTACAGTGGGATATTTAAAAAAATATGATAATAAATATGTCCAGTTAGTGTGATAGTGGTCTAAGTCACACTTTAGCCGTTTTGAGATAATCGGAATTTTTTTTCCACCAAATCAAAATATTGTTTTCTTAGAATATCCTACTGCTATATCGAAGTTTTATAAAAAAAACGTCTAAGGGTACCACTACTTTCAGAGAAAGCACTGACTTCGACCACTTTCATTCCTCTCAAAATTGAAAAAAAAATATTTTATTTTAATTCGAAAAAGTAATATTTCCTTACCAAAAATGAAAGAAAACACAAAATATTTTATTTCAAGAAATATATATAAATATTTACAGTTTGCTTGTATAGAAACTTTATATTGAAATTGTTATTTATTTTTCAAATAATTTCATTTTACGTGTTATTCAAATTATCTGAATCACTTAAAGTGGGTATATAATAAAAAAATGTTTGTTTACATCACTACACATCAATAACAGTGCATATAGTGTAACTTAGGCCACTTTCAAACTAAAACTAGAGACAGTTTTGGTGTTCAATAAAATGAGAAATGTCATTTTTTAAAAATATCAAAAAGAAAAGTTCTTAAACTAGAGATCTGATTTTTCACTTAGACCATTATCAAACATACTGGCACATATAGTCAATGCAAAATTTTTACAAAAAGAAACATTACGATTTGATTAATTTACTATATTTGACATTAAGATTGTTTTTTGGCTTATGATAACTCTATGCAAAAAATTGTAAAATTGTCGAAGGTTCATGTATACCAGTTTCGGATGTATTTTGTATTGAAAATTCTCCCCCTTAATTATTTAGTTTATTCATATTTAAAGCTAAACAAATACAGATACTAATACCTGCAATTTTTAGTATTTTTAACAGAGATTCTTTACTTTCATTTGATACCCATATCGTTTGTGTATGTCTCTCGAAAGTATGAAAATAAATTATTAAGACAAATATATCCTTGCGAAAATAATAGTTCTGTAAAAAGTGAAAAGATCACCCAGTGAAAAACTGAATACACATTTTTTTATATATTATCTATAGTTTCATGCCTATATGATCTTGTTCAGGACCAAAAAGTACTGTCGCACGGTGTTATATATCACATATATTTGCCTAATTTCAATATTTCCTAAAATAACTTTCGAGTACTAAGAATAAAGCGAACATCAAAGCAGTTAGCGTTCATAATTTGTTCACTTCCACACACACATATTTAAATGTGTTAATTAATCGTTTGAAATTTACTGAACTGCAAGAGCACCTGCATTTTCATATTTATTTTACAATATTACCATTAGTTATGGATATGAGAGTACGTTGATTGGCATTCAATAGTTTCGCATCATGTCATCATATCATGAAGACCTCAACACATTTTACGCTTCAAAGGAAGCCAGGCAAACTCGCTGCGTTACGCAATATCTAATTTATTATTATCCATGTGAGCGAACATGTATTAAAATTATAATTTAAAGAGTTGTATGTTGTGAAATTATATACGTGTATATGCGTAAACATATAAAGTAAGCATATGCAAATCATTGGATGAAAAGCAAAAGAGCGTAGCTAACTAAAAAAGCAAAGAGAGCATTATTCAAAATTGTATTTTTAATGTAATGAAAGTGTATTATTTAAAATATTTACTTCTTGTTTTAGAATTTTTAACTCACTTGTATTAAATTGATGTTTTCTTTTTCTCTTTTAGGTAAGTGCTGACAAAAATTCGATTACATTACTCCATGCCATGAGGTAAAGTATTAAAGCCATCAAGTGATGACAATGTTCTCTTATTATCATATCATGTCATCATCAATCCATTACCTACCGATCAATGTCAATTGAGTTTATTTCTTTAATTTCTAAATTGATGTTATTCAAATATTTTGATTCTGTCAGTCTACTGACAGGATTACTCTTGAGGATTTGTGTGTTCATTCCTTTGCTGCCATTACTTCCATGGAACCGAAGATATTAACCTCAGCAGATGTAAATACATCTGTGTGTAGTAGCATCCTCAATGTCTGTGACTGAGTGACTGACTGGCAGACTGCCTGGATTTGAAGGTTTACCTCTTGCAGAAACCATCATTACACGAGCGATAGTAGGTTTTAGCTTGTGGTCTTTGTGCGTGAGATGGAAATCTCATAAGGGCTTTATCAGCTAATATACAGGTACATAGAATATTATTTATGATGAGTTGATATGTAAATCTAAAATTAAATCCACCGAAATAAGCGCAAGGCAAGATATTTTTTGATGAATTTTTGAACTTAAACAAGTTTTTGTTAAATTTTAAATAAGGATGTTTCAATGACACTCTATACAACAAAATAAGAGTTTTTTGAGTTTGTAAGAGATTATTAAACATATTTTGATTACCAAATGTCTGCAGGTACAAAATGGACTTAATCTGATGCAATTGTGAAGCGAAATGAAAATTTATGAAAAAATCTCACGGATTTGTCTTTGCTCGGTTAAACATATTGAGTGTGTTTTTGCATCTGGGTGATTCCACGTAAAGTGACCCTTTTTTTCTACAAAATTTCAAAATCAATTTATGATTTAAAACAATTAAGGAAAGGCTAAAGTCGGGCGGGGCCGACTATATAATACCCTACACCACTCCCTGCGTGTATACCTCGCTTTGATTACTAAACCCAGGTATTTCATGAGTTCATATAAATTATACAGTTACTATAAATTCATCTTTAGTCAAAGTTAATGAGTATGGCAAATAATAAAGTAATTGATCCAGCAGATATTCCGAGTAAAGTAAATATAACATGATATGTATAAATTGATCTAGATCCAATGATAGATACAGACTATACAGCGGTAATAGGATGAATCGGACGGACAGTTGAAGGGGGCCTATGACAACACTTGAGGCCTGTGCCAAAACATGCGCTTATATATTTCTCATTCACGGTAGGTATTCCTAGTTGAAACATAGAATGATCTGCAGAATTTGATGAAGATCCGATATAAGATGTGGTTTCTAGAGCTGTAATAGAGACATATGGGCATCTCCCAAACAAGTATGGAAAAGCTAAAGACGGACGGAGCCGACTATATGATACACCCCACTTTCTCACTACAATTCAGTTTACAAAATGCTTTTTTGCTCTATTCAACCACTAATTTAGAAAATCATTATTTGAAAAATCCATAGATCTTTTACACGTAGATATTGTTTTCTTCTTTAATGTTGCTATTAAAAAATAAAACAAAATAATTTTTAATTTTTTTTTTCAAACATGAAGAACGCTGCAAAGTCAAGTGTATTCATTCCCTTATTGCAGGCATATACTAGACATTGTTCGATAATGGCATAGAATTACAAGAAAAAATTGAAGAAAAAATAATTATATCTAAAGCTTTCTTTTCCATTCACGACAGCCCCCTAAAATTCAGTTCAGAGACAATTTAGCAATTCGGAAAAAGTACGAAATTAACTCTAAAATGAAATTTTAGTTTTGACTTATTTCTGACATTTATGTAGAGTTTTGGCTTATTCAAAGTCTGGTAGTATAACTTAATGACAAATATTTTTGTACAACATTTTGACCCGTTCATCCCCTGTTTTAGGGCTGTTTTTAACCCTTCTGCACAAAAGGAACCAAAAAGGCCCCACTATTAAGGAGCTGAATGGTTAAAATGAACCTCAAAAAAGTTTTAAGTTTTAAGTAGAGATGGGCGCGTGAGTGATTATTGGCTCACGTTCACGCACGCTCACGAAGGAAAAAAATTGAATCACGCACGTTCACGCACGAAGATTTTTTCGTTGCTCACGTTCACGCACGCTCACGTGAGTAAAATTAATTTTGCTCACGATCACGCGTGAATCACGTGATTCACGTAAATCACGAAACAATTTCTACAAAGAAAATAATATTCCTATTCTAAATAGAATAGAATAATTCCAAAAAATTATTATTTAAATCAGTCTTTGTTTGCGATGTACGTATTTGTAAAAAGATACTACCTCATATAGTTTAACGCAAACTAAGTTACATATCGGATACAGACATAAAATCCAAGTGGAAAACAAAGCATATACTACGATATTATGTGATTTTTTAATTGAACTACTAAGGGGGTTTCCCATATAAATGCAGTGCCTAGTGTTGGCGCAGGGAATGTTTACTTAAATAATAGAAAAATTATACGAAGCACTTTGTTTTAGAAATAAATATATGTATATTAGGATGAGTCACGAAAATAAATTGCAGCGGTCACCCCCCAGAAATGAAGATTGGATTGTTTAATGATGATCTGCAAAATATTTCGGCACTGGATCAAGCCCTCTGTGAGCTAAACGCTCCCGAAAACACCTCTAAAAATCATGTTTTCCCGTATAATTTTTTTATGTTGTACTTTTGTCCATTTTTTTCTGAATTAATAGTCTCTTGGAAGCACTTTAAATAAAAAATTTATTCTTGTTTTAGAGTAACGCATTGGTCGTATTATCGGACGTTTATATAGATTTTTTGTGGTTTTTCAATGTGACACTTAAAAAGTCATATTTCTTGGAAACATTTTGTAAGATGTGTTCTGAAAAATAAATAGAAGGAATAAATACATTTCGAATGATGTCTAAATGATGGATATCGGACAAAAAATGACGTCACTGACTGCATGTTTGTAAAATAATTTAATACAGGAAATGGATTTTCAGTGCCGAAATTTTCAAACTCTTTTTACAAAAATGAGCGCTGCGGCGTCAATTTCTATCCGATGTTCACCATTTGTGCACCATTCGAAAGGTATATTTATTTTTATATTTTTATATGTAATATTAGCACCAAATAGTATAAAGGTCCAATTATTCGACCAATAAATAACTCTAAGACCAGAATCAAAATTTATATTTAAACTGCTTTCAGAAAAAAATGTGGACAAATATGCAACGTAAAAAATACAAGCGAAAAACATGATTTTTAGGGATATTTTCAGGAGCGTTTAGCTCACAGACTGTTTTCCCATTTGTATGCAGAACGACCCAGCCTAATGTATATATATGACTATTACTTTGAATGGAAGTTAAGTTTTAAACAAAATATAATGAAAATAAATGAATTAATAAATATGTGGGACTCACGAAAAAATCACGTGATTCACGCAGAAATTATACTCACGCACATTCACGCACGAAGATTTTTTCGTTCCTCACGTTCGCGCACGCTCACGCACGCTCACGTGAGTAAAATAAATTTTGCTCACGATCACGCGTGATTCACGCGTGAATCACGTGATTCACGCAATTCACGTGAGTAGCGCCCATCTCTAGTTTTAAGTAATTTTGCTGAACACATCCAATATTTAAAATGTAAGGATCACAAGGTTTCCTATGCCGATTCATCAGAAGAAATTTGCAAAAGGGGAAATGTTGACCCCCCTCTGAGATGGACATCATGATCCGTTCTTATAACCTTATAATTTTCGAAAAAGTTTCATTTTTTTCCACAGTGTTAGCTTTAATTGGGCATGTAAGGGGTGTGTGAAAGATGAAAATAGGAGATATGATGAAATATACTTTTGATCATTTTTCTTTAAAATAATAAATGGAAGATATTGCCGCAATATCTTCCTGGCAATACATATATCATCCAAATATTTTTAGATCATTTTCGTTTTCAATTGTTTACAATTTGTCGATATACATGTGTGTGAGCATCCGTGTGTCAGTTTTCAGTTGCCTTCTCTGTCGGAACTTCTAAAGTGAGCAGCATTTCCAAAGTATAATTCCTGCCGCAGTGACTCTACGCTGTTAATATGTAGTCGTTGTCCATGTTAGGTTTATGGCCAATCAGTGGACAGTGTATATTGCCGTGAATCCTTGACATTCGGTTTTTTTCTTTTTCCCCTTATTTATGTGGCTGCTCTTGGATAAGTTTGGAGTGGATTTTTAATAGTTTTTCTTTAGGAGAAAATCGTTTAATCGCCAGAATGTGTTTAATTCCCTTAATATTAATTTTATAAATGAAGTTTTATATATAAATTTTCTATCTAGATAGATGTTGAGAGAGGGACCATTTATGATCAGCACTTTATATATTTCTTCCGTGTCTATAAACTTATCATAAATTTTGAAAAATGTTGCTGTATTTAAGCTAATTACTGGTTTTCAGTTCCGCACAATCAATGTCCATCCCAAAATGGTTTATATTATCAAATAATTAAGGACTTGAAGACTTTCTCTTCAAATGTCCTATGTCCTATTGAGGTCAGAACCTGCCTATTTGCCGATCGTCTGCAGCCTTGCCTTGCATGTCTCGATAGGGATGGACATATGCGATCAAGTTCCTGTGGAACTTGTTCCCCCATCTGGTCCCGACAAACAAATACGAACGTCAAATGTATCACGTACAGTGATACAGGGATATATCCTGTATTGCTGTTTAATGGAATGTTAAAAGATATACTATCCTTGTGTTGGAAATTTGAAGGTCATGTCATCATCTATCAACACACGCACACACGTATGATGGTTTAACCTCAATAGCACACGAGCCATTACTGTGGACGCAGCATTTCCCAATGTCCATTGTAATACTGGCCAATTTCTTCCATTTAGTGTCTAAGTAATTCTGTTTCTTTGACGTTAAATAACCATTAGTTGTTATTTATTTAGAGTAACATCAATACGTACGGTGTGTTGTTGCTGCTCCTGCTGGATACTCCCTGCCGCCAGGATGGCAGCAGCAGCACAGCATCATCTACACAAATGTAGACTACAACTCATTTATTATTTAAATAAATTTCATAGAATGTTCCCTCCCAGTCATCCATCCATTGGCATCCACCTCTCTCCCCTCCCCTGGAAAGGCAACGAACGATTTGTCTAGATACTTATGTGTGTACATTTGTTTGTGTTATTTTTTTTTGGTTGATGTTTGAAAGGACTCGTGTTGAATTAAGTTTTTTTTTTTTGGTTGCGCTACAACATGCCAGTGTCAATTTTACTCCTTTACAACCCTCCGAAGATGAAAGTGTTTTAATAGGCTGCCACCACTCCCTCCCTCCCTAGAAATACATCAAGAGCATTTTTACTAACGTGGCATGTTGTTGGCAACATTCACTCGCAATCACTTTGCTGCGAAGTGCTTTTTCTTGTTCTTTTGCTGGGTAAGATTAAATCGATGTTAACGTTGTTACTTTGTTTTTCCTCCTTTCGTTAGAGGTCAAATATACAAATTTGTCATGCGTACACACACACATCGTGTATATTCTTCTTGATGGAGGTGTGGCAAAAGATTAAATTAAATGGAATAGCAGAATATTTGAAAAGACATTTAGAAAAACAAATATGACACACATTAAGGATGTGGAATCTTTTTTGTTGGCCGTGGATCTTTGACAACCGATGTAATAAAGCAAACTTTTTGTTTGTGTTTCAAGAATCATTGAGCGTTTTGTCTCTAGTATTAGCTACAATAATTACACAGTGGGGTATTTGTTATCTGTCGCCTGGGGTAGACTCTTTACCAACCTGCAGTCCCGCTACAACCTTTACAGGGAAATTTTTAAGTTTCCCAAACAGTGACTCGTTGTGGATGCATTGGCTTCTAAATATTCACGTGTGAGTTCTCTGAACCACATATGCGGCAATTTTGCTTATTGACATAGCCACCGAGATGAAAATGAACTTCATGAAGGCTGAACTGAAGGCGATCTCTTCTCGAAAATTTTTCACGTAAATTTCATACAGTTTGCGTTAAAAACTCACTACTTTGGAAGTAAGTTTCTAATATTTCCCAATTTTGTTCGAGCAAATTTTTGCAAATGTCAAACATAAACCTGAAAACAAAAATAAAAATGAATGTTATTCTTCCTTTCAAAGTCAAAGTAATCGGAAGTTCAAATTTTAAATGACCCACCCTATAGTTCTCCAATTGACCAACTAGTCTGCGAATAAATAAACTCGATTGTCCTCGCTTTAAAAATTAATTCATGCACCATTTTACACATCTTCCGGAATAATGCTGTAATTATTTAAGCTGGTAACGATATTTCTTAAACGCCGCACATAAATCCACATCATTAACTTTATGACTTCAATGCACACATACACACACAAACGAATTTAAGTATGTTGTTACCTTTCAGCATCATTATTGCAAACGCTAAGGATATAATATAACCTGTCTGCAACCAATAATTCAACTTACTATACATATTTATGTACTTGGATATGTTCCAAGTCAATTTTATAGATGCTTCTGATTTTTTTGCTGCTTACAACTCCTTCTCGAAACTGTTTGCTTCAATGGAATTATGCAAAATAAATAAGAAAAAACCGAAGAGCAACCTACTATGACTGCAGAGAATGTGAATGGGGAAAAAAGCAAATCTCTACCTCATACAAACGCACATTAAGATGGAGTAAAAGAAAAGCGATCATGGATTTTTTGAAGACATAAGTTTTCGGATAAAGCATAATATGCTATATATCAGAATCAAGATATAGCTTTAGTGTCAACCTATAAGTAGACGGTCAATTCACAATTGTGCCTCAAGGCTCTACTTGGCTCTACGTGGCTCTAATTGACCCCCCATTACTTATTCAGAGTGGCCATGTAAGCCAAAGAAACGAAATTTAACGTCTCATGACAAAGAATTAAAGTTTTTATCTTGGTCTGCCAAATTATTAAATTAATTTTCACAAGTTTTTACTATGCTAACACTTAGCATACAATTTTTTTAGGTTTTTCTAAGTAATAGCTTTATTTTTTAACTTCTCAAAATTCTAAAATTTCACAATTCTCTGAATGTCGCCATCATCACCACCTTAATATATGTACATACAAGTAGATAAATCACATACATGTTTGTTAATATACATATGGGGTGAGGTGGAGGTCGACCATCAGTGAATAAAATGAACAAATATATATATATATATATATATATATATAGAGAAAAAGTTCATAGAAATAAAGTAAAGTAGTGACAGTTGAATGCCCGACTTAAATGTAATTATGTTGACAAGTTGTTTACCCGACTATGTATGTATATATACATATTCTAACACCTTTCACATTAGGTTTGCCACTTTACTTCTCACACCTTGAAGTATATTTATAGGTCGTACTAAGAATACAAACATATATATTAGTTACGAGAAAATAAAAAAGTATTTTTAGTAAAGCTATTTAAAACTCCGATTTCAATTGTAAATAGAAACAGTGGAAAAGGCAGTAAAACATCCTTAAAATAATCCCCTCATAAGGGTGTGACTTTTATTTTGTGGTAGTCATTGATTAGGACACGTGAACTTATAATTTACAAGATTATATAAATTTGGACCGTCTAACGATGAAACGTGGTCCGTCCCGGTCTCGAACCAGGGTTTTGCAGCGTCCCGCTCTATGCCCTGACCACAACTTGATGGTGAATAAAAGGACACCTGAGATGAAAAAGATGTAACAAAGAGTTGAACCATAAAACTCTACCTCTACAATTGTTCACCACTCATTACTGTCTAATAGGTTCATGGAGATATATCTGTAAAAAGCTGAAAACCAATTAGCCTACAGTAAACAGTAATGCAAAAGGTTTCATTCACTGTGATTATACCCAAGTATACTGACCGACTTAGAACCACTGGCTGTGTCGATATTATTCCATCGTCGTATTAGTCTGGGTCACGGAGCTTGTTGTAGTCTCCCCCCTGAAATGAAGATTGGATTGATTAATGATGATCTATAAAATATTTCGCCTCTGGGTCAAGCAGTCAGTGAGCTACACACTCTTGAAAATACCTCTAAAAATCACGATTTTACCATGTATTTATACCCTCACTCTACAGAGTAGGAGGATATATATCATTTGGGAGAGAAAAAAGTGCAACGCATTGAAGGCGTGACTTAAAACCCTAAGTATGTTTGGACTAAATCCCAAACATAGTTTAAGTTAGCAGATGGGCGAAATTGCCACGCCCCTTGTGGTAGCTTCCACACAAATAGCTCATATTCCAATGTTAAATTAAAAACTTAAACACGGATATTCGGAATCCGCTCTATTTAGGTATTTGATATTTTTTTATAATCACTTTAAGTGTTCCTCCCACACAATGCACCCTAAACTGCGTAAAGTTAAAGTTGTTATAACCGATGATCGGTATACTGTGAAATTTGAGATTTGACAATGCTTTTACATTCGCATGGAACGTGTGCGATATTGCCACACCCCTTCTGGTACCTCCCACACAAAGTGGCATAAACTTTGGTTACAATAAAACCGACATATCATCCATACGGGTAGTCAAAATCATTTGCAATTTGACACAGCAATTGAGAAAATGACCAGAAAACCTAGGTTCTTGACAAAATACGTTGACGATCTCTTCG
The DNA here is from genome assembly GCA_947397865.1 of Polietes domitor. Taxonomy (NCBI): domain Eukaryota; kingdom Metazoa; phylum Arthropoda; class Insecta; order Diptera; family Muscidae; genus Polietes; species Polietes domitor. Next base: position 169,107,490 of record OX377618.1, read on the forward strand.
CACGATCAAAAGACTAAATGGATACAACAGACCGATTCAATTCACGATGGAAGAAGAAAAGGACAACAAATTACCATATCTATAGTACACAGACAAGGCAACATCATAAAACTAGACTGGTATCAAAAATCCACATCTTCAGACTGATTAATTAAATTTTATTCGAAACAACCAAGAAGGACAATTTTCAAAAACGCGACTAATTTTATCAGAAGAGTACTAGACATAACTTATTATTAATATTATTAGGGCTGTTTTTCTTTAAGCCGCGATAACACGCTGCGATAACAAAAACGTTAACAAAAATTTAATTTTTTGCTCAAAATAAAAAATTATTTTTTCACATTGTCGCCAACTACAATATAAATATTAGAGTGGCTTCAAAAAAAGTTGTGGATGTTCCCGACAAAAATTAAAGATTGGTTTGTTTTATGTGTTCTCCCAAAATATTTCGCTTTTATCATTGTCCGTTCGTGAGCTGGACGCGTTCAAAATAACCTCTATAAATCAGGAAAATCTGCTAGAAATTAAAATCTGATCCGAGCCTTATCAAACCATATCAAAAACTTGCATTTTAACCCAGATTAGGTAGAATTTTAACATTGTTGTGCAATTTTTGTTGCATTTTTTATAAAAACCGCAATAACTTCCATATTCTTAGTTCGATTTGTGTTTTTGTTTGATCGTTGGAGAGGTATTGATCAACAATTCCAATTTTTAGAACATTGTAACCCATTAAGGCCCGACAATTTTTTTTACTGTTGGTTCTCAGTGGGTTAATTTTTATGTAAAAACTGAAATATGGGGTTATTTGCATCGTAAACACATTCTAGTCTTACAAAAAGCTAATTTTTGAAAATTAACATCTGAAATTTTGGTCTTTTAATGCATAAATTGGGAGGAAAACTTCACATAAGATGTTACAATAAAACCGTGCGAAATGATTTCCCCCTCCCCCAAGAACGAGATTATATAGAAGTGAAACTATAGGTCACTAATCGTTTGTCTTTTTTACAGGACTTTTTATTTCTAAAGGATATAAATGTTTCAATAATTTGCGTGTCATACAATGGCGATATGGGTATCAAATGAAAGAGAAGAACATCTGCTAAATATACTTTTAATTGCATGCGTCTATCTATGTTAATTTAACATTAACAACCATTTAAATTTTCCCCTTTAAAAAGTTTATGTAGATTATTCATGTTTTAATTTTAAAGGGGGAACATTTGAAATGGTTGAATTTTTTTTCCAAAAATTAGCTTTATATAAGACTAGAATGTGTTTACGATGCAAATTCAGTTTATACTTCACATTTAACCCACTGAGTACTAACAGTAAGAAAAAAATTTGCGGCCCTTAATGGGTTAGAAAATTCTTAAACTTATAATTGGTTATCAATACCTCTCCAATGAGCCCCTCAAAACAAAAATCGAACTAAAAATGTGGATGTTATTGCAGTTTTTTTAAAAAATTCATCAAAAATTGCACTAAAGTAGTATAAATCTGCCCTTTATACTGGGCCATACTGCAAGTTTTTAATATGGTTTGATAAGGCTCTGGTCAGACTTTAGTTTCTAGCGGTTTTTTCCTCAATATCATTCTCATCGTGAATTTTATTCACGGAGGAGGTTATTTTGAACGCGTCCAGCTCATGAACGGACAATGATAAAAGCGAAATATTTTGGGAGAACACATAAAACAAACCAATCTTTCAATATAGTTGGGAACACCAACAACATTTTTTCCTTCCTCACAAAAGAAGCCACTCTAATAAATATATGTATCAAAAGAAATTTTCAAAAAAATATTTTGTGTCGGCTTTATTGGACTTAGCCTCGATAACCATCATTTTGACTTACACTGGATAATTATCCAGGCTAAGTCAAAAATTGTTAACACAAATTATTTTTTCAAAATTTGTTTTCACACACACATTGATATTGCTTTTGGCGACAATTTTAAAAAAGAATTTTTTATTTTGAGTGAAATTTTAACATTTTATTTAGATTTTTGTTAGTTATCCATTCTTAAAGAAAAGCAGCCATATTGCTTCATTTCTGGCTTAGAAGGTTTTACCATTTCAGTAATTAAATCGATAAATAAAAAATCTATAAATAAAACAATAGTTTAACAATATGTGTAAATGTCGAGGCATCGATCGGTTTCGCGAATATAGTACAGTAGAAAATAAGCAATATGTACTAAATAAATACAACATTCACGTACACCACTGTCTAAAAAGAAAAGAGAAAATATAATTACACTTTTTAAATGCAAAACCAGTAAGGAAAGGCTAAAGTCGGGCGGGGCCGACTCTATGATACACTCCACTTTCAATCCGAATACAATTCAATTCGGTGAAAAAGTGAAAACGGGAAGGTTTTTTGTATCCTGTAAATGTATGTGTTTGACAAAAAAATTTATATCGGAAAGGACATTTGTATGAGGATATATTGAAACCTGGAACGAAATAGGTGAAATATAAAATATATAGTTTGGCCAAAATCGGTTAAACTTATGGGAGCAACATTTGAATTTGGGCTATATTTAAATCTGAACCGATCGTACCCACTTTCACCATAGTTTTGTTTAGTTATATTATAAGATGTTGTGCGAAATTTAAAGAAAATCGAGCACATTATGTGGCTTTTAAAGCGGCAAAGGTCAAATCGGGAGCGACATTTGTATGGGGCCTATATCTAAATCTGAACCGATCTAGCCCGCTTTATCCACAGGTGTTTCTAGATAGATTATAAGATGTTGTTCCAAATTTAAAGAAAATCGATTAGAATATGTTGCATTTAAAGCGGAAAAAGTCAAATCGGGAGCGACATTTATATGGGGGCTATATCTAAATCTGAACCGATCTTACCCAATTTCTGCATAGGTGTTTCTAGTAAGATTATAAGATGTTGTGCCAAATTTAAAGAAAATCGAGTACAATATGTGGTTTCTACAGAGGAAAATGTCAAATCGGGAACGACATTTGTATGGGGGCTATATCTAAATCTGAACCGATTTGACTTATTTTCACCATAGATGTTCTTAGTTTAAATATAAGATGTTTTGCCAAATCTGAAGACAATCTGATACAATGTGTGGTTTCTAGAGCGGAAAAAGTCAAATCGGGAGCGAAATTTGTATGGGAGCTATATATAAATCTGAACCGATCTGACCGATATTCACCATGGGTGTTTCTAGTGGAAATATAAGATGTTTTACCAAATCTGAAGACAATCTGATACATTATGTGGTTTCTAGAGCGGAAAAAGTCAAATCGGGAGCGAAATTTGTATGGGAGCTATATATAAATCTGAACCGATCTGTCCGGTATTCACCATGGGAGTTTATAGTGGGAATATAAGATGTTTTACCAAATCTGAAGACAATCTGATACATTATGTGGTATCTAGAGTGAAAAAGTCAAATCGGGAGAGAAATTTGTATGGGAGCTATATATAAATCTGAACCGATCTAACACATTTTTACCACAGGTGTTTCTAGTTACAATATAAGATGTTTTGCCAATTTTAAAGAAAATCTGTTGTAATATGTGGTATCTAGAGTGAAAAGAGTCAAATCGGGAGTGAAATTCCTATGGGGGCTATATCTAAATCTGAACCGATTTTCTTCAAATTAAACAGCGTTCGTCCTTATCCCGAAAAACATCGTTGTGCAAAGTTTCATTTGGTTCTGTCTACAATTGCGACCTGTATCGTGATTACAAGAATAGATGGACGGACGGACGGACGGACGGACGGACGGACGGACGGACGGACGGACGGACAGACAGACGGACATTGCTAAATCGACTCAGAAAGTGATTCTAAGACGATCGGTATAATTAACAATGGGTCTATCTCGTTTCCTTTTGGGTGTTACAAACAAATGCACAAAGACATAATACTCTCGTGGAGTGTATAAACACATCAGGAGCTCCTACGATCTAAACGAAATTCCAATACGATACATGGTTTCCAAGATACATTCCAATAAAATATCCTCTATTATGTTGAAACTTTCAACTATTTTAGCATTTATGAACTTCAAATGCATCCACAGCTAAATTTAGCAACGATATTTTAGAATATGCTTAATACAAATACTCTTTGTAAACTTCAACCAATAAAATCGAGATTTGGTTACATGCAATTTTGGGATTTTTGCCGCTGATAATACACTGTGCGACGCCAAGGAAATATTCTGATTTTAGCGGCAAATGAACTATATTTCTGTCAACATTTTCCATAATACTGAATACAGAATTTTGAAAAAATCACTTTTTGTAAACAATTTAAGGAAGAAGATAATAACAAATTGATTAAATATTTAAAAACAAGTATTAGGCTACACTTTAAGTCCCTCAGCGCCGATTTGACCCATTTTCAGTTTCAATCTATCTGCTACCATTGAACATATATGTATGTGGTTGCTAGCGTGCTTTCGGAAGACAGACGGACATGGCTAGAAAACTTTGACAAATATTATTGAAAACATATTTTTTCTGAATTTTTGATAGTTTCCGCGATTAAGTTTTCATTTTATTTTTTTCGAACTGTTACCGGTTTAATATATCCTTGGTAAAACAATAATACCCTATATGGTATTAAAACTTTAAAACTAAACTTTAATATGCAAGTTTATCAAACCCCAGCCAGAAGTTTGCACACACACACACCCACAAAGAAGAACCCCCGGCACATATTGTCAATATGTTCCGGCCTCGTACAGAAAATCAATCAAAACTTTAAACCGCTTTCGACTGACTACTAGTGAGTTGTGGTGGTGCAGCAACGTTGTCTGCTTCTACTGTTTGGTTTTCCGAGGAGACATGGGTGTGCAACACAAATATCATCCTCTGCTTGCTAGAGATGCTGATGATGATGGCGGCAGCAACGACGATGCCTTATACATGCAAATGGAGTTTATGCAACATTTCGTATCGTACAAACTGCTCCGGCTGCCAAGTGTTTACCAAGTAACCCAGACGACATGTTGATGGTTCTACATCTGCAGGTGTTTTCAACTTGTCTACGATTCGTGCCGACATCTTATACGGCATTTCTCTGTTCTTTCTTCTCGTGTCGACGACAACAATGATTGAATATTTTATATGCTTCTTCATAGAAAATTTAGTCTTTTTTTGCTGTTGTTGGCAAATGGTACTGCCGTTGTCGTACGCCATTGTTATTGCTGCTGCTGCTCGCTTTTGTTGCGGTGTTTTCTTTTACGTTTATATTTTATTTATTCTTATGATTGACAAGTAAACTTTTCTCTGGGTACCAACCATACCGACAGCAACTTTCCCAAATGAAAATGGTACGCACTTAACATGAGTATTAACTTAGAGAGAGAGAGCGCAAGGAAGTGAACAACATTTACAATTTATTTTGTTTTCTTTTGTTAAAGGTAAAAAAGTTGTTAGGCGGTCTACAAGTTTCGCCACAAAACCAACTTTCCATAGTTCTATAGTTTAGTTTTACATGTATGTGATAGGAAAGAAGGATGTAGCTATGAATCATTGAAAAAGTTTCAATATCTACTTAAAGATTTCAAATTCAAAAAGTCTTAGAAACTTTCATTTCCATATGCCCTGTCCAATGTGTTCCATATGTGGCGCAGCCTTACATGTCAGATGGATATTTAATTAGACAAGCGGGACTGGCTTTTGTTATACCCTCAACCACGCTGTGGTCAAGGACAGCATGAATTTATGAAGTCGTTGGTAAGGAGATGTTCTGATAGTATCATCGCTTGGTACATAAACATAACATAGAACATTTCTTAAAAATAAAGTACAGATTTCGACTGCACCTTTATTTGTAGCCTGTTTCTGGACATATGGACATTTTTAAAGCAATCCATTATTAGTCCACTCTCTGACTCTAATTGTAAAATTCACACACGCTTTGCAAAAAAGAATAAACAACGAAATTTTATTGTATAACAATATTATATATCATTTTCAATATCATTTTCAACAGATTGCTTCGTTAGTTGTCAAAATTGACGCGTTTGGGGTTCAGTGAACCAGCATGTAATTGTCAAATAACAACATGTCACCAAATCTCCTTGAAAATGAGACTATTGATCGATATATCGATAAGTCTCATTGAAATGATACCAATGTAGATGATATATGGCTTCGTTAGTTGTTAAAATTGCCGTATTTTGGGTTCACTGAACATACATGTAATTGTCAAATAACAACGTGCCACTTTAGTTTCTGCAGAGCCTCCACTAGGCCCTACTTCATTGAAAATGAGGTTTATGAAGCAATGACTGTTGTCGGTTCTCGATATAACTCATTCGGATGACATCGATGTTTCTGCAGAGCCTCCACTAGGCCCTACTTCATTGAAAATGAGGTTTATGAAACAATGACTGTTGCCGGTTCTCGATATAACTCATTCGGATGACATCGATGTATATAAAGCATATGGCTTCATTAGTATAGTGCAACAGGGCATACATACAGGGCTCTTAAAACAACAATTACTGTTTGGGACATTTTTTGGTCTCGATCCTGCTGCCAGAATAATAGGGGTTTTTCCAGTCCTTGTTTGAGAGAAAACCAAGTCAATCGTCCATGCAGTCAGAAAAATCTACATACCGAAATTTTTGAGTTAATAGACAGCTTTTTGATGGTACAATTTATCCCCTTTTTGACCCAAAAGTGCAAATTTTGAAAAATCTCTTTTAGAGCCTCTAGACAATCAGAAGAACATATACAACGAATTTCATGATGCTATCTGCATCCGTTTGTGCTGTACCATTTTTATCCCTCTTCGTCCCTTTCGAATTAAAAGTACAAATATCGAAAAATGTTTTTATGTATCGCGTCTACATGGTCAGAGGAATGCATACATCGAATTTTGTGACTTTAACCATTTGGTTGGTACTATTTTCATCCCTTCGTACGAATTACGAAAAATACCTTTATTTTACACAAAGACTACTCACCCCAAATTCCATGTTTTTTTAGCTATTGTCGTTCGATTTGTACTATTTTTATCCCAGTTTTTGCACATTTTCTGACCACATTTCGCACTCAGTGATGCTGTTGCTTTTATATTGACGATGACAGTGATCCAAAAAATAATAAAAGCTACTTTGCTGCCTAAAAATATACGTATCTCGTTATGAAAACGTCCTTGTTTGAATTAGACACTCTACTGTCACGCCTAGTCATAACATTGACAGGAGTCTCATGTCATTGCCTGGTATTAAAACCAACAGCTTCTGACTTTTTCCATTTTGCTTTAGTTTCATTTTATGCTTCAAATCTGTGGAGCAAAAACAAAAAGCAGAAGAAGTGAAATCATTTATTATTTTGGCCTGACAATCACTTGTCAAGTTCAATTGACTTGACAAACCCCAAAAAATGAATTTTGACCAGATAACACCCTGGCACAATACAAAACACTTCCTCGTACACATCCGCTATGTGTGTGTGTATGTGTGTGGGTATGATTGCAATCCAGGAGTGATAAATAACTACACCGACACAGATGCGTCACAGAGGCAAGACCTTTAGGATATGCCTGTTCGTATGAAATCGTTAACTGTTTGTTGGAAAACATTTATCATGTTATAAACAATATTTCCTTGGGCCAAAAAAAAAAAACAAACATTAGAAAAAAGTCTACTCCAAGTGCGTACATATGTAAATGAAGCACGTGTATGCAAACTCATTTGCCGAAAGGAATAAATCTTCCAGATATTAATATTTCCCAAGTGTTAAAACCATAAATTGTCAGATTTTTCATTGTTCGTTTTTTCTTTCGCTTTGTGTTGCGTATAGGTTGATGTATAGTTATCCATATATCATTTTTTTTAATCTGCCCTTCAAAATTGATCTTTTTACTCTCGGTGTGTATTTTGGAAGAGTGTAGTTTGGAGTCAATGCTTTGACAAAGTATTTGTATATATTGGTGATTCGAAGAGATTTCTTGATGCAACAACAAAAAAGGACAAAATTTTGTGTAAAATATTAAAAATCCATATTTCACCAATGGTACATTTAATACTTGTATTCCCATTTGGAAAAAATAAGTCCGATATCACCCACTTATATGCATATTCACTAAAGGTACATGTGATGGCTAACAAAACAGTCTCCAAAGACTTGAGAAGATTTTTTTGTCGAAAAAATCTTATTTGTTGGCACGGTTAATGATTATTTTCAGTTAATAATTACTTTTTAAAAGATTCGTTGTTGTAACCCAGCAAAAACTCGGTAATGCCACCTCATTATTATTTGCATTACCTAGTAATGTCAGCCCATTACGCCCTGCATTGTTTTGAAGTATGAAATAATGGACTCCTTATAGTGGCTTAAAAAATTAGTTATTGGTAACAACACATTCATGTTTTGCTGCACATAGAGTTGTTTGTAGCTTTGTCATCCAGCCATTTCGATGTTGCCGCGACCGTCACTCGAAGATATTTTCGATTCATGAAGAAAATTTAGTTGTTTCTTGTCAATCGAAGTTATGCGGAATGCGAGTTATTTCTTTGCAGAATCATAAAGTTAACTGGTAGAACAATATTGGAATTAAAAAAAATAAAAATAGTATTATAATACTATTTTAACAACACAACAATAACAATAAGAAGCATTTATTTCCCTTTTGTTACAACAACAAAACTGTATTTTTTGTGTATACGTTCGCTTGCCGAGATGTGGTTGTTCATCATTTCTTCTAGATGCGGCGTTAAGTTAAAAGAAGATTAATAAGCTAGAATGTCAAAATTAAAAAGGATGGTATAAAAAATTCACTTTCAGTGTTCAAGTCATGCAATTTCTTATGTTCGACATGTACATCACCACTTGTTGAACGTTTTCTCTACAATGATTAAAATATAGAAACATAAAATTCTGGTCTAATGTAAGCCCTTTACGCAATAATTATTAAAGACAAATTATGATTTTTTTTTTATATTTTCAACGATCCGCTTCATTTTTATCTACAAAATCCCGATTTTTTAAATCATATATTCCGATTCTAGAACACGTTAAGTATGACCAAGAAGACTTTTAACTTTACACAACTGATCGATTAGATGCCTAGACCTTCTGATATCGTATAATGTAGCAAAAATATTAATGTCTTGTGGTGTAGAAATTCGTGACTACTTGATTCAGTAAGTCATGAATAAATAAATAAAATTTTATTTAATTAATTTTTTTAATACATTTTATCAATGTTATGGATTATCATTACACTTATATCGTTCAATGGAAAAGTTTATGTCTGGTAGAACACAGTATCCCTCGTATAGTGCTGATGCATCTGACATACATAGCATATTCCGTGGTGTGGGATCGATCTTGGGACCAATGTGTGCCAGTTAGAATGATAGTGGTCTAAGGCACACTTTATGCATTCTGGTTTGTGTTTGAGTCAATTGAAAAATATTTTCCACCGAAATATAATCTCTTAGAATATCCTACTAAATAAATTAATATGAACACCACCAACAGACATTTTGGAAATGGATATGGACATTAAAAAAATTACAAGAGATGTGATGAAGTACTGAAATGTTATCGTGGACACAGTGTTTGAAAAACACAAACTGTTGTGTATAATTGCACTATGCATAATATGCAAAAATTGTATATCTTTTTTGATGTTGATTAGACTTTTTTGATAAAAAAAAAAAAAACAAAAAAATTAATCGAAGTAACTCCAACTGTTACTGACTGATGTCGTCGGATTTAGAACAAAAATGGACAATAATCTGTGATCACTTTATTCGGGTCAAAAAATTCAATATTCTTAAAACCGTCATAGCTCCTTAAATATTGCCCCTAGGACAAAATGGACAATAATCTGTGATCACTATATTCGGGTCAAAAATTCAAGATTCTTAAAACCATCCTAACTCCTTAAATATAGCCCCTAGGACAAAATGGACAATAATCTGTGATTACTATACTCGGCCCAAAATATTAAGATTCTTAAAACCGTCATATCTCCTTAAATATAGGGCCTAGGACAAAATGGACAATAATCTGTGATCACTATATTTGGGTCAAAAATTCAAGATTCTTAAAACCGTCATAACTCCTTAATTTTATAAATCGAACTTTTATAAAAAATCGACAACGTTTGTACATCTAATGGAACCACTACTTTCATAGGATGAAATGACTTAGACCACTTTCATTCTTCTCAAAATTAAAAAAACACAAAATTTTTTTCGCAAAAGTAATATTTTCTTAAAAAAAAAATAAAGAAAATAAAAATATTTTATTTAAATTTTTTTAAATATATATAAATATTTACAGGTTGTTCGTATAGAAACTTTATATTGAAATTATATTTTACTTTTCAAATAATTTCATTTTATATGTTATTCAAATTATCTGAATCACCTAAACTGGGCATTATAAATAAAACAAATAAAAGGGCGTTAAGTTCGGCCGGGCCGAATATTGTATACCCTCCACCACGGAGTGCATTCCTCATTATTACCGGTAGATTAGAGGCTTTCGACTTTACAAAGAAGTGAAGTGACAGTGAAAATTGTGAAAATGCCTTAAACCATTACTATTTCAAACTATAAGGCATACTTATGCGCACTGTTTTAAAGAAATTTCCTTGCTTAATTATTATAATATTAATAGTCTACTACTATATAATACTGCAATAGTAATCACAAAGTTAACATGAGGGAGGAATCTTTAAAAATGTACTATAAACATTAGGTGTATTGTCAGTCGATTTCTCCCATATTGGAATGAACGCATTTAATTTCATTATTCTAGGAACATCCGTTTGCTTGGTACCAATTTTATCCCGTTTTGATCCAAAGGTACGAATATCGAAAGATATTTTTATTTTTCGTGTCTACGCAGTCACAGCAATGTACACACCGAATTTCACATTCTAACTGCAACCCTTTGATTGGTACCATTTTTATCCCTTTCGTCCCATTTTCCGCCTAAAAGTACAAATTTGGAAAAAAATCCTTTATGTTTCGCGTCTACGCAGTCAGATAAATGCATACACCGAATTTCATGATTTTAACTTCAGCGGTTTGGTTGGTACTATTTTTATCCCTCTTTTCCAATTTTATCCCTAAAAAGTACAAATCTGTCTATTTTACGTGTCTACGTAATTATAGGGGTGTACACACCGAATTTCATGTTTCTATCTGTTGTCGTATCATTGGTACCATTTTTATCCCTTTTGTCCCATTTCACCCGCTAAATCTTTTTTGTACTTTTTGGTGATTACACGTTACTGGAGGAAGGTACGAAACAGATTTCAAGTGCATAAAAATCAGAAATTTTCAAAAAAATTGCTTAAATAGTCTAAAAATTAGGGGTATTTGCAGTCCTTGTTAGGGAAACATTTTTCCCTCTGGTGCGATTTCGCCCACTTTCACCGATCTGCAACCATAAGACACATTTATGGAAAATTTTAACCTTCTAGCTCCTTTCGTTCGCCCGCTATCGTGCATTCTACAGACAGACGGACATGGCTAAATTGTCTTAGAATTTTTCCACGACCCTCCGATGAATTTTTCATGGTCTTACAAACGGAATGACAAAGTGAATGTAGCCCCATCCTGGAGGTTGAGGGTATAACAATGTTTGTTTGCATCGCCACACAACATTATTAGTGGATTAGAGTGTGACTTAGACCACTTTCAAACTAACATAAAATGAGAAACGTCTTTGTAAGGGTACATTTTTTATAAAAGCCAAAAATAAAAGTTCTTAAATTAGAGATCTGATCAAACTGAAGAGAAAAATTGGGATATCTCATTTTTTCGATTTTTGACTTAGGCCACTATCATTCTAAATGACACACATAATATTAATGATATATTTGAGAATATCTTTTACCAAAGCCCATATGTATGCTCATGATTTGCAACTGATTTCTGATGGAACTGAAGACATTCATTTTCAGAATCGTATTAATGGCAAGGATATCTAAATCAATGGCATTTAATGGCATGACTGATACGTAGGGTATCCAATCGACTAAATTTTGTTCGATTAATCGAATAATTGTTTTCAAATATTTGTTCGAATAATGAAGAAATCATGGTTTTCGAATAACAAATAATTCGAATAAATTAACCCAAATAATCGATTAATCGATATTATAAGTTTTGCTTAAAAATACCGAAGTTAATATTGTATATCGATTTAAAATATATATGTTCTATTCTTGACACGGAATTTTTGACAAACTGCTTTGGATAGGGTCCAACCTTATAACAAAACTTTAAATTAATTAAATCACAAATTTGAAGAAAATCCAGAATACATCATGCAATATACCCTTGGATTATTATTAATTGCTATTATTGAAATACGTTAAAATGCAATTAGATATTTCGATCGACTACATAAAAATTGTGGTTTCAACTTATTCTGAATTTCGAATTAAAGCCTAAGTATATTCCACCTCAAATAAGAAGAAAAATCTTTCAGAAATATTATATAACATAGATGTAGTGCCAATATAGGAAAGAACTGCCGGTAAACTCTTGTTTTTTGAAGATTTTATTTCGAAATGTATTTACACATAAATATGCAAAAGTGACTTCCATCAAATTAAATTTAATGGATGCTATCTTAGTCATATTAATTATGTTTTAATAAGTTGAACAATTACTCGATTAATCGAATAACTCTTGAGGCCTTCGATTAATTGGAATTTATTTGTTTTCGAATAAACGATTAATCGAATATCTTAAAAGTCCGAATAATTAGATACCTTGCTGATACGTCTTTGTGTTTTAATATGAATAATTCCATTGTCGACAATGTGAACTGCCTAAGAATCTTAGGGTTTTACTTAGTGAATAGCTTACAGTTTAATAAGTATATAAATAAGGTAGTCTCAAAAATGACTTTTATGCTTCGACGAGTTCATAATACGGGTCTTCAGTTTCTATGTAAAATAGACAGTCTCTAATATTTCACTCCGTGCTGATGGGTATACAGTGGAACCTCTCACGCACGGACACTTCCTCCCACCCTCACTTCTCTTAAGTGGTCACTTTTTAAAAAATCATGTTTTATTTTAGAATTTTCCTCATCATAAACCCCCATTAAGCGGACACTTTCCTAAGTGGGCACGGACATAAAATATATTTTTTATTTTACCTCCCATAAGTGAACACATGCTGAACAATATGCTGTTGAGAGGTCGAACTTAACGTCTTTTTACTTATTTATAATTTCGTTGCATAGTCATAACTAGTGACTGGTGAATCGATTCCGATTCTAATCGAGAATCGATTTTATGGGTCCAAAACCGATTCTTTTGGAATCGATTATACGCGTCAAACATTATACTGGAATCGATTATTGATGCTTCGGAATCGAAATTTATTTTAATAGAAAATACCGAGAAGTATGTACAATTGTCGGTAACAATTTGTGAAATTTAAAAGTTGGGACATTTTTAAGTTGTGAATTCTATAATTAAAAACAAAAGAAAATGTGGAATTATTAAAAAACAAACAGGCAGTGTGGAATTATTTTAAAGAAATTGAAAATGGTTCAAAATATAGGAACTCAATATGTCCCAAACAGTGTTTTTTTGTGTGGTAACACCTCCATACATTCCAAGCATTTGGAAAAGTTCACAAAATGTGGCTTAGATATTGCAACATATACTTAAAATTTAATATGAAAAATCCAAACACGGTCAGTAAGCCTGTAAGAAGACAGGCTACTTTCAAACTATATGCTTTTGTTAAATAAAAATATAATTATTTGTGATTTAAAATAATTATTTTTTAACAATATTAAAGACATTGTCATTGTTGTCAATATAAAATGTTTTATTGATTTTTTATAAATTCACAGGTAAATACTTTTCAAACGTATCTTCATGCTTTCAAATATTTCTTACCAATATAAACTTCTACATTCTGCGAAAAATCGGAAGACAAATTTTAATTTTTGATCCATTTTGCATAGAATCCAATATACAGATTGTATGATTCAACATTTCAACCGATTCCGATTAAAAATCGATTATCAGGTCCGATTCTTCGATTCTAGGAATCGGATTGAAAAATAGTTGATCGGGAATCGAGAATCGATTCTCGCCCTTGATTACCATTCACTAGTCATAACCCTATTTTGAGTGAAATTGAGAGAAAGAAATAAAATTGGTACAACCCAAGCGAATGAAAAGAACTTAAACACGGTTGCCGCTTTCATATCCTCCACTATGTTATTTTATCTTTGTGCATTTGCTTGCAACATCCAAAATTAAGCGAGTTATACATAATATAACGATAGACTTAGAATCATTCTCTGAATTGGTTTAGCCATGTCCGCCTGTTTGTCAATGCGGTTCGACGTGTCCCGGTTTGACTTCTTCCGCTCTAGAAACTACATATTTTAAGCGATTTTATTCAAATTTGTAAATAAATCGAAATCCAATTACCTTTTATATACAGAACATCAGCGTTTGGCAATAAAAAATTAGAATAAATTAATATCGTTTTCGAGTTAAGAACGTAAAATGTTGTGTATAACACAACTTAAACTAGTGTTATCGCCCTCCGCTATCCTTTTACCACACTTACCACGAACTGCGACCCACAAAAACATCGATAAAACAACAACTTTGCGAATTAAACAAATCGTTGTAGAAGACAATTCAAACTAATTCTATTAGATTTAGTTTATTATTCTGCGGATAAGACAGTGCTATTTACGGGTTTATGATGTACGACAACGAAGGAAATATCGGGCTGTTGGTACCAGCCACCGGTGACAGGCTTCTTTTCTTTGAGTGTTTTTTTCCTTCCTTCTACTTCTTCGAACACACAGTACATTTATAGATCCGTCCCTAAAGCTTTAAGCAATATTGAGGAGGCAATGGAGTAGAAGGAGAAGGCCAAGGAGACACCATAAAGTACATGATTGATGTGTTTGCAAATGAGAGTTCATATTTGGTGGTATAACACCCTCGTAATAAAAGCAAAGCCCGGGAACAAAACATAGATTATTTGTAAAGCATTTTGGCGTGTCAATCTGAATGGCTGTTGTTGTTGCTGCCATTAGTTGTTATTTGGTGTGGTGCGGTGTGATGTACCCACTCTGCGAGCAGTTACAATGGAATCCTCAAATGACACAAAAATTTCCTTAAAAAACAAAACACGGTTCACACCACACAGTGAAAAAAGGAAACCAACTACCCATGATTGATGTGTCTCTTGCTCTGGTTCTTTTGTACTGTTCTGTTCCGTTCTGTTTTCGGAGAAAAGTACGTATTGATAAAACGAATTTTTGTATTGAGAAATTATGCAACTGGGACTTTTTCTAACACAAAACGAAAAATGCATTAATTTCCACTCGAAATGGAGTGAATGTCACGCCACGCCACCCACGTCTTTCAACTTAAATTAATGTACATATATATTTTTTTTTGTATTTTCCCGGATTTCGTTTTGGGCGACGTTTGGCAGTTTGGTTTACGTTTTATTTAACATTTAAATTAGTATTTACCTTAGACGAAAACAAATTACATTTTTTTAATGGAAACCGGAAAAGGAAATGGAGGGAAATATTTCTGTTCTTTATGGTCGTCGCTTTTGCACAAATATAATAAAAAAAAACAAACTGTCGGTATGTATGTATATAAGAAAATCTTTTTCTGCACAAATTGTTACTTGTAGAGAGGAAGAAAACACATATAATTCAATTTGGTAATAAATTATGAGTTTCAATTTATCTTGTGGAAACCATAACAAAGATATGGTTGTTACATTATTTTTGTTATAATGATTTCTTCTTGCAAAGTCAGAGTAGAAAATTCCAATGTCCGATAAACAAATTTTTAGTAACAAATGAGATTTTTACAAATTGTATTCTAAATGCCAGAAATGGCATCCAAGAATGGTGGTACAGTGCAGTTAATATTTTCGAATTCGCTTGATGGAACGCATCCGCTCGGTCCAACTTTTCTATTAATCTGGAGCTGGGTTATGTTGACTTTAAGGTCCTCTCAGGACAAACATTTGGGTAGAGGGGAGTGACAGCAGATTTTTCCAGATGCAGGCTTTTTAAGTTTTCCAATTTCACGTCCTCTGGCCCAAAATATGGCAGGTGGAGTGTGATCACATTATTAAAGTAAAGGCTTTTAAGTTCACAACTAGTTACATACCCATTATGTTGCTGGACCAGGTGTTTTTAATTCACACATTCATTCAATAATATGAATAGCCTATGACAATGTTTCTTTTGCTAAAATCGCTGTCTCTTTGTATTAGCTTGATTGCCTAAAACATGAAAATTAACAGAAGATAGAAAATATATACAGACATTCTTATTATTATTATTATTGAAATGTTCATTTATGATAACTCAGAAAATTTACACTAGTTTACAAACATTTTGTCCAAGGGTTATATAATATTTTTTATAAACACGAAAAGAATATAAAATATTTATTTTATAAATATTTTCTTATTTTTTTACTTAAATTCCAATTCGTCTGTTTAGGAAATATTAATCTCTATTTAAATAATTGATTTTTGAAATCAGAAAAAATACTTTTAATTTTAATAGCAAACATAAATGATCTATGATAAAAACATGATTTCTTATATATGTATTTGTTTAAATAGCGCGAAAACCCCTTTAAAAAGTTTATATCAAAATTTATTGTTTTTTATAATAGCTGGCATCTTGGTAGAGAAATAAGGTCTATTTGAACAATATTAGTTACTAACTGCAGTTAAGATCCTTCTTGTAGAAGATCGAGAAATTAACAAAAATTTGTTTATTGATCTCGAGGTCATAAGTGCTAATCCACAGCTATTTTACATATTACTTTCTTCGAAAAATTTAAATTTTTGTGTACAGGTTAAATGATTTTATTGAATTCTCAATTTTTAGTCATTGTTGAAATACCGGTCGACAATTTTAGCTTTCAGAATGAACCAAAGCGAAGTCGATGAAATAAATACCTATTTGAATTTATCATTGCATAAAAGTACAACAAATTCTCCTGTCACAATATCGGTGGCGTATAAGTTACATTAATCAGGATATTACTCATTCGGTCAGCTAAGGGGGAGACCGTGAAAGATTATCATAGTGGAATCAATTTAATATATCAAATGTCGATGATAGATTTGTATAGTAATCATACATTTCGTTTCGAATAGAAAAAATACTTTATTTATACCAGTTAATACGATAGAGGTCTAAGTAACACTTTAGCTGTTTTGAGATATGCAATGGTTGCGTTGGAGGTAATTGGAAAATATTTTCCACCGATGGACAAATATTTTTTATTACCTTTGTCATTCCGTTTATAACACCTTCTAGGTGTTATAAATATATCTATATATATCGACCTGAGACCCTATAAAGTATATATAAAGTATATATAATATCGACCTGAGACCCTATAAAGTATATATATTCTTGATCGTCATAAAATTCTAAGACGATCTAGCCATGTCCGTCCGTCCGTCTGTTGAAAGCATGCTAGCTTAAAACAAAAGGAGCTAGAACGTTCAAATTTTCCACAAATGCGTCTTATAGTCGTATATCGGTT
This sequence comes from Polietes domitor, assembly GCA_947397865.1. Classification (NCBI taxonomy): domain Eukaryota; kingdom Metazoa; phylum Arthropoda; class Insecta; order Diptera; family Muscidae; genus Polietes; species Polietes domitor. The sequence continues at coordinate 169,125,054 of OX377618.1, forward strand.
GGGATTGAAACGGTGCGAAATCGGCCCAAAGGGAAACTTTTTCGCTCACAAGGACTAAAAATACCCATAATAATCCCTAATATTTTGGAGTATTTAAGCATATTTTTTCAATATGTCTGCTACTTGTACTTGTACTTACTTGATATTGGGTATGCGCATTCTCCCGATAACAAAAACGTGCACCATAAAGTGATTCTTATTTGTAGGGGGTGAAATGGGGCAAAAAAGGGATAAAAATGGTACATATTAAACGACAACAGCTAAAAACACGAAATTCGGTGTGTATAAAAGTAAAAGTAAAAGTATTTGTTCCAAATTAGTACTTTTAAGGGGTAAAATGGGAATGGAGGGATAAAAATGGTACCAACCAATCAAATGACCGCAGCTAGAGTCATGAAATTTGGAGTATACATTCCTCTGTGTAGACACGGAAAATAAATGGATTTTTCGAAATTCGCACTTTTTGGGGTCAAAATGGAAAAATTGAATTTGAAATACGTACTTTCAAGGGATACAAATAATACAGAGGGATAAAAATAGTACTAACTAAACGACTACAGCTAGAATGATGAAATTCTAATTGGGTAGAAATGTCAAATAAAAAGATTTTAGATAGTCGTACTCTTAAGGGGGTAAAAAGGTACCAACAAAATGGCCGCAGGTGGAATCATGGAATTCGGTGTATACATTCCTCTGACTGCATAGACACGCAAAAAAAAGTTTTTTTCCAAATTCGTACTTTTTCTTTTACGACAAAAATTGGTTGAATCATGAAGTTAGGTTACTTTGCACTATGTACGTCTGATAATGGATTTTCAAAATTTGTACTTTTGGAATTCAAATAGAATGGAAATACAACCAACTGTAGCACCCACTATCTACCAATATTTATGGTATTTAAGCTTTTTGAAAATATAAATAGCAGAATAATTATTTTTTGAATTGACGTATTGGTAGCCTTGCCTTATAAGCGTGGTTTGAAATAATTAAAATGTTATATTTATTTATAAAATTATTTTTTTAATATTTGTATTTGTTTTGATTTGGCTATATAAAAAAATTAAATTTTCCTGTAATATTACTGCACTTCTACGAAAATCGACAGCCTCTGTGGAATGCAATCAATGGTGGAGGGTATATAAAGTTCGGCCCGACCGAACTTAACGCCGTTTTTACTTGTTTAGAATATTCTACTACTACAGAATGAGGTATATGGTTTAAATGGTTTATAACTTTTTTATTTACGCGATTATTATAATTTATTAAATACTGCATATTATTGGGGAATTTTTGCAATTAGATTTGAAAAATGATATCCTGTAAGTGATGTCGATTTTCTGCTTCGCAGATACGTGCTCTTTTTAGCATATTTTCCATAATTTTTTCATATGGGCCAATTGTAGCCCAAATCCTGCAGTTTTGCTTGTTGACATACCCATTTAATTTGATTCATCGCTCATTATTAAATTGTGGATAGTGTGAATTGTGACTGTTGGTTTGAAAAATAAAATTCAATTATTTTTGAACGTTGTTCGATCATGTAATGATTCATAATTACTTCCCCAAGTCTTCTTCACAAAGTGCTGAAAAAAAAAAAAACAAAAAAGGAAAAATAATTAAAAAAGTTATAAAGAATTCAAAACATTTAGCTCATTCTGCGCCACCCTGTATAACGAACTTTTAGGTAAAAATTACATTTAATGGAACCACTACTTTCAGAGGAGGGAGGCACTGACTTAGCCCACTTTCATTCTTCTCAAAATTGAAAAAAATGGAAAATGGATTTCTTTACAAAGACAAACAAACACTTTATTTGAATACGAAATGGTAATATTTTCTTACCAAGATGAAAGAAAGAAAAAAATATGTTATTTGCATATTTGCAGCTTGATCGCTTAGAAACTTTATATTGAAATTATTATTTACTTTTCAAATAATTTAATTTAATTAATTAATTTTCAAATTATCTGATTCACTTGAAGTTTACATTATAGACCACTTTCAAACTACTACTAAAGACAATTTTGGTGTGCAAGAACATTAATGACATTATACTGGTACATTTTTGTAAATGTCAAAAACAAACGTCTTTAGATTAGAGAAGTGACCAAAGTATAAAGAACAAGTAAAAAGGCGTTAAGTACGGCTGGACCGAATCTTCTATACTCTCCACCACGGAGTGTATTCCACAGTATTATCGGTAGATTAGAGACTGCCGACTGTAGTATCTTATTTGGTAGAAACAATTTCCCTCAAGACCGTTTTTCCCCATTTGCAATTTCTTGATTTCAGCTACAGCAAGATCGAATATGTTTCAGAGTGGAATGTACACACCTAATTTCATGATTTTAGCTACAGCAGTTTTTCTTTTTTTCCATTTTGATCCTATAAGTACGAATATAGAAAAAATCGTACCACTTATTTTCAGCGTCTACGTAGACTGACGAGTGCAAATACTGATTATCATGATTCTAGCTACAACCGATTGATTGTAGCCAAATTTAATTCCAGTTAGATTCTGATGCTACGAATATCGGAAAATATCTTTATCATTCGCGTCACTGCAGTCAGAGAAGAGTACAAACCGAATTTCATTATTATAGATGCAGCCGTTTATTGGTACCATTTTTATCCCCATTCGCCCCATTTTTCGCCTAAAAGTACAACAAAATCGTTGTTATTTCGCATCTTCAGAGTCAGATGAATGTACACACTGAATTTCATTATTATAGCTGCAGCCGTTTGGATTGTACCATTTTTATCCCCATTCACCCCATTCGAAAAATTTAGAAAAAACACCTTTTTATTTCGCATCTTCACAGTCAGATGAAAGTACACACCGAATTTCATGATTTTAACTTCATCGGTTTGGTAGGTACCATTTTTATCCCTTTTTTCAAATTGTATCCCTTAAAAGTACGAATTTTGAAAAATCCCTCTATTTTTCGAATCTACGCAATTAGACGGATGTACATTCCAAATTTCATGTTTCTAGCTGTTATTGTATTATTGGTACCATTTTTTCCATTTTGTCCCATTTCGACCGTATTTAATTTGTGGTGTCTTTACGCTACAAGTGCATATAAAGAAGAAATTTAAAAATTTTCCTAAATATTCCAAATATTAGGTAGTACTTTCAGTCCTTGTTAGGGAAAAATTTTTCCCTCTGGGCCGATTTCGCCCACTTTCAATCCCAACCGATCTGCAACCACAACCAGGGAAAATTTGAACGTCCTACACATGGCTAGATCGTCTTAGAATTTTACCACGACACTGAATATATATATACTTTATGGGGTCTCCGATGAATATTTCAAGGTGTTACAAACGGAATGACAAAGTGAATATACCCCCATCCTTATGTGGGTATAAAATTTAAAATATCTCAATTTTTATGAATTTTTACTTAGACCACTAACTGGCACATAACAATACCACAGACATACAAATTTAATCAAAATAGAATAATTTAACTTTTGAGTACCTTAATCACGGTGAATCAGTTCAGATGGAAATTTGTTTGTTTTTCTTCCGTACTTATATATTCACATTTGCGCAGTAGCTTTATCATCGCGGTCTTAGTGTATTCATTGTATCTTCAGAAAACGTAGTAAAAGCTAATAACACTTATTTCTTTACATTCCCATTTCCAACCTATAACCCCTCAATTGTCGCATTGTGACAAACTCCAGTTCAAATCAGGTCATGACAGATACTTATCCGGATAATTTAAATCAATTTAAATATAACTAATTACACGTTCAACCTGCATACATACTTATTTTACGATTTGACATTATTAATATTTTAATGCCAGTGAATCCTTTTAAATTGCCCCTAATCAAATTTTGGCAGACTTTTACGGAATAAAAAAAGTTTAGCCATAAAAATTTTATAAACAAAAAACACTTGCTCCGGGTCGTTCGTTCACTCGCATTCGTTATCATTAAATTTCCATCCATGGCTGCCTTTAAAGTGAAATTGCCTATAATTTTCGGATAGACCTTTTTCTGCTTAATGGCATTTCCTACTTAAATGGCTAAATGGAAAAGAAAAGCCATTATTTACACTAAAAAAATACAGAAACAGAAATACATACAGACAGTCAGTGACGCCAGCCGCCGACCCAGCGACCCACAAACCAACCAACCACTCAAACTGCCATCGCCGCCAGTTCTCAACCCCGGAAGCCAACTAAAAACCTCTACCTCGGCACATTTGAGTTAAGTGTCACATAAAAATTATTGTTAAATGCATTACGATAACTGAACACTTCCGTTTGGGTGTGTGTGTGTGAGTGTAGCTGTCTTTTTTTCATTTTCACTCGGAAACGAATGCTTGCCTGTTCGCTGACTGGCTTCTTCTCCGATAGACATTCTGCAATAACTTTTTTCTCACTTTACTTTTGTATAATTTTTCTATATCCGCAATTGTCATAATTTTTACATTTGTTCTTGCAACATTTAACTTAACAGCTTTTCCTCATCGGTAAATTGTGGGGGAGGGTGGAGAGATAATGGTTCATAAGGTGGATGCTGGGAAAACAGTTTTTTTTCAAACGGATCTCGGTTTTGCTAGAATGTTCGGACTCGGCTTTCCTCCCCCACTTATTAATTGGTTGCTTAAGTGTATTCAAATGATGCACATAAGGCACCAATTTTCCTAGAAAAAGATTTAAATGCTGTAAAAATTAGGAAATATCATGGGTGCTTGCAGCCATATTATTAGACGAAATTTATTTGAAAATAGAACGGATGCGAATGTACAATCTACGAATTGGGTGATATATAAATTTTTCTTCAAATACGTTATTATTATATTTAAATAACCACTCCGAAACGTCCGCTTTCAAAAACCCGGTTAAGCGGTTCCGACTTTGATTGCTCCTTGATTGCCAACCCACTGTTGGAGATGGATCTAAGTGTCAATGCAGTGACTGTTGTTGTTCATCGTGTGGTGGTGGGGGAGGGTTGATGCTTCATGTGCCCTTCGCTTGATGTTATTTCACGACGCTTCGTCTGCCTTTTCTTTTGCAATTTGTGCTTTCTCTCTCTCTCGCAAACACTTTCTAAAAGATGTCTTTTTTGCTGGAGATTTTTCTGTGCCAAGAGGTGTTAAGACGCACAAATGTAAATGTTCTGAGCCATTAAATGGATAAATTAAATGTGTGACGTTAGTTATTGGTAAACACTTAAAACAGTTCATTGATTATAACGATTGTTATTGCCTGCGGCACACAGCAGCAGCATCAGCAGCATTGTAGTTGGAGAATGTTTAATGTGATAATGAATTGTGGTGCTTCACCTCAATCCATGAATATGTATTTATATATTGTTGCAAAATGTCAGAGGGTGAAAAGGTAGATTCAGGAAATAAAAGATATAATCATAAAATATTGACAAATGTCACAGTGGATTTGGGCAAAAGTATACTTTCAGAAGAAGAGAAAGAAAAACAATTAACAATGTTGACGTGACATTTTCGTACGCTTTTTGTTATACCGGCCAAAGAACTAGCCCTTTCTCGCTTTAAGATGTATTGTAATCTGTGTATATTTGACTATAACGATACCTCGTTTATTCTCGGTTCTACGTAGACTCATTTACTACATCGATTTAATTGATCCCTCTGTCCATGTATTCCTCTAGAAAAAATTCTACCAAAATAATTCGAAATACTTTTAAAATATTTTGTTGTTTATTCCGTATTTACAATCAACTAACTCTTGATTTTTCTCTTCTCTTTCAGGTATATTTTTGCATAATAATTACTAAACCGTAAGTTAATTGACAGTATTGTTCTTCTCCATTCCCCGTGAAATGTGTTTAAATTTGTTTAGGAGTATACAGTTGTTGCATACATTTTTATTAATAAAGTTCAGTACAAAAATTTCCTCAATTTAAATACATTTGCGAATTAAATAGACAAATAAATTTTCTGGCTGATATAGAGGAAAAAGGGATAAACATTGTACTACTGAAAAGTAGAACGGGTCTATGGGTGGAAAAAATTGAGCATCAGCCAAAAACGAAATCTACGACAAATATTAAGAACCTTTCTCTAAAAAACCATGGCCCTAAGATGAATTCCTAGCCCGCGGAAACTGACTTCAAAATCTAAAACGATCTAGACATGAGCGTCTGCCTGTGGAAATCGTACAACAGGTCACAAACTAGTTGGCTTAAACAAGTGTTATTGACGTTTGGTATTGCAACAGTAAGATCGATCAAGGATTAACGATTTTCCCCATACACGAACTAAAGGAAGGTCGGGTAAAAACGGCTCTAAAAATATAAAATAAATACAGACGTTTTTAATGGCCTTCTAAATCGTGTTGACCAACGGATCTTCCTTGAAGAATTTGAGGCATATCGGTTCAAATTTAGATATAGCCCCCATACAAATGTCGCTCCCGATTTGACTTTTGCCGCTCTAGAAACCACATATTAAACCCGATATTCTTTAAATTCGACAAAACATCTTATAATGCAACTATAAACACCTATGCAGAAAGTAGGTAAGATCGGTTCATATTTAGATACAGCCCCCATACAAATGTCGCTCCAGATTTGACATTTTCCGCTCTAGAAACCACATATTGTATCCGATTTTCTTTAAATTTGGCACAACATCTTCTAATCCAACTAGAAACACCTATGCTGAAAGTGGGTAAGATCAGTTCAGTTCATACAAATGTCGCTCCCGACTTGACTTTTGCCGCTCTAGAAACCACATATTGTACCCGATAGGTGTAGGTTTTACACAGTGTTCAATATAAATTTCTTTTCATAAAAATGTTGCATTTTGTAAAATTTTTAGTTATAGGTTTGGCGAAGCACAAAGATTGATATGATATTTATATATTGTAACACTCTATTCAACCCCTTGTTTTATCCCTTCTAAAATGACATACTTTTTTTATAAGAGGTGGATTTTGAATTTTCTTTATAAAAGGTGTATATTGAAGACACATATGTCACAATCTACATGGTTCTGCCTAATTTATGCAGCATATAGTTATAGTAAATTATTTATATGCACCAAATTTGATTAAGGTCGGTTGAACAGTATGTATTTTCCAATTTGTCTTTGGTAGTACTTATCTACATTCAAAAAAAAATATTGTATAGGTTATCCGAGATTTCATACAAATAAGCACAAAGGAATCCAGAAATTTGTCATATTCTAGAGAAAATAATTTATTTAGACCATTAATTCTCGAAATGCAATGCTCGGATTAAAAAGCTATAATTGAATTTTATCCACGAAATATATCCGCGAATAGAAAGTGCGTTTCGTCTGATCCACTGTCGAAATTAAGTAATAGCCGTCATTTTTCCAAAAAAAAAATCACATTTAGGAGATTTATTTCATCCGTTCTCGGAATTGTGAGATTTTTATGTGAGGTATCACAAAAATGTTTTTGAAAACAATACAAGAATTTTGAATTCATAAAAAATTGTAATCTGTCGTGAATTTTCGAATATTATAATTTTAGTTTTCCCAAGCCAGAAATTTCAAATGATCATGTTATAGTTCTACTAAATCAATTTAAATCAGATTGCAATATACCAAACTGCTACATTCCAAAATTTTATTAAAACTGTGTAAACAATCCAATATATTTGCGAGTCCTTCTCGTAAATTACACACATTTAAGTGTGTTTCAGACACATTCTGTCTGCTGGATATACATACACATGTTCATGCATTTGCATGCTCATACATACATGTGAACAGCAACCCTTTTGTGTTGAACGTTAAAGCGCACTACTTCTCTGTCTCTATTTAACAAATGGTAAACAAGGCAAAATAATAATTATTTTGTTTTTTAATGTTTTACTGCAATATATCACATGCGAACAATTACAGAGCCATACACGTTGAAGAATGTACGCAATGAACAAGGCGGTTTTTACACAGGCCTTGCAACAGGGGCCTCCCGAGATATGTGAAGCTAGGGGGCAAAGGACATCTCGCTAACAACTTAAGGTGAATATTAAGTCATGATAAGCATCCCAAGAAAGTTGTCCTGAATAAGATTTATTTCGAGCTTGAAACTCGTAAGATTTCTACCAGACTGTATATATTCGCCAAACTTCTTGTTTATTTTGTCATATCATTAAAGAGTTCCACAAAAAACATGACCTTACCCCACTTCTGCTTTTGTATTCAATCACTTTTGTTGGATTTCTTGTTGTGGATTTGTTTAAGAAAGGCTTCATTCTCACATCAGTTCCGCCGCTGGTTATTTGCGAATGAATATGTTCATGTGTGTGTTGGCATTCAGCAAACTTACACATTTGTAAATTTTATTTTCTTTTGTTTGTGTTAACATCGCTGCCGCGGTTGTTCTCGTTGTTGCAAAAGTACATTTGCTTTTGTAACTCATATTCTCATCATACGTTACACAATACAAACAGCCATGTGTTCGTGTGTCTGTGTGCGTGCGTTTGTGTAGCATACTAAGCTCATATTCACCCAAAAACAAAAGCTAAGGATAATGGGGGAAACCCAAGGATGTTACATTTACTGCTGGTAAATGAATGAATGGATTTGTAGTTAGTTACTTGCAGAAGGTTATCAAAATGGTTTTAAACGTTCGTAGAACTAGATTTAGTTTCAAATTCTCATGGTGGCAATAAAATTTGAGAATTTTCCAATCAAAGCAGGGTTGTCAGATATGGCGATTTCTCGCCCAACGTGGCGAATTTTAAATATGTTTGGCGACATGGAGATTTTTTGGTTATTTATATAGTAGTTGGCAATTTTCTTGGCTAATTTTAGAAAAATTTTAAATTTGTCCTCCGATTTTATTATATTTGAGAAATATATTGCAATTTGTATGCACGTCATATATATGCGCTCATGTCAAACAGAACACTTTTCAAATTATCATTTCCGATTTCTTTGCAACTTAGTAGGATAACTGCAGTTTATAAAACATTTGATTTATAGAGGACGAGTACAGATTTTTTTAAAAGGTTCGAGGTAGTAACATTGAAAATGCTATTTTGTGAAAACGCGTAGGTACAATTCAAAGAATGTAGGGTTATTTTAAAGATAATTGTATTTGGTTATCTTTTGTGGTTTTTTTAAAAAGTCAAAAAAATAGGCGTATTTCCGTCGATTATAAATAAACCATGTGCATTTTAGAATTGAGAAATAATAATAAAAAAAAACAAGTAAAAACGGCGTTAAGTTCGGGCCGAACTTTATATACCCTCCACCATGGATTGCATTCCACAGAGACTGCCGATTTTCGTAGAGGTGCAGTAGCATTACAGGAAAATTTATTTTTTTAGCATAGCCAAACCAAAACAAATAAAAATATAAATAAATATAAAATTTTACTATTTCAAACCACGCTTATAAGGCAAGGCTATTGGTAGCCGTTTATACTATATATATCGAACATCAAGCCAACATATTCCAACCTATTTGAATTCCAAAAGTACAAATTTTGAAAATCCATTATCCTGATTCAACCAATTTTTGCAGTAAAAGTAAAAAGCACTGTACAAAAACCACTGCGATAAAGTTTCTAATAAAATTTGCCAGGAGAGCCCGCACCAATTTTCTGGGATTGGGGGATTGAAAATTATTCGGATTTTCAGTTCAGTTCCGTAAGAGTAAAATAATATCCATACATAACTGGTGCAATGAATTCCCAATTTAACGAAAGACTGATTGTCAACCTTGTTCGTTAAAATAAGTGTTATTATTGTAATACTTACTTATTTAAGCTGGTCTTCAATTTGTAATACTAAGGATTGCATCTTCTTCCACTTGGTATTTGGTATAGATAATTTTTGATCTCATAATATCCAACTAGGTCTTCACAGTCACATACAATGAGATAGGAAATTAAATTATTCCAAGAAATTATTATCGCTCAAAAGATATAACTTTATTATACATACAATACATTTAATTGTTTATCATAAATATTATACCGTGATTTGCAGATGCTAAAAGACGTGAAGCAGTCAAAAGACAAAAGCAGAGGTGAAACTCTTTATGATAGATAAATATACAATTTTGTCTATATTCCGTTGTTTTACTCCTCTGCAGGTTTTCTTATCCAAACGTAATTAGTTTTACACACAAATATTTTTTTAAAAAATAGAGTGCCATATAATATTTTATGCTAGAACGTACAACGATTTTGTAATACAGGCTTTTCCAACAAGAGGTGTTATTTTGGTATTCAAAGAAAAATGCAATTTTTTAAGATAAATTCTCGGATGTTTATTTCATAATAAAGAGGAAGGTATGCCGTATTCATGAAATTTTCCGTAACCAAATCGCAAAGTGGCTGCCCTATGTCCTCGATAGCCTCACGAATTCTATCTTTGAGGTCTTGAATCGACGCTGGGCTGTTGGCGTAGATCTTATCTTTCACGTGGCCCCAAAGAAAGAAGTCTCAAGGTGTTAAATCACAAGATCTCGGTGACCAATTGCGATCACCTCTTCGAGAGATAACACGGTCCGGAAACTTTTCCCGTAAAAGAGCTATGGTTTCGATGCTTGTGTGGCACGTAGCGCCTTGTTGAAAGTAAACGTTGTACAGATCAATACCAGCCAACTCCGACCATAAAAAATCATTAATCATCTCTCGATAGCTCAATCCATTCACCGTAACTGTTGATCCAACCTCATTTTTGAAAAAGTAAGGTCCAATGACCCCGACGTACCATAAACCGCACCAAAAAGTCACACGATGAGGATGGAGAGGCTTCCCAACAATAACTCTTGGGTTTTCCGAGCCCCAGGTGCGACAATTTTGCTTGTTGACGTAGCCACCGAGGTGGAAATGGGCCTCATCAGATGATTTTTCGATGGAATTCCGGATCATTTTTATTCATGAATTTTAATAATTTCAATGCGTTGTTGCAGTGAATATCGTTCCATTTTTAGTAATGGCATAGTTTCTACTTGTCAAAAGTGACAGCTACCGAAAATCCGGGTGATTCAAAATAACACCTCTTGTTGGAAAAACCCTGCAAACGTTTGAACAAATATTTTCTTTCAAATACTGTTGCAGTTGATTCATTTATTTTTGATAGTTATATTTAAACAATAAACTTATCTCGTGACTGGAATTTATATCCCATAATTTATTCATTCATTGAAATCACTAAAATAACAAAGATTGTGGATCTACAACGCTTCTGCAATAAACTTTATGTTCTTCTGCGTTCAAGCTGAAACCGCTGCAATTGTTTCTTTTCAATTTTGCTGGACTTCTGTGATTATTATGGAAATCTACATATTATAAACATAGTTGAAATATTCCAATTTCTATTTCTATTTTGTTGAAATTTGTTCTATTAAATAACAACAGAAACTGAAGTGGCTGAAAATACATATTTATATGACGTTTCATTACATTGCTTTTATGCATTATTTATATTTAATTATCTACGTCAGGCATGTAGTTCTCATTTTATAACCTTTTATACATGCATGTATGCAAGTATCTGGCTCAATATACAAACAGTTTCTCATCATACCATTCATTTGTGTTATTACTGAGCGAATTACACACTGACTGACTTGACTGGTTGGCTGGTTGTTTGTCAGGCCGACTGTCATTCCGCGGGTGCGTATATGTTTGAAATTTCTGTTTAATTAACGTGTATAAAAGCATTTGAATGGGTTGGTACATAATGACGACGACGATGATGATGTGAATGTATACATATACATATGTGTGTAGTTACGCATACACATGTAGACAAATAAATACTCACACACACATCCATAGAAATTACGCACATACATCAAGGAGAGGGTATTCCGTTACAAATACACAAGTGCGTTTTGTTTATGTTACAATTTTAATTAAATTTTAATGAAAATGTCGTTGTTTTTTCATATGCGAGTATGTATGGGTATGAATGGTGGGTGTGTATATGTTTGCACAGAATACCATAGAATGGGGTTATTAGCAGATGTTGGTCAAAATTATGTTTTTAATTATCACCGGCAACATCACCATCGTCATCATCACCGACATGCGAAACATTTTAATTTCTGCAAAAGGCGACTTTTAATTTAGCGCTGTAGGCATATGAAAACAATCAGGAAGTTGATGTTTCTGAGTCGGAAAAAACCTAAAGAATATATATATTAAAAAGAAATCACACAAACATGCCCCAAGGGCATGATGGACCCACATGATGAGCACTGTGTAAAGTAGTTCTGTACTAACCGAAAGGGACCTACTGTTCAGAGCTGGTTCCAAACAAATACTGCTTAAAGACTATTGACTTACAAATGAGAAATATCTGCATCATAAAATACTAAATATACTAATTGAGTTTAAGAAAATTATCGATTATTATATCGTTATTTAATTGCAAAAATTTTATAAATTTTTTAAATTAATGAAAAACTGAAGCACTCTTTAAGATTAATAAATTGTAAAATATAAATTATTTTTCTCATCTCTACTTAGTTTCTAATTATTGTGGCAGGGTGGAACTCTAAGAAGAAGAAAAACAGCCACTCAATAATGATTAATTGAATTTATTCAAAGAGTATAATAAATATTGATAACATTGACATGAGTTTCCTTTTAAAACTCCCATCTCACCAGTGCACAGTGGTAACAAACAGATTTGCATACCCTCTACCATGGGATGGGGTTATACAAAGTTTGTCATTCCCTTCTTTAAGCTTTGAAATATTAATCCGAGGCCTCAAAGAGTAAATATATTCTTGATCATCATAAAATTCTAAGACGATCTAGCCATGTCCATCCCTCTGTCCGTTCGTTTGTTGACAACACTGGTGGTCAAAATTTTCTAATAGTTGTAGATCTGTTGGAATTAAAAATAAAAACATTTCCAAATATATTTTTTATGGAATCAATTCTGTAACTTTTGAAGGAAAAATATATCATGACGAAGTTCCACATGCTAGGATCAGAGTTGCTTTACAAATCGTTTGCAAAAGTTTGAAACCTTAGTTGGTATGGAGGCTACTGGGTGATCCTCCAAAATTGGTCTCAATTTCAATTTCAAACTACCTATACTGTTCGGATATAAAATATTACATTAATCAAAAATTATATATTTCTAAAAACAAAACTTTCAAAAAAGGCCCAATTTCCATCGACTTTTTTCCAAAAGGCGACATCATTATACCCTTTTTATTTTATTTTTTGTTTCTACCAGCAGTTGCTAATTTTACCTTTTTATACCCTACACCACTTCGTGGACTAGGATATTATAAGTTAATTTCGTGCCAAATGTTTGTAACACCAAGAAATAATTGAGCTAGACCCACCTTTAAGTATACGGATCGGCTTAGAATCACCAGCTGAATCGATTTAACGATGTCCGTCTGCTGACCATCTAAGCTTGTTCGCACTCTGCATGTCGCAATTGTGGCCCGATTGTCATGAAATTTGGCAGAAGTTACTTTTCTTGGCCAAGGACGATTGGTATTGAATTTGGAGGAAATCGGTTCAGAGTTAGTAATAGCCTCCATATAAATAACCCAATAATTTACACTATAACTGCTCTAGAATACACATTTTACATGGGATCATGGCCAAATTTTCAGGATCGTGTTATATTTGAACTAGAAACAGCTCACAAGGAAGTGGACCACATGGGGCTATGTTCTACCTCCGACTTACAGTATTACTTTTCTAAAATTCACATTTTACATCGGATCTTGATCAAATTTTCAACACAATGTTACATTTATACTAGAAACACGTATTTTGAAAGCCAGCTGTATAGGTCAATGTTTTTGTATAGCCGCCATACAAATGGACCCCCAGTTTACATGTATTTCAATAAAGAATACCTACTTTGAAAGTGATCTATAAAGGCCCGCTTTTTAATGTAGCGCCCTTACAAATGGCCCCATTTTTGTTATTACCCCTCTATGACCCACAATTCACATCGGAAGTTTATCAAATTTTGCAATCTGTATTATATTTCAACTAAGAAGACATATTATGAATGTCAAATATATGGGTCCATATTTAGGTATAATACAAATTTGGCCCCATTCTACACTATTACATCTCTAGAACCCACATCATGCATTAGATCTCGATATAATTTTGCATATCATGTCATATCTCAACTAAGAATACCTACTTTGAAAGTGATCTATATGGAACCACTTTTTAATGTATAGCCCTTACAAATGGCGCCGTTTTAATTTTTACCCCTCAAGAGCGCAAATTTTACATCGGATTTTTTTTTCAAATTTTGTAGATTATATTTGGAATAACCAAAATGAGGTCCCCATTCTACTCTAATAAAGCTCTAGAAACTACGTCTTACATCGGATCATGATATATTTCAACTATGAATACCTACCGTGAATGAGAAATATATAGCCCCTTGGTTTGGACCAGGCCCCAAGTGTTGTTATAGGCCTTCTTTCAAATGTCGGTCTGATTCATTCTATTACTACTGTATAATTTGTATTTGTCTGCCGGAAAATAGGATCAAATATTTACCATATTTGTTAAATAAGACTATAGATGAATTTATGGTAAACTGTATACTTTATATGAACTACATAAAATTGCTCCCATAAAATTGCTCCCTGGGTTTAGTAATAAAAGCGAGGTATATACGTAGGGGGTGGTGTAGGGTATTATATAGTCGGCCCCGCCCGACTTAAGCCTTTCCGTACTTGTGTGTTATTTACAGTCGTTTCAAATCTTCCTGAGTAATTCTCGTCGTCAGACCTCCCCTCTTTAAAATTATAAATTTTTCAATATAAAAAATTATTCGTTATACTCTCAAATCGCTTGGAAAATGTTTATTAATTATACTTTTTTAACCCCATGTGTTGACTTTTTACTCCGAAAGTATTACCCATCCCTGCGGTAAATAAAGTCATGACAACCATTTTAGTAAACAATTGCAAATTGTGGAACATATTTTCCCTACCTCGGAAATTTGGGTAAAATATTGTTTAAAAATTAGAAAACTTATACCCCATTTTTCTGTATAATTTCAAAATTTCGTAATGATATCTCACTTTTTGTAGATTTTACGCAGAGTTCAAAATGAGTTTGTTTTTCTAATAAAAAATATTTTTTATGGAATTTTTATATTTATTTAAAATGAAGTACCAAAATTATTTTATTTATTTATCTGCGACATATTTTTAAAGGATGTGTTCTGCATTTTCCAAAATGGTATAAGTTTTGTATAAAGAGTGTCTTATTCTGCTTCATAATAATAATAAGTGGCATACCATGGAAGACATATATTTATATGAAGGCTTATCAATACATGTGCATTCTATATCCATATCCCAGTTCAAATCAAATATTGATTACAGACCGAAATAAAACGAACGAAAAATTACAATAATGAAAAATCGCATATAAAACCCGACACACCGTTAAAGAGAGAAAATTTCAAAATATTTTTTTCAAGAACCGCCATTCCTTCATAATCAGAGGAAAAAATGAACATTAGCAGCTTTGTTCAAATAACAAATATATTTTTTACTTTCGAAATAAAACATCTGGAAAATGTCTGTACTCTAAACAAGTAAAATTTCGTCAAATCTTTATAATATCAAATCAAATATTGATAAAATGTATTATTCTATTTGCGTCGCCTTGACATATTAATCGTAGACCCCATGAAGTACATATTAATAATCCTGTTCGCAGTAAAATTCTGTAAAGGTCTAGCCATGTTCTTCTGTCTGCTGAAAGCACGCTAGCTTCCCAATGAAATGAGCTACGTGGTTCAAATTTGCCATGAATATGTTTAATGGTTTTGGATCAGCTGGTATTGAAAATGGACGAAATCGATGCAGTGAGACTGAAAGTATCCCTTCATAATTAATTCGTACTTTTCAGAGGTAAAATGGAAAAATACTCATAAGAAAATCAATTTTTAATTCGTACATTCAGAGTCAAAATGGGGAAAAGTATAAAAATCACACCAATAAAATTGCTGCAGCTAGATTCTTGATCCTCTCCTCTATCTTTGTAGCACGATTTTCATAAAGATATATTATAATATCCATAGACTGATACTGCTTTTATCGAGGTGAGGTGCATATAAGATTCGATCCGATCAAGGGCGTACGTCTTTTTACTTGTTTTAATTTTAATATAAATTATTTAAATTAATTGTAAGAAATCGCTTTGCAACTACTGTGCTTGCAGTGTAATACAAATATATATATATTTTTTTCAACTCAATCGCATTGATAATTTATTATTAATGCAAATACATGTAATTACTCGTACTATTAAATTACGCCAACACACGCAACCTCACGCACACACACACAGACTTCGCTCTTGTGAACTGCCATAATTTCATATTAATCTATTGAAGTGCATATTATGTGTGGGTGTTTATATGAATGTATATGTGTTTTTGAATATCTGTTCATTCACAAAGAAAAAACGCGAAAGTATGATGACTTCCTCTAACACCCCCATGCATATGAATATTGGCAGGATATTCCCACACATGCAAATTTTGTTGCGTACAATAGTGTTATTTTCATGATAATGTATGTTGTTATAATTTCTGGTATTGTATGCGGAAATACATATAAATTCATTTTTTGTTTCGAATCGAAACAAAAGTATTCTGCGCTTTATGCAAACTTCCACTATAAAATATACATAGCTGAAGAGTGTACTTAAAGTGACATTGTTCATAGGAATTGCATATGTAATGAGTTTTGGAAAAACCCATTCAGTACTGAAAGCAGTTAAACGTTAAGCTATTGTGCCAGATATATGCATTGCAGCATGCAAATCTCTATATGCGGGAGTGTATACTTCAAGGGCAAATGAGTTCAGCAGAAAAGTGTTCACTAAGAGAAATAGTACCACTATACAAAGAAAAAGAAAATAAAAAAGTTGTGTGCCTTGAGTCATACTGAGTCATAAAAGCAAAACAGAAATATTTTTAAGGATTTTTCTTTAATTTTTTACATATATACCTATTTTCGTCAAATTCTTTAACTTTAATAGTTGTACTCTCATATCGGAAATATAGACAGCCACACACCCGCCTATATGCCGAATTAAAGATAATTTGATGGCTACCAATGTTGTGAATTCCACATAGAAACAGTCTCCAAAAAGTATATTTTTGCAAATATTTTTTTTGCAGGCGCGAAAATTTCATAAAAATAGAAATAAAACAAGAAAAATATTTTATTTTATATTTTCAATAGTGGGTTATGACCCTTTTTGTACATACAAAAAAATTTTTAATACATTTGAGGTTAAATATCGCCCTTTCGCAAATTAAATAACAAAATATTTTGTTTTATTTATAATAGCTTGGATCTTATTGAAGAAAACACTGCCTTGTTGAAGAAAATATATGAATCAATTTAAAAGTAATGACCCTAATTGTAGAAAAAAAGTATTTTAAATTTTTTACGAATTTTTTTGTACATCTTCTACAAGAAGAGCTATAACTTCTACAGATTTTCTTCAATTAGGCTTTGTTTTCTTCTTTAAGATCCCGGATATCATAAAATAAGAATAAATATTCTGTTATTATAGAATGGACATTTTAACCACTGATTCTATATGAAAGTGATATCCCCAACATTTGTAGCCAACATAATTACCTTTACTTCAGCATATAAGAGGGTGTTATAGGACTTATATTTCCGGAATGATAGTACAAATATCAAAGGTACCTGGTATTTAAAAAAATGGATGCTTTAAATTTTTTTAATATCTCTTTCAAGTATAGAATACATCGGAAAACGTTATATATTGCCCATTGGCGAGATTTTTGTTGTATAGTGTAGTTTAAAACAAATAAAGAGGCATTAAGTTCAGCCGGGCCGAATCTTATATACCCTCCACCACGGAGTGCATTCCATAGTATTAGAGGCTGTCGACTTTACAAAGAAATGAAGTTACATATTTTGAAAAATGAGACTTACTTCATTATTATAATATGAATATGTAATACTGCAATTGTAATCAAAAAGTGAACATGAGACAATCTTCAAAAATGTACCCTAAACATTAGGTGTATTGTCAGTCATCATTAGAGAGAGAAAATTTCCTTCAGGGCCGATTTCAGCCATTTGCAATTTCTTGATTCAGCTACAAACAAAGTGACTATCATTTTGATAGAAAAGTACAAATTTCAAAGAAACATAACGGTTTCGCGTCCTTATTGGAATGAAAACATCTAATTTCATAATTCTAGGTACATAAGTACGTTTGCTTGGTACCAGTTTAATTATTTTTTTTTTAAATGTTGACCTCAAAAGTACGATTTTGGAGAAATACTCATATTTTGCGTGTCTACGAAGACAGACGAGTGCTACAGCCGTTTGCTTGGTACCAATTTTATCCCTTTTTTGATCCTAAATGTACGAATATCAAAAAGTTTTCATTATTTTTCGCATTTACACAGTCAGAATAATGTACACACCAAATTTCACTATTCTAATTGCAACCGTTTGGTTGGTACCATTTTTATCCCTTTTGGCCCATTTTCCGCCTAAAAGTACAAATTTCGAATCCTTTATGTTTCGCGTCTACGCAGTGAGATAATATTTCATGATTTTAACTTGAGCGGTTTGGTTGGTACCATTTTTATCCCTCTTTTCCAATTGTATCCTTTAAAAGGCAGAATTTCCAAAAATCGCTCAATTTTCCGTGTCTACTTAATTATAGGCATGCACACACCGAATTTCATTTTTCTAGCTGTTGTCGTATCATTGGTACCATTTTTATCCCTTTTTGCCCCATTTCACCCGCTAAATCTTTTTTCTACTTTTTGGTGTTTCCACGGAGGAATGTATCTCTCAGGGGTATAAAAAGCTGAAATTTTCAAAAAAACTGCGTAAAATAATCTAAATATTAGGGGTTTTTTCAGTCCTTGTTAGTGAAAAAAATTCTCTCTTGACCGATTTCGCCCACTTTAAACCCCAAGCGATCTCCAACCATAAGACACATTTACTGAAAATTTGAACCTCTCAGCTCATTTCTGTCGACAGTTAGGAGCTTTCAATAGACAGAAGGACGAACATAAGTGCGAGTTAGAATGATAGTGGTCTAAGTCACACTTTATGCGTTCTGAGATATGCAATGGTTTATGTTTGAGTCAATTGAAAAATAATTTTCAACCGAAGCACAAATTTGTTTTCTTAGCATATCCTACTGCTATATCGAACTTTTATAAAAAAATCGACAACGTTGGTACCTCTAATGGAACCACTACTTTCAGAGGATGTACTGACTTAGACCACTTTCACTGTTCTCAAAATAGAAAAAAAATAACACACAAAATTTTTAATTTTTTTCCCAAAAGTAATACTTCCTTACCAAAAATGAAAGAAAACAAAAATAATTTATTTCAAAAAATTTAAAAAATGTATGTAACTATTTACAGTTTGTTCGTCTAGAAACTTTATATTAAAATTATTTTTAACTTATCAAATAATTTCATTTTATAAGTTATTCAATGTCCATTTTAGGTGATTCAGATAACCTAAAATGGACATTATAAATAAAAAATGTTTGTTTGCATCGCCACACATCAATATAGTGTGACTTAGCCCACTTTCAAAAGAACACTAAAGACAATTTTGGTGTGCATAAAATAAGGGTACATTTTTTATAAATTGCTAAAATAAAATTTCTTAAATTAGAGATCTGATCAAACTAAAGAGAAAAATTGGGATATCTCATTTTTTTTGGATTTTTGACTTAGACCACTATCATTCTAACTGATATACTTTATGGGCTCTCCGACGAATATTTCAAGGTGTTACAAACGGAGTGACAAAGTGAATATACATCCATCCTAAGGTGGAAGGTATAAATATATCTCTTCTGTGTTTGGTAGTTTTGACTTCTATAATTTCATGCGAAATTGTCTCAATATTCGATAGTGGAATAGAAGTATAGGTCACTTGTTCAAACATTGCATTTCAAGGGAAACCACTTTTTAAGGGGTACAAAAATTTATAGGAAGTTGTAAAGAAAGACCACATTAGCCCAGCAGAGAGAATCTGAAATAAAAACAAAAGATTTCTAGTTTTCATTAACAGGGTGTTCAATAAAATCTGAATTTATTCACTGCTGACAAGATTTATGATTAAAAAGCCAAGTAAATATTTTCTAAGATACAGCCTTAGCCATTCGGAACTTCATCAATACAGTATCATTGTCCCTATCATTGAGTATAAGTTTCTGCTTGTCCGCCCGTGGATGTATGTCCTCCCATTTTAATGATCTCAAGTGACACGAGAAAGTCAGCTACAGATGTTGAAATCACAAAGCGTAAATAAATTGGTAGAAATTTTATTTCACAAATATATTCAAAGCAATCAATCAGACTGGATCAAGTTTTATTATTACCATAACGACGTATTTATGCTGAACTAAAAGCTTTTAACTTTCCATAGTCGACTTTATTTAATTGCTTTGTACCCCCCGACCACCACTTCAATTTCCATTATATTCCCCCTTTTTCACAAAGCAATACCATTTTTTCTTCTTTGCTGTCAGTGTCCTCCTATTCACATTAATAATGAATTACTCAAAACAATAAAACAGGGACGATAATAAACTTTTTCACCACAAAAACGCAATTGTTGTGTTAATTTCTTGGTCCTGCGCCACCAACAGCCACAAAAAAGACGTCCTCCCCTCCCGTTTGGTAAATAAACAAAATCACTTGGTGTTGACAGGCATAAACAATGAGCTGAAAATGCCAAAATAATCCACAACCCCACCACCATCCCACCATCCCATGGGCGCAAACAATCGCAAAGTCCATACGAAGATTAATTACACTTTAAAAGAGAACTTGATAGGCCAACAGGCAATTTGGTTGGCCAACACATCACTTCACATCACATCCTTAATATTAATGAAGAACATACTGTCGTCCCGGGGACACTTTGTGAAGCATTTAACTAATTTTGGTATTTTTTCTCTTCTCTTTTCTTTTCTTCTATTTCTAGGTAAGTTCGAATACGGTTTAATCGGCTGCATTGAGTTGTCTGCACCCACATTTCCTCAGCTACTACATGCCTACTACTTTATTTTGAACGATTTATTTTCTGTACATTTTCATAACAAAAGGAGTAAGTTTGATTTATTGTGCTCGTATTGGTATTGTAGCTATTGTAGTGCCATTCGTACACGTATTACCCTGTAATTGGCTTGGACATTTTGGATTTACACACAGTCGAAAGATATATGTCTGTGTAGTGGAGGAAATTCAAAATCTTAACATCAGCCTTCGTTCTGAAAAAAATATTCGCTACATAATCACTTTCCGTTTTCACTAGAACTCATAACGACGATGTTCTCTATGTTTAAACTTTCAGTATTTTTTGTTTGAATTCTTAATAGGGAAAATTTAAACCAAAAAAAACTTATAGAAAAAATAGATTGGAATTTCTACAAGATCTTGATCGAAAAATTAGACATTTATCAATTATTTATTATTTAGACTTCTAGACTTCTAGACTAAAATGAGACAACTAGACGTTAGCTGTCAGGACGTAACACCCAAAACATTGTCCTGTAGACATAAACCCCAATGTTTCTTTTTGAACATTGAGAAATATTGGATGAAATAAATTTCGCCTGGCCGAAGGCCATCAACCTCGAAACCTTTACTCTGCATAGTCGGCTTTAAACATATTCCAGAGGAAAAAACTTTAATTCCGCAATATCATTGGAACAGCTTCTGCAAAATCTGACATATAACTGTATTCTTTAAGTGTCGCCCAGTGTTGAAAAATGTTGTAAAAGGGTCATGTCTTCTTAATATTTCCTCTGGCGGATCTAATCTCTGACATAGTTCCGTAGAGAACTGTCCAGTTAGAGAGATATAGACATGCAGAAGACACCTGTCATTCTCCGATTTATTTGTTAATAATAATGCCACTCTGGCCATTTCCGCTATATATAGTACATATGTCTGATTAAAAAACCATTATAAGTGAAGTTCTGGTTCGTATATTCAATATTTTTCATAACTGCCACCACAAAATTCTCATTTAATACCGAGATCAGGACAGATTTGGGCTCCTGGAGATTGATTTATTTCTCGTTCAGAGATATTTGTCAATCGTGACCACCTTTGGAGGTGCATTTAACCTATGTCCGTGATATAATAGCTGCTTGACTGTCAGTGAAAGATATCCTCTTGTGATATATTGACATGCTGTGGCCAAGTTGCAAAGATTTCAATGACCATGATCTCGTCTTGAAATGTACTGGAAAATAATAATCTTTATCTCTATATGATATGTGTTGAGTTACTATCACTATAATTCAATAATGACATTCAGGTCACTACTGTACGCTCCCGAAGGTTAAGGTCGACGTTGAACAATCTACCTTCTTAATAGTCATGATATCGGTCTGAAATACACTAGAATATTTCGGCAGTTTACTTTACTATGTAAATGCAGCCCAAAAAAAGTACTCATTTTATGTACATTGTAGTCTATATTAGGCTGGGTCGCGGTCCATACAAATGGAAAAACAAATTACAGTCACACGACGGACATTGCTAAATCCAAAAAAATGATTATCGGTATAATTAACAATGGGTATGTGGGTATGTCGCTTCCTTTGGGGTGTTACAAAAAATGCACAAAAACATAATACCCTAGTGGAGGGTATAAACGTTAGAAAAGGCAATCTTATAGAGGAACCAATAAACTTCATAAGGTTTTTATTGTCCAACCTGGATGATTAAAAATCTGTGAGATGATTAAAAATCGGTATGATGTTTAATATTTGTCCCAAAGATTAATATGGGACGACATAAAGTCAAATCGGAAGGAACAATGGGGCTATAACAGAACAAGGAGCGATGTAATCCATTTGCACTACAAATATTCCTTGGTGAAATATGACAAATTATTAACATACTATTATGCTACTCCTAGAGCGGCAAGCGGTTCACATTGGGAGGTGATATCCAAACATCCATCGATATAACCCACTTTCTTCACATTATGTGTGTGGTTTGAATGGGGCTATATCTAAATATATTGTAATCGGACCCGTACTTTGACTTCAAAGAAAGATAGAATGATGAGAAGGTCATTCTAAGTCCATCAATACACTAAACTATAGATCTATCTCACTCATTTTGGGTATTAGAAGGAAATGCAGACCGCTTGTGAGGCTATAATAAAATTAGGGCCTGTTTCTGTACGATCAAAAATCACTATTGCTTGAAGTCTATAAAACACACATGGCAAATTTTTTAGCTACGAACTATCTCGTTCATTTTGGGTATTAGAATCAAATGCACAAAGACCGCTTGTTATGATATAATCACCCTTGTGTGGTTATAATAACACTTGTGAGGTTATAATAACCCTTATGGGGTTATAATAGCCCTTGTGAGGTTATAATAACCCTTGTGTGGATAAGAAATATTTTAGCTACGAGAGCTCGTGCTCTTCTATAGACACATGGAATTATAAACTCCTGTGGCTTATAGATTTCTCATAATAATATAGTAATTTTGGATGACGAACGAAATTAAGTTACAGAAACAGGCATTTAAATTGAATAAAAACGTACTGGGTGCCAAACAAATAACAATTTCTTTCATTTTAGTCCATCTTTAATTGATTTTATTCCAGTCGAGCCATTATCGTGTATACGAATATCGTGTATCTCTAAAAAAGATCCAAAGTCTCACTGTTGGCGATCCAACTTCCAAGGTAGTCCAACTGAAATTAACGTTTACTACATTTTTAAAAAAATTATGAACATATTAAACAATATTTTCTTTAATCCCGAATATTTGAAAATTACAATACTATGTTTACGGTCACTAATCTCAAGCACTGATACGTACATATGTGTTATTTAAACTCGATTGTATTGCGTGACATGAATCGCCAGCAAGTTGTGTTCACGTTACATTTTTATTAATGAATACACAAAAGTTCTGAAATCACAAATAGTACACACACAATTGAAGGTAATACTTTGTGCTTGTTCATATTTAAGTCATAATGGTATGATACCTTAGATTATTGTTATTTATTCAAAAAAGTCTGCTCCCATTCCAAACAATTTCAGGAGTCAAAGTTAGTAGACACGAATCTCAAAAAATCGCCATAACCTATGGCATATGACTATGTTCACAAGTAATCATCAAAACAGAAAATAACATTGAATCTGAAATATACCACACGTAGACCGTGTTAAAAAGTCAAATATATAAACATATATATTTCTTTATAGCTAGAAAACATAGAAGATTTCGTTGGTCCATGTATGGAGACTATGAAGAAAATAAATTCACAGACTTAACCAAAAGCCTCTCTCAACTATAAATACTAAATACACAACTCTGTAAATCAAAAATTAAATAAAAGTTGTATTATCAACCAAAAAGAGTATTCTTACATTTATTTTCCCTGGGCATCGTTGCATTATACGATGTGTACTTTTCGTATTCACTTAAGACAACGTAGCCCAAAGAAAACAACAATTTCGAGAAATATTTTTCATATGCGGACATATTAATAAAATGGCCGCCCGGAAAGGCAGTCTTAATATTGATGGCAAAATGAAAATTGCCATGCCGGCATGCATTCAACAAAAAGTACTGAAAGAAAGTAAACATAATGATAATCCGCCCACACCCACACCCACTTTCACTCCCACACCGTCACCACCAACGCCACCCACTTTGCTGCATTCTCACCTTTTTAATAATATGTCGATAATCGTAAAATCCATATCCTTCTGTCCATACCATACAAAATTGCACACCCATGTATATACAGACCCATACATACGTATAAGACCGTAAGTCCTCTGGCAAATGACAGGCAATAATGAAATAAAAAAAGAATATTCAAAATAAACAATATGGAAAGGACAACAAGGTAACAAAATAAAAACAACAAAAAATGATGAAAGCGTAGAGATGAAGTTGAAATTTCATTGCACATTTCGAGGACATTAAGTGCAGGCGAAGGTGAATTGCTTGCGTCATTTATGTGTTTATTGGTCGCAATAATCTAACAAGGACGTTCCGTGAAATTTCAAAGGTACCATGAATGAATTTGTTATTAGAATGGGTATAGGGTCATATTTCGCAAAATAATGTTAGCTTCCAATATTTAATGCGCAAAATATAATATCTATCAGAAGTCACTATTTCATTTTGATTTTATTGCTGTTCAAATGCTATCAAAATATTCTGGTTAGGATATTAAGTATTTGTGAATTTCTTGGTAATACCCAAAAAACAAATGATATCGAAGTTTTAATAAATTTGATTCGTACTTCTTCTATACCATCATATAGAGGAACCGATTACTTCCATTCTAATGGTTTTTGTTACAAAAAATTAGTTAGGATATAACACCGACGTGCCAAATTTGACACGAAGATTGAAATGGGCGACAAGAAGTCAACTCGGAAGGAAGACTTGTATAGGGGCTATATAAGAACAAGGACCTATGTAATGCACTTAAACTACAAATATTAATTTGTGAAATATGAGGGATAAATTATTAACATACGGTTATAACATTCCACCCTTACAACGGCAATATCTCACATTGGGAGGGATATTTGTATGGAAGTTATAAACATCGATCGATATAAAACCCCCCACAGGGTATTATCATATAGATCATAATAGTATTATGCCTATATGTGTAACGAATTAAAGAGAAAAATATTTGCTAAAACAATCTTCAAATTCCATGCTTCTTACTTTACTGGTTTATCATTAACAGCTATTTTTAAATACCCCCCTTATTTATTTAGTTTATTCATGCTTATAATTTTTACGGGGGCACTTTAAGTGGTTGTTAGTGCTAATCTAATAAGGAGAGAAGCATGAAATTTGAAGTAATTTTAACATAATCTCTTCTCTTTCATTTGATACCCATATCTCTATTCTATGACCCGCAATAGTATACAAATAAATTAATATATAGGAGAATAAGAGACTGACTCCACAATGGATGGGGGGTATTCTCAGTGACAGCTGCTCTATTCGACTTCCTTGCAGCTGCTTAGGCTGAAGTCTTTGTAAATAAGGAAGCATACAGTAAATTATCCTCCTAAGACGCAACTGGCCTCTAAGATGTCCTTTTGTATCTAAGATCTATCCGCATTACATCCCAACAGAAACTTCTGCTCCATTTTCAGATTAGTAAGAGAGAGATGGAATGTCTTTCGCTTACTAGCCTGTAGATTTTTGTGGGGAATGTCTCGAATTAGAGAAAATACTGACATGACATGCCTAATTAAGAAATTAAATGTCACGGCTGAGATTTGAATATAGCACCTTTATCATGACAGTCGCGTGCTTTACCCAATGCTCCTCAGCAAGTGATACGATGTTTTCGAGAGTGTATGTGCGATTTTTTTCATTTTGCTTCCTTGATTGCAACCGAAGCATGCAGAGATTCAGCTCTATCCAAATTTAAGGTCTCTGAATGATTCTCTTGCATCCGAGTCATGCTGAGTTTCAGCAACGTTTACTTTATCGCACCCTCAATAGCTCTACAATGCACTGCTTCCAAAATCGAAATAATTTTTTGCTGGGATCTACATTAGTATGTCATTGCATTGAGGGGCTGTCTAGACGGAGTTGTTTGTCTATAGTCACTCCTATAAGGATCCCTGGACATATGCTATTTGAACGAAACAATAACCCAATTGTTCGCAACACCGATGGGATCAGTTGAGTAGTATACTCATGATCAATCTAGACCGATCTAATGCAAGTGGAAATCTGAGCCGTGACAAACGAAGTCGAAGAAGTGACAGTCGAGTATTTCCTATAGAACTGAACAGCTCTTAAGCTTTCAATAAACTCTTTCTTCACAACATTTACGAGATATCGGAGAGAAGTAACCAATTTCTCAATCTATCAGGCTGAACATAAACGACCTTTTAGAATGGTGTTGTCCATAATAAATTGTGTCTTAAGATACTACCTCACACTCCCGCGAAAGTGGACCCTTGCAATCAGCTTAAGATAATTTTCTTTCTTAAGTCGACCCTAACAGGTGGTAAATTTTGAAGCTCGTTCGAAAAGTTTGATCAAAATGAAGATATAACGATTGAAAAAGTTTCATGGTAAAGGCTATTTGAAGAAATGATGTATTGGTATCTATTGCATTTATTTATTTGTTAATAAAAACTATCAGGAACTGACTTTCATTGTAGACTCTTACAGACTAATTTTATGGGATACGACAAAAATCTCATCTTTTCTTAAGCACCTCTCTACGATGTGTCCTATCATAATATTGTTTATCCTGCCGCGTTACTCTTCGTATACTTTATCAACAAATAATTGGAAATTTTGCAAAATTTCCCATAATTTTTCAGTTACATCACCTCTTCATCATCCAGGACAGTGCAAACGACAAAATTATTCACACATATAGCATACCTGGGTATTACCAATATTCTTTTGAAATCGTTTCACATATTTCTTTTCGTACAATTTTTGATTAAAATTGGAATATTTATTTATGCGACACATAAGAGAAGAGTTCACACCCACCAACACGTTCTTACATTTTTATCCACAGCCACCGCAGTTACCGATATATTGGTACATATCCCCCACAATGTCACAATCCTTCTTAATATATACGACTACGACAAAAAGGACGCAGATGTCAACTGTCTTCCAGCGGTTCCACGGCAAAGTGTTTCCATTGAAACAGTTTTTCATTTGCATACATCTGTCGCCTAAGAGTTTTTTCTCATTTCACATTTGTCCTCTCATGATACTTTCCATTTACACACATGTACGTGTATGTCAATTAGAGTGGGTCGCTTCACTAACTAGGATTTGTAAAATATATCGTGTAAATTGGGAATTGTGCTTGAAGGACCTCAAAAGTCGTGACTGTTGTACATTTATTACGACATCCATTAAAAAATCCATGGAAACGGATTGAATTGAAATTTATTTAAATTTGTGATGATCTCACGAATTTTTAGAACTGAACCCATATTTTGGAATTAATTAGAAAACAAGACGGGGATTTGTAAAATTTTTGGTTTTATTGGAAAGGTTGAACTTTGTCATTTAATTATGGAAATAACATTCATATGACTACTACGGCAGTACCTCATCCGATCAACCCAATCTTTAAGTACATGACCCAATGATGCCGCCAACCCAAAATCTACACCAAACAAAGACACGTTGTGGATGCATTGGCTTCTCAATAGTAATGTGTGGGTTCTATGAACCCCATATGCGGCAATTTTATTTATTGACATAGCCACCGAGAAGAAAATGAGATTCATCTGAAAACACAAACATTTTCCACGTAAATTTCTTAGAGTTTGCGTTACAGACTCACTACTTTGGAAGTAAGTTTTTAATGTTTCCCAATTTTGATCGAGCGTGCAGCATACATACAGAAAATAAAAATGAATGTTATTCTACCTTTCGAAATCAAGGTAATCGGTAGTTCAAATTTGTTAAATGTTAAATGACCCTATACATTGGTCATATACGTATTTCATTATCCTGTGAGGGGATAAATCATCAGTGGTGATTCTATATAAACTACTTGGAGTTATAATGATGTTACCAGCCGTATATATTTATATTTTTGTAAATTCACATATATTTCATATATATACCCGAAAAACCTCACCGTAAAGCGATATGCGTGGCGACCTACCTAAACCTTTCACAAACCATTTGCTGTAGGCTAATAGGTTTTCAACACGATATAATTTTCTCTCCATGAACTGGGTGGTTGCCTACCCAGCAAATGGTGAAAATTCTTGGTGTTAAATTTGTTTGTCGAACTTTCTGCAAAATCTCTTTCACCCCACGAGTCTTTTTTAATCATCATAATTTACTGGTCACATCCTGGTGCAGGCTGTAGAACGACCACCGAGCAATTATGAATCACGATCGAGGCCAGGTTTGGCCAAAGACACTATGCTCCAAAAATGATGTATTTTTCGTTTCAACTGTTTCCCATTTTTGTTGGATCGCGACCCAGTTTAATATATATGCTTGTGTGTGACAGTTTTCATTTCACAAGAGTCCTCTGGATTATGGATTAATGTGAAGCTTAAGAAATACCGCACTTTATGTATCGGGTTGATAATATGCGGATGGTTTCTCCGTTAAACTGATGATAAAACAGACCTTTCACAATTCTCGAGAGTATTGAAAATTCATTTTCATGCAAAAGAGTTGTAAATTCGGTCAAAGATATATTTGGTGGGACATTTTCCGATGGAATTCGTATGGAGAAAGGCTAGGCACAGATAATGGTGTTAAATAATGTAAAATATCATATTATTGAAAATACCTATTAAGCCGCTGAGAATGGTTTAATATAATAAGGTTTATTCGCACCTTTTGCGATATCTGATAGCACAAGAATTCGAATTAACTTACGTTTTTTATGGGGCTTTTGTATAGCACAGTAGGCTGCAAAGCAAACACTAATCTAGTCTGAAGTTTTTCTCACAGTCCTTTTTTCTTGATTTTCTCCAAAAGTGTCAAATTGATCTATAAAGAATGGAGCTAGGGGGTTAAGATCTTCCACAAAAATAATCCTCATAAAATTCCACAGTATAGTTCTGACAAAAAGAATACTCTCAGACATCAGATTATAACACTATTTTCACTTAGTATAATGCTCCTTCGACCAAAAACTAAAAACTTTGACCCACTGTGAAAAGCAGCTGAACTATAAAATTATTCTGCAAAAATGGTCTACTCAACATGCTCTTTCAGAATTATTATATTAATTCGCTATTCTGCTCCATTCAAAAAAAAACTTATTTTGTTATCAATTATAATCAATTTTCTTCATTGAATTTGTATAATTTAGAACTTTTTGTGTTTCCTTTGCTTAACAAAATTTGAAAATTCAAAATTTGTTGTCCTTCTCATTCCCTTGACTTTATCTTTCTTAGCTTCGAAAATAGCTCTTTATTTTAGTGAGAATTGAGACACTTTTAACCGAACACTTGGCAAAATATTGAGTTATTTCCTGACTTCTATGAGAAGGATTGCCAAATTATTCGAAATATACATTATTACATTAAAATAGTCAAATGGAATAAATCACACATTAAACATATCCAAATCCAAAGAGTGATTGATCATACCTGACATGCAAAATAATACATTGAAAAATAGCGATTATCAATTCTGTCTTCAGTATTACAGTGGAAGGAGTTTTCATGAAACTAAAGGGTATCGACAATTTGAAGGAATGATGTATTGGATTGTATTGAAAAGATATAACGACAAATAGTAAGTGTGAATACCGAAGATATCACTGTGGAAAGAGTTTCATGATAAAGGTATATTGGAAAGATTAGAAAGATAAATCGCTATATAGTGATTGTGAATAGCGAAGATATCTCGGAAGAAATAATTTTATTATAAAGGGTATCGACAATTTGAGGGAAATATGTATTGGAAAGATAGCATATAGAAGATACTGAGTATGAATACCGGAAGGAGTGAAGTAAAGATGTATTGGAAAGAGTTTCATGATAAAGGGTTTAAAATGGGCTTAAAATATGGATGGAGAGCTATATTGACATCTGCCTCCAATATTGATTTCATCTTGAAGTAAAGATATATTAGAAAGAGTTTCCTCGAATATATAAAACTTGTATGGAAAGCTATTTTGTCATATCTACACGCAATATTGCTTTCATTTATTTCAAACTAAAAACTACATCGAATTTACTTCCGATGCGGCCTAATATACAAGCACTTTAACATTGACCATTTATATTCATGCATCGCATATGTAGGTAATAATTATATAATCTATAAACTCTCAACCACATCAAATAAATATATTTATATTATGCAACAATCAAAACAAACCCTTAATTAGCATAACGATTTGTATTTTTACTTGTTGAAATATTTTCATAAACAATAACTATTTCTTTTCCCTTCCCCATCCACCCTCTCTCGATCTCTCTCTGTCTCTCTCTCTCTCACTCTCTATACGTATATTTGTCTGCCTCTGTCTCGGCCTACAACCAACAAACAACCAACTTTGCGATCTACAGATGCAGCAGGCGGTGGTAAAGTCCTTTTGATATTTACTATTTTTTTCGTAATACCCTTTTTTAGATAACAATCCTTTTTTAAATCTTGATAATCTTAATTAATTAACAACCAAACCAAATTGCATCTGCCACCTAGTTCAGAATTAATAACAGAAATTCTTAGCTTAGCATCATCAAGTTTGACAATATTACGAATAATTTTAGTTTTTTGTTTGAGTTTCAAAATTTTTTTCACTTTTTTGGTTGTATTGTTTTGTTGATTCTCTTATTCGAACTGTATACATACATCAAAGTGTTGATGCTTATTGCACATGATATCCTAAGTACAAGTTTTATTCCTAATAATCTCACTAAACTTAATTCCTTATTACGCTAATGACATTTGGTAATAATTTCAAATCAATTACGCCTATATGCATATTGCAATTGAAATAAATGACTAATAACAAAATCTGCATGTTTTTTACTACCAAAATATCGATATTGAGCGATGCATTGCGGTAACACTGAATCCGGCGCTCGCTTTAACATAAAATATTAAATAAGAGAAGATGGCCCCAAAATCTATATTTGTGGATAGAGGACCTCAATATAAGAAAAAAAAACGTCCTGTTATCGGTATCTCGCCTAGTTATCTAAAGTTTGAAAACAAAAATAGATTTTTGGTTCCAATGGGCTCAAAGGCGAAAATTAGAAGAAAAAATCGATAGTTATCGATAGCTGATTTAGTTATCGATTTGAAAATTCGATAAAAATTATGTACATTTTTATTATTTTTTTCAAATCGAAAATCAGAAGGAAAAATCGATAATTTGTTTAGTTATCGACAACATTCTTAGTTATAGATTGTGGAAATGCATTCATCAATGTAAATCAGAAGAAAAAATCGAAAAATGGCGATAATATCTATTGTTATCCACAACATTCTTAGTTATCGATTGTGGCAATGCGATAAAAAATATATGTATTTTTATTTAAAACAAAAATAAAAATTACAGTTATACTTACGCGTTTTTTTATATTTTCGCCTGCAAACAAATTTGGAAATAATTTCTGGATACATGAACACTCTTTTTTCCTTGCGTGCAATTAATTGTCATGGTTATTTTGTCGGTGATCCTACTCTGATCGCTTTGTTAAACACATTTTATCTATTTGGATTGTTTCTCTTGCGCCACCGAGTTTAATTTCCAGATTAGACATGATAACCTGTGACATTGCACGACAACAACTATAGTAGTCAACTACTGTAGCCTTGCTGTTAATAAGTTCAAAATTATTTATATATTGTTCCATATTACTTGGTTGACGACATAAAGCTTGAACCTTTCTCTGAACAAAGTCAACCGGTAATTTCACTAATGCATTCTCCTTCAGAGAATGCATTAGTGCAAGGTTTTTTTTGGGGTTAAAAAAATATCCATATCATGGATGTAGGCGAAGAAGCGTCTTTAATTCCGCCATTTTCAATCTTTTTCCAAAATTAGTCGCCCACAATATAACATGCAGCAATAGCAATCGTTCTCCAATTGCATGGGTCTGCTGAATACTGAATTGTACTTTAGGGTTAATCATTTCAAAAGGTGGGGAGACCTTTTTCGGGAACACTGTACAATATCTTGACAACCAAATGTTTATAAATGTCAGTTTATTTCCCATATTTTAGATTTCGATAACTCGAAAGACATTATTTTTCTTAATTGAAATGAGAAGAAATAATTTTCTTCAATATTAAATTAAATATATAATTTCGATGTTTCGATAACTAAGATAGTTATCGAAAAATGTTTATTTTTTCCGTTTTTTTTTTTTTTTTAATTTTGACCTCATTTATTCAGATTTTTCGAAACTCTTACGTCCTGTAACTCGATAACTAAGCGAGATATCGTCTATTTTTTTCTTTTTATTTTGAGGTCTCTATCCAAAAATATCTCTTTTCACTTTCAATATTAAAATTATTAGACCTGTTTCCTGTGATGAAGAATCGAGGCACATCTATTCAATGTAGTTTTATTAACATTCATATCATTTTGTATCATGGTTTAAATATTAAGGATATAAGACCCTATGACATTGGCGAAATCTGAATTCTTGAAGACAGACTGTATGGACGTATGTGTATCAGAAGCCACAACAAAGCGTATTCATGTGAAATTCAGTATATAGCCTGACTTTTGTTCGTGCCCTGGAAATTTGTAAAGGATACCGAATCCGTTTTCAAAATGTTGTCATCATCTGTATAATATATAAAATTCATAGACTTATCGAAACACATTTTCTCGATTCTTCATTTCGATTCGTTCGACTCTCTCGAATCACATAGCACATATCTGCAGAATTGTCTTCTTCATTAAAGACATATCTGATCGTGTTCGGTATGAATAGAAGTACACAATACTTTGACCCTATGTTTTAAATATAAATTAAAATTTCGAAATACCCTCTTCAGCGGGACAAACACTTGTGGCCGGTTCAAAAATATTAGAGGTAATAAATTCAGCTGTACTTTGATTTTGAAAAAAATATAATTTTTTCACCCTTAGACAAGATAAATGTGTTGGAAATTGTTACATTTTTTTTGTACATATTATAAGACCAACAAAATTGTCCATTCTCGTCGAAAGTACTTTGAAGTTTTGGAGAGGAAATAACATGTATTGTAGGTTCATAATTAAGCTCTAGGTCAGTACTTTTACATATTTTGTATTCAATATTTCGATCCCTACTAGGATCATCTTCAGGAATTGAATTATAAATAAACGTTATCTCTTGCAGGATCGAAATGTCGAATAAAAACAAAAATATAAAAAAGAACTTAATTATTAAACAATCAAAAAACCAAAAAGGTCAATTAAATAATCCATTCAATCACATTAATTTCATAAACAAATTGAATAGATGGACACCTTGGGTTAACCCACTCAGAGCGGGATTTTTTCTTTAAAAATGCTAAAAGGCCACGGTCAACAATTTATGTATGTGTCAAGGGTCAAAAATTTATGAATGGTAAATGATATTTTACCTACGATGATTATTTTGTTTCCACATCATATTTTGGGCAAAATCAGGGCTCTATTTTGACATTTCCACTTTGTATCTTGAATTTCAACGATTCAATTATTTCTTTATTTGGTGACCTTTTGCGGCCTAATTCGTGAACGTATTCTTCCCGGGCATTTCGATCGCAATAAATTCATTTTTGCTTCGGCTATGTGGTCTGCAGCACATGTTGCCTTTATAAAGCCACCGAAAAACAAAGAGGCTCTGGCTAATTTCCAGCAGCATATTTGAAGAAAAATGAACCAATGACACCAGCAGACCAAAATTCAAACTGATCAGTAAAGATTTTTTCAAATGCGGTTTGCACAGTTACACTATTTTCGTAGTGGATTTTAATTATTTTCGAGTTAAACTGAACTCGTTTTAGTAAATTGCTTTTGTAATAATGAATTTATCCCATTCAGTTTTTATATACTTTTTCTTATACATACATATGTTTAACATAGTTTTTTCGTTGAAGATGAGATAACTTTTGCTATATAGACCAGGCTAAATCTATTGAATGAAATTATGATTTTTGAGAATCCTGTTTTATTGACCTTTATTGGTTTATTTTCCTTCTATATATAATATTAATTTATTTTTAAGCGAAAAATAAGAATTGATCTGGAAAAACAAACAATTACTGATATCAGTCCCACTTTTTGAATATATTGGATTTCCGCGTGTGTATAAATTAGTGTCGGAAGGTGTCATCAATTGGTAGCAGGTCAATGGTAGTGACTGCACTAACTAATTAAAGGAAAAAAAGACAGGGTTTTGTATAATCGCAATAAGGGCATTCTACTCCTGCATCATCAAAAAACAAACAAAGAAATCATCAAGTTTAACCATAAAATTTACTTTGTTGCACAGCAAAAAGCCTAACAAAATTAACTCTATGATGCCCAATATGAAACATTTGTACAAAATTTGCATAAAATAAATAAATTTAAATGCGTTGCTACACCATTTTTACACTATCTAACAATCAATCAATCTATCTATCAATCAATCAACACCGCCCAACACCAAAAAACAAAATAACGAATGTACACATCCACCACCCAAACAACCACACAATTTCTTGTAAATACAAGACATTTTATTACAGAATTTTCCAATTTGTTTGCTTCAGCTTGTTTTGTAGTTTAATTTCCATTCCAATGTTTCTACATATTTATTTCGAAACTATCGATATTTGTTTGAGTTGTTCTATACTATCATTTTCCACTGACTTTCGTTTTGTTATTCTCTGTTTGTTTGTTCCTATAAAAGACACACTAGCTTTTGGTTTGAAACGGCACTGTTTTCCCTTTAAAATATTACAAAAAAAAAACAAAAACTTTTCTTAGATTTCCAGTAACTATACTTTGTTTAACAATTGTTTATAACTATTTCGAAATATTTCTCTGGCACGCTTACCATATGTGTTCACCCCGAGTGAAACAGTCAAAACCATTGAATAGACATGAAAAAAAAGTCATCAAAAAGAAAGTTTCATCGAGATCAGAATTTATATGCACAATCATTATTTTTTCGAATGAAAAAAGCATGATTGTTTGTCCATGGCAATGTTTGTATTCTGAATTCGATGACCTACAGATTTGTGGGCCTTTTTCATTTCCATTCTTTGTGGGCCACATTTACTCAAGTTCACATTTACTGCCTATGACATTGTTTGTAAAATCATTCAAAGAACTATTTGATTTGATATTTGTTTGAACTGTTTGACTTTTATTCTTTAGTTTAGTTTTACAATTTACTTCTTACTCCTCACTTGTAGTGTTTTCCTCACCTTTTTCTTCTAAAGTTCCTTTTGTATTTTACGAAAGAGCCAAACTCTTAATTAAAAAAAATATGAATAATTATTATATGTTATTGTGTCTTCTTTTGAAATACAACAAAAACTAAAATGTCTTTCTTTTTTCTTTTTGTGTTGTTTCTGTTTCGATTGCTTTTTGCAAACCAAAAAAAAACAAATCAAACAAATTGTGTTGAAACTGCTTCTTCTACTACTACTACTTCTACCTCTACTACTACTACTACTACTGTATATTCTTCTACTGTAACTACTTCATAAACAACAATAAAATAAATAATACTAAAATAAAATAATAATGAAAAACCTTAATAAAACATTGAGTATCAACAAATCAATCGATAAAAATAATAATAATAATATTAAAACGAATACAACATCTACAACATCTTCTTCTTGTTACTACTACTACAACTCCAAATCCAACAACAACATCAACTAAAACTCCAATAACAACAACAACATCATCATCTACTACAACAACAAATTAAACTACAACAACAACTTCTATCCAACAACAACAACAACGCATTTACAATGAGGTAAAGTATACGATATTTTGTTGTTTAATGTATCATTAAAAAATGCACAACTACTACCTGTCTAAGGGGTGTCTCCTGTAATTCCCTAGCCATCGATAGTGGATTTGAGTTTGTAGCCGCACTTATAGTTAAGTGGCATTGCCCTTAGCGGAACTGTCCTATCTGCTTCGGAATCCCTGCAAATGAAACTATTTTCCCGAACACTAGTACAGTTGCTTTCGCCTTGATTGCAGAACTTAAATCCTCTATCGTATATCGGTGAATTTTAGAAGAACCCCAACAAACTTCCAATACCCATATTGATATATTTAAAAGTGTTCCTATTTGAGCCAATATCGTGTGCCATTAGTTTAAGTTTTTGGCCTTCTTCACTTTTTATTGATAAATATTTGTTGTCTATGGAGAAGATAATAATAAAAACTTGTTTATTAGGTTGGTTTCACAAGTTTTTGCAGGTTTACAAATATTGCACTGTCCCACACAAGGTTCCGGATTTTTTTTGCCAAAAATATAAGCAGAACCATATATATATTTATTTTTGGCCTAAGCGATATTGGTTTTCGCCCCCCCCCCAATATAGATATCTGTGGTTTAATTTTTTTTTATGAAAAATAAGTAAAAAACGAAATATAATATTTAAAGTGCATTTTATTTAAAAACTGTTTTTAAAAAATTTAAATGACCAAAGAATATGAACCGAAGCAGTTTTGGGATGTATTGAAGCAGCACCTATTGTGTGAAGCGTGTTGTTGCCTCCTGGGTGTGCAAGCGCGTCCAGATAGACATTTACCATCCACAACATTTTTATTGCTCTAAGCCTCCTCTATAAATCACCTCTGGTCATGTTTGGAATATCTGGATACAGATGAGTGCTAAAAACTCGTGAGCGATTATGATTTTTGTACCCTGCACCATAGGATAGAGTGTATATTTATTATGCCAAACCCTGAAATATTCATCGGAAACCCCATAAAATATACAGTGCGAGCTGAATGATCGCATCTATCTATTATATCAATTGTACGTTGTTTGCGTTGTCTCTTTTATCGTATCTTGTCTACAAAATATTTATGATCTTATATTTTGATGGAGCATTTAATGGTCAGCAGAAGATGCTTCAAAGCTATTTATATTTATAAAAGGAGGAAGCTGATTGTACACTATCGTGGGCGTGAACGTGACTCTGAAATCACTCATGCGACCATCTCTACTTGGAAGCATGAAAATTAGCAGGGAAAGAATAACGACCGAAAATTGGTGTAACCGTCTTATAGTTGCGGTCACCGACTCCGAATTTCGGTAGTACATAAGTTGTTCGTTCGTGTACTTTAACATGATGAAAATGTTGAGGTTAGATGATCAGTGAAATAGTGCGTTCACAATTTTCGTGCGTTCAATCACGCGCCCATCTCTACTTGGAAGTATGAAAATTAGCAGTTGCGTGCATTCGTGTACTTTACCATGATGAAAATGTTGAGGTTAGATGATCAGTGAAATAGTGCGTTCACAATTTCGGTGCGTTCGACCGATTGCAGTCATTCCTTACAGTCCAACACTAAATTTATTTTAGTTTTCTGTAGTAATCATTATTTTGGAAATACCAAATTTCAAAAGATGAAGAGTTAATATCGAATCCGGGAACTACAAATCTTGTTTCAGTTTTCTTTAGTAATTATAGTAGCATTCCATCCAGTAGAAGAGGGATTTTCGATAGCTTATATACTGCAGAGTTAATAACGAATCCGGGAACTAAAATACGTCTTTAGTATGCGAGCTATTGTGATGGTTTTTTCTAATCACCTCTATTTCACGAGCAAGAAAGTTTAGGCTTTGAAAAGTTTTTCGGGAAATATGGGGAACCTAATTATCCAAAACCAATTCAACGATTTCTAAAATCTATGTTATTACCTCATACCATTGCATTATGGTTTTAATAAATGTGAATAAATTCAAATGAATGATTCAAATAAATGAGTATAGCCCTGAGCAATTATGTACAGATCAATTTGTAGTTTAGTTACCGCAACTGATACCAACCAAACGGCTGTAGCTGGAATAGTGAAATCCACGGGATTCACGGCCAGACACACAGCTCTTGCAATTTTTCAATTGTGATGGGACTTTCAACAGTTTTCTCTTCTAGATAGCAGTGACAGGCCTGTAAAGAAAATTTTAAAAATCTGGTCTAAACAATTGTTCGAATATTGTTAGTAAAAAACTATGCAATAAAAAAATCCTACTTAATTCTCTACATAATGATGATTTATCCACAATTTCAAGTGACTCGGTTGAAAAGGGGTCATTTAGTAGTTTCCACCGCAATAATCATTTGGGATATCATTGAAAAGATTTTTCGAAAATCCTGGAATGGCTTAACTAATCCCTTAAATAAACAGAAAGTGCTAGGGACTATACTAAAGGGTGATTTTTTAAGAGCTTGATAACTTTTTTAAAAAAAAAAACGCATAAAATTTGCAAAATCTCATCGGTTCTTTATTTGAAACGTTAGATTGGTCCATGACATTTACTTTTTGAAGATAATTTCATTTAAATGTTGACCGCGGCTGCGTCTTAGGTGGTCCATCCGCTTAGTCCAATTTTGGCATTTCCACGTTTTTGAGTAACAGAGACCCAATTGGTGCGAACGGCGACGAATCGAAAATTGGTGGTCATCATTAACACTGGCCGATACAGCTGCGATATTTTCTTCAGTTCGCACTCTATGTAAGCGTGTTGGTGGTTTAATGTCCAACAATGTAAATTTGGTGCGAAATTTAGTCACAATAGCCCGAATAGCCGCTTCAGTGGGTCGATTAAACTGACCATAAAATGGAAGCGCGCAATGAACTTTCTTAACAGAGCACGCATTTTGATAATAAAATTCAATAATTTGCAAGCGTTGTTCGTTTGTAAGACGATTCATGATGAAATGTCAAAGCATAGTGAGCATCTTTTTCTTTGACACCATGTCTGAAATCCCACGTGATCTGTCAAATACTAATGCATGAAAATCCTAACCTCAAAAAAATCACTCTTTATTATAGTTGAGTTATTTTTCAAGAATGTTTGATACATAATAAATGTCAGTCTGCTTGTTAGTCTTTTAGGGGTGTTTTTATACACTCCACCTAAGGATGGTGGAATAGTGAAATCCACTGTGTGGGCTCCTCTTCTAATATTTAGAGTATTTAAGTGCATTTTTGACAATTTCTGCCATGCTATTACTTTTTGAATACAATTTAAGTGTTATTTGATATGTATAGTAGCCTCGGTCACGAAAAAATTATGCCCAGGTATAAAATTTGGACCGTTTACCTATTGTTTGCAAATATTTCGCCTGTGAGCTAAACGATGCTGCAAATACCGCAAACAATCAGATTTATCCAATGTCATTCTTGTTATATTGCATTTTTGTCCAATTTTTTCTGAACTATTAAACCGTTGAAATCACTGTAAATATAAATTTGTAACGCCCAAAAGGAGAATCACTTTTTGAATCGATTTCGTCATGTCCGTCTGTCTGTCCATCTATTCTTGTAATCAAGATTAAGATTTAGATATAGCCCCCATACGAATTTCACTCCCGATTTGAATCGTTTCACTCTGGATACCACACATTACAAGAGATTTTCTATGAAAAATGATGAGTAACTCCCTTTTTTGGAAATTCGTATTTTGGGGGAAATTTTTGTTAGATTATAGATTTAGTATAAGTGACATGTATGTATAACTACAACATATAAACGTATAGTACTAGAAAAATAGTATGTTAGAAATAATGTAAGAATGACTAATGTTAGCTCTTAAGCGCATTTAAATATTGTATTAAGGACATCGAATTCAATAAAGCAAGCAAGAAAGCAAGAGATTTTCTTTAAAATTGGCAGAACATCTTATATTCCAACTAGAAACACCTGTGGTAAAATTTTGTTAGATCGGTGCAGATTTATATATAGCTCCCATACAAATGTCGCTCCCGATTTGACTTTTTCCGCTCTAGAAACCACATATTGTACAAGATTGTCTTCAGATTTGAAAAACATCTTATATTTAAACTATTAACACCCGTGGTGAAAATAAAAATTTCGCTCCCGGATAGACTTTTTCCGCCCCAGAAACAACGAATTTTCACCGAATTTCTTCAAAGTGAGCATAACACGTTATATTTGAACTGGAAGAACTTATTATGAAAGTTAGTCACTTTATTCCACCGATACAAATGTTCTTTTCGATTTGACAAATTGGAGCAGGTCATATTAGCCTATGATTAGGAAGCATACACAAATTCTTCCCGTTTTCACTTTTTTCCCGAGTTGAATTGTGTATCCGAAAGTGGAGTGTATCATATAGTCGGCCCCGCCCGACTTTAGCCTTTCCTTACTTGTTATTATTGGCTTAGTATTACTAATTCGTAGTATTTTTGGACGTTTAGATTAATTATTTTTGGTTTTACAAAGTGACATCTAAAATCTCATATTTCTTACAAACATTGTGAGAAATATGAAGAACAAACAGAAGGAATCAATACATTTCGAATGATGCTTAAATGATAAATATCAGACGAAAAATGATGCTACTCATTAACTTTTTTTTGATAATTTTATACATAATAATACAAAATAAACTATTTTTCAAAAATGAGCTATAATTAATAATATAATAAATAAAGCTATAATTCTGAGAGTTATTCTGAGACAAAAGTAAAAATTTATAGTTTAAGAGATTCAAGGGTCCATTAATTCACCAAAATAATTTGACATAAGTGCTATAATATAAATATAAATATATTGATAAAACATGATTTTAAGGTGTGTTGGAGCGTTTAGATCACGGGCTGCTTGATAATGAATTTTCGCAAATCATCATTTAATAATCCCAACATTATTTCCATGAGGTGACGGGAAATTATTTCTTATTTGTATGATCCGCTTCCCAGCTTAATGTATAGCATACAATAATTTTGATACCCTCTTCCGTCTTGAAAATTGCTTAAAGTTTTCCAAATAATGTAAAAATTAAACATCGAAATTTATACAAAACAGTGGTAATCTAACATCAAAATGTGATTCGACCCGGTTGAAGATATGACTAATTCTACATGTTTTATTATCCTTCTATAGATGAATTTTCCTCATATACACAAATAAAAGAAAAATATCGCCAAAAAGACCTCGAGGTTGACTTAATAATTTTCTATAAGTTTTGAAATAAAAAATCTACTAAAAAAAGGAACACCCCCTGTGAAGAATTCCCGGCCTACAAGTAACACCTTGATTGATAAAGAAATGCCAGTCATTTAATTCATCTCAAATGAGTTTTTGATTAGTTTTGCGAAAATTGATTGTCTTTTCAGTTTTCACATTGGACTTTTTCCCTCGTACCGAACACATTTCATTTTTCAATAACTTGCTGGCATAGATCTAATTGAAAAAGCATATAAACGTATGCTTTGTCTTACATCTGGGCCTAATAAAAAGGGTTAAAATTGAGAAGTTTATCGTTTGTCCTGATCCGTTCATAACGTTCATGGAAATTTCCTTACTGTACGAATGTCTATTGTTTTTTCTCCATATATACAAGTACACACACATATGTATGTGAGTGCGTGTGTAAATGTCTCAACATATTTGAAAATTTATTTTATTTTCATCCTCTTTGCTGTGCAATTTGTATTTATGCCCTTTTTTACACCATCACAGAAGAGGCCTAAGGAAAAACATAAATTGCGTTTTATGTTTATTACCTTTTTCAGGCCTTACCACCAAACAAACGTCCGCCCGCCCTCCTGCCTGCCTTCAACACCCACCCAACACCCAACGCTGCCTGTGCCATTTCGACAAGAACAAATTATTGAAACTTTTGTCGTTATTTGATGGCAGCGTTCAACGACGCTGCTTCAATAAATGCTGTTGACTTTTTAGTTTATGTTCTTCGTCTAAAATAAAAGTTTCACTTTGTTTCTTGTTTCTTTGTATTTTTTTTTTTGGTTTTGTGTTCAAAAGGAAATTACCAATATGTGATCCATAAAATACTTGGGATACATTCATTTATTTTCAAATTATCCCCAAACCGAAGATTCTCTCTCCCCTCCACCCTCAACATTTGTTTTCAATTTATTTTTATATATAGATTTTTTGCACAATAATCTAATCGTTATTGTTATTGGTTTTAAGTCAAATTGAAACATATATAGGAGAAGTAACAACTGCTAAATGTAATGTTTTCATATTTCATAAGAATTCAATTCAATTACTTCAGTGTGGGAGAGTACAAGGCTAGATCCTATAACTGTGGAATTCGTGGGTACTTATGTTCGTGGGTATACAACCAAAAACCAAAAAAAATTAAGTTTCATATTGTTGTGGTGTGATTACTTCAATTTATTCGTAACATGTATAAGGGAACCACCATTCTGCTGCATGTAAATAGCCAAAACTGAGCTGGGCTGGTCCAAAGCATGTTAGGAACTATTTAATAACCTTAAATTTGTTGAGGATTTCAATGCAAATCCTAAATATTTTAAAATTTGTCTAGTTTTCCCAGAGTTTATGATTTCCAACGGCAATAATTGTGATTTGAATTTTAAAATCAAGTAAAACTTTCAACGTTTTATTAAAGGGTTAAGTCAATCTAGAGGGCCACAAAATAAATGTTTTGACATTTTTTCGGGAAAACTATCAAACAAATCTGTTTTTTTTTGTTTACAAAGGACATTTATTGGTCATATAATCTACATACTTATAATTTATTATTTATTTAGAACAAAAATGACATCTGTGTAGTGTTGTTACGACGACAATGAAAAACGATGACGACGAAAAATAAAATCCCACATCAAATGAAATGGGGTCATTTAAAAATTGATTTTTTGAAAATTCTAGAATGGCCTAACTAACATCTTAAATAAACAAAAAGTACTAGTTAGACCAATACGATGATGCTATGGCTTTTGAGTTATTTTTCAAGAATGTTTAATGAATTATAAATATCTGTCTGCTCGTCAGTCTATTGTTCAATGTGAAGAAAAGTTCCTAGGCTGACCAAATTTTTTAATAATGGTTCTAATAGTTGTTGATTTTTTCGGATTTTAAATGAACGAAAAAGAAATTTATACGTATTGTCTACAATCTCTAACTGGCCTGTAATCCTCTGTCCATTGTTTTTAACTGTTTATTACTAAAATGTTGTTGTATAAAAATAAGTGGTATAAAATATAAAGATACGAGCATTCATGGTAGTTCATCTTTTAAATATTTCCCTAGAACACTTTCGAAGATGGACAAATTCGAGTAACTTATAAAACGCAGTATTCATTCACTGGTCCAGTGATGACACACATTAAACTTCTATTCGAAGACTTATGAAGACTCTGTTTAGAAGAAGAAGTGTAGGAGTCAATGTATCAGTTGTAGTCTCCTTGCTAAGGTATCGTCTTTACAAGGTAGAGTGCAGCTTCTTCGTTGACCTTAGCCATTTAGCAGATGCTTCTCTTAAACTATTAATCAGATTCATAAAGAAATCATTGTGGTTCAGTATAGCTCCTCCTCCTTTTACTTCACTTTTCACTTCGTC
Source organism: Polietes domitor (assembly GCA_947397865.1). Taxonomy (NCBI): domain Eukaryota; kingdom Metazoa; phylum Arthropoda; class Insecta; order Diptera; family Muscidae; genus Polietes; species Polietes domitor. The sequence continues at coordinate 169,169,086 of OX377618.1, forward strand.
TTATCAACCTATGCTCTCCTTAAACTTAAACCTTCCTTCAACTTACGGAAACCACAATGGACCAAACCAAATTCAATCGGCCCCGAGTGAACTCGTTAGCTATTAAATTTTAGGCATCTATTGACGCCGTTATCAATGGTGACATTAGAAATGCGTTTTACCTCTTTTTGATTAATCTCTACGATTTCATGTAGCCCTTATTTTTGGCACAGCGTTTGTGACTAGACATCAAGAGGTACTTGAGTAATTTTGCTTGACGCGATACTAGTTGCATAAAATGCAACAAAAAATAATAAAATATTATTCGTTCTCATAATTATGACATAGGAAAACAAGGAAATCAGGGAAGATAATCAAGAGAGGACCAAACCAACATTAGAATACCGCTGTGTGAAAGTCCAAGACTCCTTGTAAAAGGAGAATCTGTTTGTGAAATTAAATACATAAAATTAGTCACAACAGATAAAATGATTAAAAAGTGCTATCCATGGAAATAGTTATTTAGTATATATTGTTTATTGTGAATTAAATCTAGTTCTACTGGCTATTATTCTTGGTTTGGGTGTAAAAAGATTCTATCTATATTAGAATTTTTTTTCTTTTCAGAAAAATAAGAAGAAAAGTGTTCTAATACATATTATTGTTGATGATGTCGCAATAGCAGAAACAATTGTTATCGATTTGACCGTATAATAAGGTTCGCATTTGAAACAAACGACTTGAGCGTCAAATTTTTTACAATGTTTGCACCTACCTCTGTTTAGTGTTTTTAAGCCATTTATTGAATAGCTCTTTGGTCTATTGACTTTGTGAGCAGATGGCGGTCGTCGTACTTATCGTTTATTAAAGAAACGAGTCTAACAACTATTTCCTAACGAATCATTGTTTATTGTATTGCTTGTTCTGCATGGACAACTATTTCAAGTCTTTTAATATCTCATTTCGATACCTTGATATTGAAAGGCCCCAAATCATATTTTTTAAAGAGATTTTTTTTGTCAATGCCAAAGAAATCTGGATTTGCAGAAATGTTACGGCAACGAATTCTAAATTTTTAAAGTAAGCTAAATAATTTCATAGAATTCGCCAGGATTAGGTTGCACTGATGGTCCATTAATTCAAGCTTCAATTGTCTGCCATCGGGATCGGCTTCTTTTAGATACAAAGGGTGCTGTTGAATTTAATGATTGCATATCAATGGTTTCGACGTAAATTTTATAAGCCGTTAAATGGTTATAACCAATATGCAATGAGAAATTTATACCCTTTAAAAATGCATCCATTGTATATTGTCAATGCATTCTGTTATGGCCTGTTAATTTCATCTTACAATGTATTGGACTCAATATTATCGGAAACATAAGTTGGATCAGCAAACTTTTCTTAACAAAAGTGTAAATATAACATATAATATTTTAAATTCTGAAGTCGATCACTTTATTCGAAAATTTCCAATAATAATTTTTTATCCTAATTTGTTGACTTCTAACATTTAATTGATCCCAGCTGACGAACGTCTTGTCAGAATGTATTAGTGAATATATCAAAATGCCAAGCAGTGTTTGCAATGGTCAGGCTAAGTCAAACATTTTTAACACAAAATTATTTTTTCAAAATTTGTTTTCACACACACATTGATATTGCTTTTGGCCACAATTTTAAAAAAGAATTTTTTACTTTGAGTGAAATTTTAACATTTAATTTATATTTTTGTTATCGCAGCTTAGTTATTCAGTCTTAAAGAAAAACAGCCATAATATGTAAGAACAATTTTTCCGAAGGGCCATGTATTAATTTTTCGTAAAAGGAATATTATATTTGTACTCTCATTTTGGAAATATAATTCCTATAACACCCATTAATATGTTCACTTAAAGGTATTTATGACGGCTACAAATTTTCGCAACGTTTGTAGCAGCCATATTCCAATTTTACGTAAAAACAGAAAAAAATCGAAAAAAGAATTCGTTTTATTTTATGAAGTCTATGACAGGGACCATAACTTATATTTTTATTCATAGATTTTCTTCAAATATGCCTTATTATCTCTTTCTAAGATCCCACTGCTATAAAATAAAGCAGTATATTCTGCTACCTAATTTGTAAAACTGTTTTACGCGCTATTTAATTAAAAATTTAAGAAATCCCATTTTTCTGTAAATTCATAAAAGAGGGACACAATTTTAATTTTTTTTTGTTTTATAGTGTAATGCGAATGCGGAATTTACCCTATGAAATAACACACAATTTTCCTGTTGTAGCTAAAATGCCCATATATAAATATATCTTAAGTCTACTAGGAAGACCAAAAACATGGGGAACAAGTTTTTTTTTGACCCAGCCGTCATTTAGCCACTGAGACTTCATTTCATTGCGATATGTTTCAGGCCAAATGTTAATGAAGAGAGTTTCTTCGTTTCGGCCATTAATTAAATGCTCATTAGGCCGCATGTGGGAGAAATAATGTTTTTAAATTTATATCCACTGCAAAGCAATTAATTTAAAATTAAACATAATTCATCGTTTAGCGCTTAATGCTCTATACATACATATATTAAAAATTGTGTGGGATGTTTTTCATAATCCCTGGGCTAGCGGCTAATGCAGCTTGGAAAATTATTTTAACAGTTTTCTGTTTTTTTTCTGTTGTTGTGTTCTGCAAATCTAATTTGGGATTAAACTAAATAAATTATACAATGAATAATAAATTACAATTAAGTTAATTTTGTTTGATCATGAATGTTTTATGAATGGCGTTCATTTTATTTATATTTATATTTATTTGCCTTTGTGCTTTTGGAGATAATTTGCAATAGCGGCGCGCTTTGCGCTCAGTTCTTCCTGTGTCTACACATGTCGTTCTATGTGTCGGAAGGAACCCTCGAGACCGACACACACATGGCAAAACAGCACGCAGCAGGATACGGGAAAAAAGGAGTACATAAATAAAATATATTTACATACACTTACGGCTATTTACATAGAAATCAACACACATGCCCAGGCAAACATACAGATAGACATATATACATATGTAAACAGATTTAAATAAACGATTTGATTGGAAATCATTTTATTTATTACAAGCTTAACTACACTTTGCTGCTACTGTTGCCTTCTACTGTTTTGTGTGGTGGTGATGGTGTCAAAATTCCCCTTTTGGGGGGAGGGGGGTGGTGAAGTGCCAAGACAACGAACGGAACGGAACCGGGTTAATTTTATTTTCAAATAAAATCAGTATTTATTGACTCAAAAGACTCAGCTCCTGAATACCCTTAAGGGGTGTGGGGATGCGGTGCATACTGATTGCCAATACAAATAAATAGAAGATTTATCATTATCCATCCTCGGCAAAAGGAATTGGAAAAGAACATCACAGCAGCAGAGTAGAGAACAGAACATAAGGACGAATTGGTAGAACGCATTTGTGCCGTCTACGGCTCATAAAAATCTTTCAAATGCAAATGGCACCACTGCCACTTCTATTAACACTGCTAATGAAGTTTCAGTTAATTCAATTTCATTCGCCTTTGCTGTATATCTTATTAGAAGGACACTATAATTTCCTGCTGTCCGTGACAAAAAACCAATCCAAAAGACATAGAGGCAGCCAGCAATACGAGGACATATCGGCAGCTAAGGGAGCAATTGTTGGTTTGATATCATGACCAGTATTTTGCTTTCTTCTTTAATTTATTGGATTGTAACTTGTTTCCCTCAAAATAAATTTAAATCTAGCAGATATCTAATATACCTCTTCAAAAGATATCTTCCAAAACATATTCTCATCAACATTTTCACGGTAATGCTGGCTACTTGTCACTCTCCCCTCGTAAATAAGTATGCTTGGCGTTGAAGCGAAATCATTATCGGCAAAGGAAAAGGATGTGTTTTGCCGTTGGGGAGGGGGAAGGGAGTAGTCAACGTCAAGAAGTTGAAGACGTACCAAAAGAACGTCGATGTTTACGTCAATTTCTACTATTATTCGTATATAAAGAGTTTCCTCCTGCTCCTCTCCCCGCTCAACTTTCCTGCTTGACACTGCGTATCGTTTGAAGACACTCTAGCATATCCCCGCTTTGAAACTCACACGACAGTTGGACGTTTAACCAGATACGTAAGACAACGACATAACAGATATTTCCACTTAGCTCAAATGAAAATATTCTTTTTCTGTCGTTGTTTTATTTAGGAAACGAAAGGAAAAAATAAAGATGTGTATGTGGCGAAAATGAAAAGAACTGAATGAGTGAAGTTTTATTCTTCAACCGTTAGCAGCAGCAGCAACAGCATATGTTCGCCAGCGATTGCACTATCGACCGCACCACACCGCACAGCATTCATGTCCTCACAGACAGACAGACATACAATAGTGTTGCTTCCTTGTAGTTTCTGCCATTAACCGGGTGTCCGTTGAAAGGACCAACTTCTCCGGTATTTGCTGTAATAAACAGACACTCATACTCATAAAGTTGCGTACTAATGAAAACAAATTGTTGTAGTTTATGTCCACCATAGTACAACCACCCCCGCCCCCGAAGTCCTCCTCCAACGCCTTGAACGGAGCAGTAACAAAAAAAACATTCACCATTTAACACACATACATACATATATACTAGCTGGCTTTATAGTTGTCCAGCATTGCTTGCCAAAGGGGTTCCAATATCTTATACAGAGCTGTGAAATCGCCTTAGAGTTAAGTGCCTAGATAAAATTATTTTATTCGGATTTTATGATCTCCTCCACCCCCCCCCCCCTTTCCGGGGAAAATGCATTACTTCCTGTATCAACGGCTATCTTCGAGGATTTTTATATTCTCTGCCTAGATGTGGAGAATATGTTAAAATGCGCATAACATTTGTAGGATTTTGGAATATTCATGAAATGCCAAATAAATTATATTTAAGACTGACGGACACGACACTGCTGCGGGTTTATCGTGCATATATGTACCGCAATCTTCAATTTTTACAGCTACAAGTGTGTAAAACAAGGGAGGGAAATTGTAATAAAATGCTTATTCTAGGCGGAAGATTTGACAATGGAGTTGCTTCTGTGAAATTTGGATTTTTCTCGTAAAAAATCCAAATAAAGACCATAATTTTTCCATACATATATATAAACGATCCTTTCTATGCTTCAACTACTAAACCGATTCAAAAAATCTGCTTCTGTGTTCTGTCGCTAGATATAATCAAACGGTCACAAACATAAAAATTTAACTTTTTTTAATATTTTCGAACTAAGTGGACAAAAGTTAATAGATTTTTTCAGAGCAAAACCTGCCGGAGTAAAACCTCCTAAAAACTATCGCTAAAAACAAAGCTCACTTTTTAAATGTTATTTAGGAATGGTTAACATAACCTCAAACCGTTTCATATTCATGGATTCAAATAGAGGTAAAAATATACGTCAAGGAGTGGCAGTGAATATCTGGAAAGCCACATGAAATTGTATATTATCGAAATGGTAAGAAATATAAATGTCAGGATACTGACCCAACATTGAAGTTTTGACTATATCTATATCTGTCACTCAATTGTTTAATTAGAGGAAATTTAGAAAACAAAATTTCCAATCCAAACAATGTTGACAAATTTCATATTTTTGAAAATTTCGGGCGAACATGAATTCTTTGAGTATATGTCATTGCGTTCATTTTATTTAAAGCGTATAACACGAGTAGACAAGTTGTATATATTCGATTTCTATGATTAATTTTTAATATCCAAATCTGGCCAATTAGAGGAGGTGTAGAGCAAAAAAATTTCTAATCCACTATATTTAATTTTTTGGGCGAAGAATAGATTCTTTTGCGTCTATCTTATTATATTACTTCTTTAAAGCATAACGATAAAAAGTTATGCTCAAAAATATTTGCCAAATTCCACACAAACTGACAGCTTTAATAGTTGGTTAACTTTAAAGACGGTTAGTTATGTAAAATACACATTGAACTCCTCTCCTGAAAACTCACTTTTCAGATTTCGCAATGATCTACTGAAATTATTCTATAATATTCCAAATACTTCAGGATATATATTTTGTAACTACAGGGTTTTCCAACAAGAGGTGTTATTTTGAATCACCCGGTATTTCGGTAGCTGTCACTTTTGAAGCTTTTATTCTTTGACATTTGACATGTAGAAACTACGCCATTACTAAAAATGGAACGATATACGCTTCAACAACGCATTGAAATTATTAAAATTCATGAATGAAAATGATCCGGAATTCCATCGAAAAATCATTTCCACCTCGGTGGCTACATCAACAAGCTAAATTGTAGAATCTGGGGATCGGAAAACCCAAGAGTTATTGTTGAGAAGCCTCTCCATCCTCATCGCGTGACTGGTTGGTGCGGTTTAGGTCCGGCGGGGTCTTGGACCTTACTTTTCGAAAATGAGGTTGGATCAACAGTTACAGTGAATGGATTGCGCTATCGAGAGATGATTAATGATTTTTTATGGTCGGAGTTGGAGTTTACTCTCAACAAGACGGTGCTACGAGCCACATAAGCAACGAAACCATTGCTCTTTTACGGGAAACGTTTCTGGACCGTGTTATATCTCGAAGAGGTGATAACAATTGGCCACCGAGATCTTGTGATTTAACACCTTGCAACTTCTTCCTTTGGGGCCAACAGCCCAGCGTCGATTCAAGACCTCAAAGATAGAATTCATGAGGCTATCGAGGACATAGGGCAGCCACTTTGCGATTTGGTTATGGAAATTTTCATGAAAAGGATATGGTCCTGTAAGCGTGCACGTGGTGACCATTTGGCTGATGTTGTTTTTCATTATTAACGGCACACCTTCCTCTTTATTATGAAATAAACATCCGATCATTTATCTCAAAAATGACATTTTTCTTTGAATACCAAAATAACATCTCTGGTTTTTGTTGGAAAACCCTGTACTTTATAGGATCCCTTGTTTTAAACGGAAGGAAAAAAATTAGTATACCCATATCCTATGGTGGAGGGTAAAAAACTGGATGTTAGACAATTTTTCTATTTTCCACAATAGATTCATTTCGACGACTCAATTGAACAAAATAAGTCACAGCAGAAATTGTGCAGAAATTATTGCAAAATTTTCTTATGAAAAATGCCAAAAAAATATTCGGATAATTCGCGTATGAAAAAATGTCGCATAAATTTCTTATTAGAAATTAAGAGAACCAATATATACATTAGAAAATGTCGTATACATTTCTTATAAGAAGTCAAAAAATGTATATTCATAGAATCTATAAAATTTCCCATAGTGTGTAATGAGCTGACAGAATTTCATAAAATGTGCTACATAATCGTTTAAGAATCTGAAGTAATTTTCAATAAAAAATGATCATTGGACTGCAAATCATATAATGATCAAGAACATGAAGAAAGGCCAAAATTATTTGGACATTGCGTGCCTTCGTTAGGTCATATGGTTAGGATATAAGTATGTATATTTGTCGGCATGTCTGACTTGGGATCCGGTTATATCTGTGCAAACTGCTCTCTCTATCTCTCTGTGGATACGTCTGTATGATGTGTGTTCGAAATAAGAGGATTTACGGGCAATATTCACAGCAAATTAAAATTGCTCCTCTAAAAGCAAAAGAATGTACGTTCTTCTATCATACACTCACACGCACACAGTATTTTCTTCCTTCTGTTTTATGATTATTTCTCGGTACTAATGGTTTCTCTACGCCAGAGTAGATATTAAATTTGACAATCCGTTTGTTAAACTTAATACTAATGTAAGCAAGTTCAGAGATACTTGAGAACTAGTAAAATTGAACTTGAGGAGCTGCAGGAGAGGTCAGCAATTTAACATGGAAGTCATAATTTCGGTTGATTCGTATCCAAAAACAGTTTTTCATATGTTTTTAGAAGAATATGATAAAGAGTTCATACAGAACTTTTGAGTGATATCATTTATTTGCGTTCAAAGTGTGCAAAGTTTAATTCGTTTCTTTCCTCTAAAACTATAAAGAGAAATGACAGTTCTCCAGAAATGTTTTCCTCAAGCAGGACATCATTCTTAAAAAAAAAAACATAAAAAACATTCAACGAGTGACAAAACTCTAAAATCTGCTAATCGGTAGGGTGTTCACCCTGGTTGATGCTGGAGCGTATTTAAGATTCGTCTCCTCCACATTAAACTCCGCTACTGGCAACCATACTGTCATTGGTCATTGGTGTTTGTGGTGATTTCAATTTGCTTCATATATAATTTTCCTAGTTTTTTGTTACCACTACGGTGTTGTGTTTTTTCGGTTTTCTCTGTTTCCACAGCGGTTTTCCTCGTCGTTTTTGCATTTCCCCTGCCACACCACCACCAAGGGTATCCTGTTTAAAGTCAGTGACAAACACTGAGCAACTGATGACAACGTTCTCAGATATCCAGCCGTGTGACTTGCTGCGTCGTCCACCCCAACCAATGCATTGCGACAATCATTTACAAATAATCATTAGTTCACTTTGTGTGTTATCGGGGGTTTTTTATTTGTTTGTGGTGATTTAAATTTATTGTCAATTTTGTTGCTTTTTATTCGTTTTGGATCTTGTTAAAGGGTTACAAATTGTTAGCTGTTAATTCACATGTCAAATTGTTGTAAATTACTTTTAATGTTTGGCAATAAAATATTTAATTTGTCGGCAGATGAGAGAGGAACAAAGAGAGTGAGGGTGACATTACAAGGATATCAGGAACTTTGGGACATCTTTATTTGATGTTAATGTCAACAATAAAGTATGAGGAAATATAATAATAAGAAATCATTTGGCATCTTAACAGACTTACATGTTTTGTATACCTTATGTATGGGTGGGCAATTTAAAATTTTGAATTAGAATCGGCTTTAAAAAAGTACTGATTATTTATTCAAATTTCTGGTTTTATTGGAAAGGCTGAACTTTTTCATTTAATAATGGAACACAATATCACTCATATGACTTCCCCGACGGGCTCGGCAATACCTCGTCCAATCAACCCAATTTGTCAGTACAGCCCAAAATCCACATTGGATGCATTGGCTTCTCAATAGTCACGTGTGGGTCCTTTGAATCCCATATGCGGCAATTTTGCTTATTGACATAGCCAACGAGATGAAAATGAGCTTCATCTGAAAACACGAAATTTTTTGCATTAAATACTCACTACTTTGGAAGTAAGTTATTAATATTTCCCAATTTTATTCGAGCGTATAGCGTCCCATTTTCCAAATGTCGGACATAAACCTGAAAATAAAAATTACAAGTAAAAACGGCGTTAAGTTCAGCCAGGACCAACTTTGTATACCCTCTACCGTGAATTGCATTCCACAGGGGCTGTCGATTCTCGTAGAAGTGCAGTAGTAGCACAGGAAGATTTCAATTGTTTAATATAGCCAATCCGAAATAAAATATTGAAAAAATAATCAAAGAAAATATATATAAAAATTTGTATTATTTCAACCAAAGCTACCAATACGTTAATACTATATTTATCGAAATAATACTTCAAGTCAATTCAAAAAGTGAATATAAGACAGCAATCTTTAAAAAAGCTACAGTTGATAGAATTTCCATCCTATTTTAATTCCAAAAGTACTAATTTAAATATCCATTATCTCTCATGTACACAGTGCATGACACTCTAACTTCATGAGTCAACCAAATTTTTGCCGTAAAAGTAAAAACTACGAATTTGGGAAAATCTTTTTATTTTGCGTATCTGTGCAGTCAGAAGAATGTATACAGCGAATTCAATGATTCTAGATGTGACCATTAAGTTGGCACCATATTTATCCCTTTTTTCTATTTAAAAAACAAGTACGACTTTCTAAAAACTCTTTATTTTACGTGTCTACGCAATTAGAGAGATGTACACACCGAATTTCATCAGTGTAGTTGTAGCCGTTTTGATGGTACCATTTTTATCCCTCTGTACAATTTGTATCAATTGAAAGTACATATTTGGAGAAAACCTTTTTTTCGTGTCGGAGGAATGTATATTCCGAATTTCATGACTCTAGCGGCGGTTATTTGGTTGGTACTATTTTTATCCCCTTTTTCCATTTTAACCCCAAAAAGTAAGAATTTCGTAAAATCCGTTTATTTGACCGGTCTAAGCAATTAGAGGAATGTATACACTAGGTGCAGCTGTTTGATTGGTACCATTTTTATCCCTCTATTCCATTTTACCCCTTAAAAGTACGAGTTTGGAAAAAATACTTTTATATTATGCATCTACGCAATTAGTATTGTACCATTTTTATTCCCTTTTGCCCCATTTCACCCAAAATATGCTTAAATACTCTAAAATATTAGGGGTTATTATGGGTATTTTTAGTCCTTGTGAGGGAAAATGTTTTCCCTTTGGACCGATTTCGCCCAGTTTTAATACCAACCGATCTACGTCTATAAGACATATTGATGGAAAATTTGGACATCCTAGCTCCTTTCGATTAGATGCTTTCAACAGACGGTCGGACATGACTAGATCGTCTTAGAATTTTATGACGATCAAGAATATATATACTTTATAGGGTCTCAGGTTACAAAGTTAATATACCCCATCTTGGAAGTTATAATGAATCATAATAGGGTGGTCCATATTAATTTCAAATCGGCTATAAAAAAGTACTGATAATTTTTTTTCAAATTTCTTGTTTTATTGGAAAGGTTGAACTTTGTCATTTAATAACACTAGTCAACAGTCAAAATGTACTCGGGATGCGATAATTTTTTCTGTGTAGATAACCTTGACATGAGCTCGAAAAACGCAATAAAATTTTTTTTTTTCGTTTGGTTTTTTTTTTATTTTTTTTTTTTAAATTTTAAAAATTTTTTTTTGGTTAATTTGTTTCGTCCGGCATAACTCGGGAACCACTAGCCCGATTTAATTGAATTAAATTTTAAAAATTTTAAAATTACAATTCCCTTAATCTGTTCATATATTGTTTTCCTATACAAGCAACAGTTTCCAAGTTAAAAATGAATATATAAAGGAAAAAACTTATTTTTTGCCTAAAGATTTAAAATTTTTTTTTTTTAAAAATCCATAAAAAATCCAAAATGAAAAAAAATGTCAAATCTTATTACTTTTACGTAAAGTCACATAACCTATGAGCAAAATGAGACAAAGATCATGAAAATCGATGCACGCGTTTCGCTTTTATTCGCAATTGAGTAAAGGTATGAATTTCAAAAATTTGCTCGACATATGCACAACTTTGTCTATGGTAAGGTTTTTTCTTTTTTTTTTGATTCTCAGAATTAACAAAACGGAATAAACAAAGGGTTATTTAATTTTTATGATTGCGTAAGCAAAGTAATAAACGCTAATAAATGTGCGTGAACAATTAAAAGGAAAAAAGGAAAGGGGACTTTTTTAATTATTTGGGTTTTCCGTTGGCTACATGTATGATTTTTTTACAGAAATGCAACCCACATTTAAGGGTGGTCATTATTCGGAAAATTTAAGACTCACACATGGTGAAACAGGTATGTAGCCACCGTAAAAAAATATACACCCATTTATAAGTACCTGTCAGTAAAATACTAAACAATATACAGTATAAATAGGTCTTCATTGATCGATTTTACTCATTCAACAAGTGTCGACGAACGCGATAGTTAAAATGAGCAAACGTTCGCGAGGATTTGAATGCAATACCAATCCAAGTAATTTTTGTTACATGTGCGGAGAATACGTTTCTGAAAAAAAACAAGCGTTGTTTTTCACCTAAATTGAGAGATTCATTTGAAGAGAGCTTCAATTTAAAGGTCTCAAACATAGATGAGCGGTGGACACCAAGTGTTCTATGTCCAAGGTGCTACGTACAGCTAGCTGACTCAAGGTAAGTGTAGATTACGAAATTCAAGAACATATATAACTTATTATTGAAATTCTTTCAGACGACAGCCGAGAATCATCATGCCAATGCTTTGGAGAGCTCCGCTTTGCCATGTAACAGATTGCTACTTCTGTCTTAGCAAAAAAACAGGCGTGGGAAAAAATATACGATGGACTTACGCTGCTGTTTCAACAGTGAATTTTCCAGTGCCATTTTCCGAAGAACCAGTGGACCCGCAACCGTCCGTTTCAAGATGGGCATCTAATAATGAGGCGATACATCCAACATCAGATCCGGAGACAGTAGAAACCACATCAGAATGCGAGTCAACATATACATTGCATGGAGGTCAACGCTTATGTTCCCAAGCAGAACTGAACGATTGGGTTAGAGAATTGAAACTCTCCAAGGAAGATGCAGAGTTGCATGCATCGCGCATGCAACAGTTCGGTTTCTTGGCTCCTGGTGTGGTGACAACAATCTACAGGAAGCGTCATGAACCATACGCAAGGTACTACACAAAAAAAGACAACATCTGTTTTTGTAAGGACATTCCCGGATTATTTGGTGAACTCGGGTACTCTTACGATCCAGGAGAGTGGCGTCTTTTCATCGACAGCAACAAGCAGAGCCTTAAAGCAATTTTACTGCACAACGGCAACGAGAAACCTTCGATTCCAATTGCTCATGCCGTTGACACCAAGGAAACATACGAAGTCATGGACAATCTACTAAAGTGCCTTAACTATGAGAGGCACGATTGGAAAGTTTGTGCCGACCTTAAGGTTATCGGTATCCTTTGTGGATTACAAGGTGGATTCACAAAGTACTGTTGTTTTCTCTGCCTTTGGGACAGCCGCGATCGTCAACATCATTACACCAGGAGGAGTTGGACAGAAAGAGTTAACTTCATCCCCGGCAGCGACAACGTGAAATATACACCACTCATAAAAAAGGAAAATGTTTTTCTCCCACCTCTTCACATAAAGCTCGGACTCATGAAAAACTTCGTGAAAGCTATCAACAAAGATGGCGAAGCGTTCGCCTATTTAAAAACCATTTTTCCTCACCTTTCATCGGCAAAGATTAAGGAAGGCGTTTTCGACGGTCCGCAAATTAAAAAGTTGTTGCAAGACCAACAGTTTGAGCACATTTTATCAACAAATGAAGCTGCAGCTTGGAACTCATTTCGGCAAATTGTTTCCGGATTTCTTGGAAACAACAAAAGCTCAAATTACAGAGAGATCGTCGAACAACTACTCCAAAATTATAAAAAAATTAGAGCAAATATGTCGCTTAAGATACATTTTCTACACTCGCACTTGGACTTCTTTCCGGACAACCTGGGCGATGTGAGTGACGAGCATGGTGAGCGTTTTCATCAGCAAATGAAAGAAATTGAGCACCGATACCAAGGATTTTGGAACGAAGCTATGATGGGGGACTATATCTGGTTCCTGATAAGAGAAACAGACCCACAACAATATAAAAGAAAGACAAAAGCACATAATTATTTTTAATTTGAAGGTTTTTATTTTTGTGTTTAGATATTTTTTTTTAAACTTTTTTATAATTAATTAATGTTGATATCCTTAGGATAATTTCTTGTACATATATCGAATTGTTTTTTAATTTAAAGTCATATATTTTTGTCACCCAACAAATTTCATTTTTTTTTTGTAATAAAAAAGAAAAAACCTTACCATAGACAAAGTTGTGCATATGTCGAGCAAATTTTTGAAATTCATACCTTTACTCAATTGCGAATAAAAGCGAAACGCGTGCATCGATTTTCATGATCTTTGTCTCATTTTGCTCATAGGTTATGTGACTTTACGTAAAAGTAATAAGATTTGACATTTTTTTTCATTTTGGATTTTTTATGGATTTTTAAAAAAAAAAATTTTAAATCTTTAGGCAAAAAATAAGTTTTTTCCTTTATATATTCATTTTTAACTTGGAAACTGTTGCTTGTATAGGAAAACAATATATGAACAGATTAAGGGAATTGTAATTTTAAATTTTTTAAAATTTAATTCAATTAAATCGGGCTAGTGGTTCCCGAGTTATGCCGGACGAAACAAATTAACCAAAAAAAAAATTTTAAAATTTAAAAAAAAAAAAATAAAAAAAAACCAAACGAAAAAAAAAATTTTTATTGCGTTTTTCGAGCTCATGTCAAGGTTATCTACACAGAAAAAATTATCGCATCCGGAGTACATGAAATTTTTTTCATTTTGTTGAGTAGTGTAATTATTATTACCATTATAACGGAACACAATATCATTCATATCGGTAGTTCAAATTTAAAATGTTACTTGGCCCACCCTATAAATATCTTAGCAACAATTTTGCAATACTGAAATAGTAAACCCATCATTAACCCTTTGAGGACCATAAATTTTTGTCCGAAGCGATTTTGATTTCACTTAACCAAATAATAGTTACATCTTAAAATTTTGACTAACCAGAACCCCTTCCTTAACCCCCATTTTGCTCGGCAAATATAGATGCCTGTGCGTTAAACAAGATTCAGCCCCTCGTCCTTTCTCGTTGTTCTTGTTTTAAGTTATTCTGGGAGGAGATTGCAATTTTCAACGTTTAAATATTTAAACATACCAAACCGAATTATGAATGTTTTAGCCACAATGTCGTAAAAAGTAACTTTAATTTGATTAAAAACTCGTAAAACTTTATGTTCAAACTTTCTTGCTTTCGCTTTTGGCAAATGTTCCGAATGAGATAGACAGAGCGAGGAAAATGAACTGGTATGTCCAAGCATACCTGCAGCCAGATCCTTGCCAGATCCATATTTAAAGCATACTTTGGAACATTTTAGCATCAAAAAAGAAAAAACAAAACAGAAAATTAACGTAATCTCTAAAGCGTCCAGTAAATTAAAATTCATCTACAACAACTGCAGCGGCAGAATTTCTCCACTATCATCATGAAATTGCCTTATACCCGTACAATTTAACTTATCCATCATTAATATTCCGGGGCAAAAAAAAGAGACAACATTCGGGCCCCAAAATGTCTGCCGCAAGAATGTATCTTTGTCAGACTGCTCTCACATGCCAACAACCAAGTGTCTCACATGCTTTGTATATATGTATGAATGTGTGTGTAAGTATATACATACTTTACTTTTATGGTTTGTTAACAACAATTGAAAATATTATGCAAACAAAATCTTTTGTGTAGTTGGTGCGGATGATTCCAGCATTTCGCTCGTTGTTTTCTCTTTTTTGTCCTGGTCATTTAATGTTAATAATGTTAACTTTTTCTGGGCATTAGCATATCAAAAGACCAGAGGTTTCCATTTTTATGGTTGACGTTGCAAGTTAGAGGTTGGACGGGGAGGTTGCGTGGTGTGTGAGGGTGTGGGAGTGTTGTACTGCCTGGCGGATGCTAGTGACAAACAGAAAATTTCACAAAGTAATCATGATTTTGTTTAAAGTTAAAAATCAACAAAGGCAGCAAATGTTACCAACGTTGTCGACAAAAAACGGACATAATCATCTGATAATATTGCAAAGGGCGGCAAAAATTCAAGACACGATGCACAGCGACTCGGCGATGCCCAACATTGTAGTAGGCGGCAAAGCAGAATTTATCTGAATTTAAATGGTTTAGATTAAACTTTAGGAGCTGCTAATAGCGTTCATTGTCTCAGAGACGAAATTGCCATTCATTCATTATAGTTTAATGAATTTGTGAAACAAAATTCAGATAATATAGGATGCAGGAGAGGAAATGATAGTTGTTAGATACTTGGATTCCAAATACTGAGAATAATTCTCTGAAATTCCATGCTCCAGATGTCTTGGCTCTTTCCTGATATAGGTAGTGTGAATCACTTGTGAATCGTGGATGACTAAGACTTTTTTGCTAAACGCAGAAAATGCTATATTCGCAGAGCTAAATTGTCCCTACAATACCATACCGATATTTTCCTTGACACTTAAGTTTTTATCAGCTTCGAAGTCTCCGGATATCTCAAAATTTCAGCAATCGTCCTCAGAAAGTCATTTAAGAGACTTAGTAGAATGAGAACGCTCTATAGGTCTTCAGGGTGCAGTGGAAAAATATACGATTACCCAGCAAAAAAAATGGAAGTACTTCCATAGGAAGCACAAAGGTCTTATTTTATTCATAGATCTTTTGTCCATTTTTAAATTTTTATGACGATTGTTCCCAAAATCCTATCTCTACGTGATAGTAGTGTATGCAATATTGCTACCTTTACTTAAAACTGGGAGTATTCGGGAGTATAACTCCCAAAATTATAGTACAAATAACACAAGCATCTTCGATGAAAATTGGAATTTTATAATACTTAAGTTAAAATTTTATAAAATTAAAATATTTTGATGTAGAAAAAGAGAACTTTTCAAATCAAAATGTTGGGTGTTGATTATATGGAATTCTAAGGTTTCGGCCACATTTTCTTTGTTAAATTTTGCAGTGGGACCTGCATAAGTGGGAATCCTCTATAATTGTGACATTTTTGATAGTCCCTGCATTTTTGATAGTACCAATAGCTACTAAAAATCACTAAAATTAGGATTAAAACAATCATTGCCAACATTTATTGTTTATATTTTTTCCTCGTTTAAACCATCCCTTCAATGATAAATGATCAAGACCCATATGCACTCGGCACCTTAAGTGCGGGAAAATGAATTGCCTTTCGAGGGGTATCTATGCGAAGACTTCTATTAAGTGCCTCTAAAGTTATCAAAGAGCGTTGTATATGCTATTCAGATGATTAAAAATTCTAGTATGTGGGTGTTTTATAAGCCTGCACTGGGACAAATTCAAATACTGAGGTTTGCAAAGAAAATTGTTGTGAGAAATACGTATTTACATATCATATTCCAAGATAATTGAATGAATTTTAAGAGATAATCGAATGACGGCCGGATTGGATGTTCCTTCTTGTCTCTATATATGGACAAACTATCTTTGGAAAGTATAAACATTTTGAAGGAATGTGTCCAAGTCTATTTGTTAATGTTATTCATTTGCCATTTCAATTTGTGTAATTCTTCATATAAAAACAGCCTTCTATATTCTGTGGCCTAGTGTAACACAAGCTTTCCTCACCTTGTTAGCTGACTGAGGTTGGCGGAGATTTTTCTATTAGCCCCATCCACATTCTAATGGATTCGATTCATTAGTTATTTCAATCACAAATCAAATTTGTTTTAAAAAATGATGCGGCAAATTGCTGTGCAAATGTAACAAACCCCAATACCAGCTAACACTACCATGTAGATGTATCGTATTTTGTATGTGTCACAGACACACATAATCACAAAATAACAACACATCTTAACTACCCCGATGACATAACATTTTACATCCGGGTTGTCATTCTACATAAAAAGGAGACATTCGTACAAATAAAACATTATCATGACACGGCGAGAGAATGACAGCCAGCAAGCAGACGCTGTGGCTGCCGAGGAGGTGGAGAAGAAGAAAAACGCTTAATGAGCAAATTTGTTTAAATGATTTTCTGTTGTGTTGCCTCTTTCCGCCCTGTTTAGCGCCATTGTTGTCACATACTTCTCTCATTTCCTCCTCGAACGGCCTGATACTAGCTAGCAAAGGTGGCAACGCACTGGCTGGCACAATAGAAAACCTGTCGGTGGCAATAATCACGATTGTCATACAAAAATGACAAACAGCTCGTTTAACACAGGCACACAAACACACACACACATATACGACATTGCGAAAGATAATGGCGTAACGTTTAATTTATTTCAAAATTTAAAGTCATGAAATAAGATAATAAGCAATTCACCAAAAAGGTGCAAATAATCTCGGAATCTGTGCAGATTTTCGATAGCACTGTGCAACAAAAAAATTGGAGACCTATTTTTGTGGGCATTGAGGCATACTGATTCATAAAATTAACACATTTTTTTTTTTATTAAAATTCCAATTTTCGTTGAAAGTATCTTTAATATTAGTACTCTCATTTTGGAAATATAAATCCTATCACACTTGCATATTAGGTTGGGTCAGGAAAATAAATTAAAACTGTCACCCCACAGAAATGAAGATTGGATTGTTTAATGATGATCCGCAAAATATTTCGTCACTGGGACAAGCCATCTGTGAGCTAAACGCTCCTGAAAACAGCTCTCAAAATCATGTTTTCCCGTTTTTTATTGCATTTTTGTCGAATTTTTTTCTGAATTTATAGACTCTTGGAAGCGCTTTAAATAACACTTTTTATTATTGTCTTAAAATAACTGATTATTGGACGTTTAGATTGATTTTTTGTGACAAAGTTGCAGCTACAAACTCATATTTCATGGTAACATTTTGTAGAAGGAGTTATGAAAAATAAATGGAAGGAATCAATACCTGTCGAATGATGTCTAAATGATGAATATCGGACGATAAATGACGTCACTGACTCCATATTTGTGAAATAATTTAAAACAGAAGATGGCTTCTCAGAGCCAAAATGTTCCAACTCTTTTTACAAAAATGAGCGCTGCGATGTCAATTTCTTTCCGATGTTCATCATATAGGCATCATTCGAAAGGTATTGGCTGCAACTATTTATTTTTTATAAAATACTGACACCAAATACGAATAAGTTTTCAGTTGTCACTATGAAAAAACGAAAGAAAATTGCTATAAACGTCCAATAATTCGACCAATAAGTTACTATAAGACAAGTATCAAAATTTATATTTAAAGTGTTTCCGAGGGTCTATAATTTCAGAAAAAAATTGGATAAAAATGCAATGTAAAAAAAATACACGGGAAAAACAAGATTATTGGAGGTGTTTTCAGGAGCGTTTAACTCACAGATTTACTTATTTTCGTGCCTTCGGTGACTCCTCCATTTGTAAGCCGCACGACCTAGCCTATTGCTTACATGTCCAATGAAAGGTAATTATGATGAACTATCACATAGAACTGTGATTTAGGAACAGTCTCCTAAAAAGTGAAAAAAAAATATTTTTTTTTTGGAAAAAAACATAATAATTATGCTGGATCGAAAAGAAACATCAAAAATAGATAAATCGGAAAAAATAGTTTGTATTATTTTTAATAGTTAATATTCTAATGAAGAAAGCAATGTATATATGTAAAAGATCTATTGAGTAGTGAATATTAAAAAAAATACTGAATTGATTTGAATTAAAAAAATCTTGAATTTTTTCATTTTTGTTTAAATATTCCACGCTATTTTCCTTTTCATATTAGATAACAGAATATTTTGTTTTAGTTTTTAATAAGCTGGGATCCTAACGAGAAAACGAGACCTACTTGAAGAAAATCTACGATTAAATGTAGAAGTCTACATGTTTTAAAATATTTTGCGTTTGATTTAACCCCTTGTTTATTGGATCATAGACAACCAAGTTATCACATGAAAATGGTTCAATAATTTTGAAAAAATGTCCGCAATAAATATAATTTTTTAATGTCAGTCTGGCCGAACTTCATCCTTCGTTACTTGTTATAAGTCCCTTCCTACTTAATTGAATTAAAAGCATCCATTACACTTCAGGAAACACATTAAATACATACCAGGAAATTAAACTTAAAATTGTTTAGTTCATATTACTCTAATTGAAAGCAAGTAGTTCCAAGCCTATTTATTCTTTGGAATGACAGTAAAACTAAGAAACACTGATTAAGGATACAGAAATAAATTGTTGTACAAATTTTCTAACGAAGCACATGACCACAGAATAATAGTGGTTGACTTCCGGGGAAAGTCATAAATTTGCAAATACATAATAATTTTCATACCAACACCCCACCCTATTGAACAGCAACCTAACGAGGCTAAAATCACCACATTTGCATAAACATAAAATGCAAGTGTAAATTTTACAATAGTTGAGACTAATGAACACACCCAACTAGAAATAACAACGTCTATTTAATTTAATTTCATTGCAACTATAACATTTCAACATTTTACTATGAACAGATAAAAACATAATCATCTGTATTAGTGTGTTTGTATGTGTGTGTATAACACTCACACAACTACAGTAATGTTGTGGAAAACCTGTAAAGCTCTCTCTGTCTATCTCGGCTAACAGGAAATTAAATTTTTAATTAAGAGCATACTTTTTGGCTTTAGCATTATTAAAATGTACAGCATACTTTTGCGTACTCAAACGAAAAATTAATTTAAATATTTTGTTGACGTTTTTTGCGATGTTATTTCATTTGCAAAAACTATGATGATGTATGTACGTGAGTACCATTTATGACGTACCTGGAGCACAAAAAGGTACATACAAATAGACATGACCAAGTGTACATATAGGTGCACAGTGGCCGAAATAAATACACTATATTTATTATTAAATTTCAATCCATAGTTTTTAATCTCAGTCGATTTTTGAATTTTAAACGGAAATTTTTGAATATATTTATATATTTGTGGGTTTTTCACAATTGATAAATTTTGAATCGCCTAATGTGCGTTTGAGTCTTACACCAAAAGCCAATTTAAATGTATATTTGAGCGACCGGATTGTTGGCCGTGTGTTGTATCCTTCGAACAACATCCGACAACCAGCCAAATATTCTGGCATTAATTAATGCTATCACCACTGTGGTCTTATTGGAATAATTCAATTGAAAACGCTATAAAAATGCCAATGGTTGCTGTTTGACTCGTTGACATTCAATTGGATTCATTTACATGAAATGTATGAACACTAGAGAGGGACAAAGAAAATTCACTTTGAAATTAAATTTTTGAAAAAAAAACAGCGATTCCAATATCATCAATCACTTAAGTATCGGATTTTGAAAATCGTCATTAAAATTCGATTTTTTAATTTTATCTCTTTTGATTTGCATGTGTGGTCTGCGACCACGGCTAATGTACAGACAATATAAATTCCCAACGTAATGTAAATGAAAAACTGTGGCAGGTAGGAAAAATGTTGTTTTGAAATATTTTACATTCATTTGCAATTATTTTGCTGTTCTTTTTTCGCTTGACTGTTTAATTGCTATATGAATAATGCTAAAAGGGTGACATCGTCGAAGGTGTTTATATATTAAAAACAAAAACCAAAGCCCCCACCCCCCCCCCAAAGTACCGAAACCGAATAATTGGTTGTTCTGAATTTATCAGGCGAAGATAGAAGAAGAAGGATAGACAAATATTTTCTAGAGACGTAGAAGGAATGGAATTAAAATATAGAGTGGCCCATTTAAAACATTAAATTAGAATGGACTATAAAAAGTACTCATTATTTTTTAAAATTTCTGGTTTTATTGAAAATATTGAACTTTGTCATTCAATATTGGAACACAATATCATTCATATAACTACGATGAACCCAATTTTACAGTATAGCCCAAAATCCACACCAAAAAGTCACTCGTTGTGGGTGCATTGCTTTCTCAATAGTCTCGTGTGGGCTCTCTGAACTGCTCATGGGACTGTTTTACTTATTGACTTAATTCTGTAAATTTAATTCTTAATCCTGTAATTTTTAAAAATATGGATGCGTGTAATGCCAACCTTCATCTCGCTTAAATATTTAATTACCAAAGCTGAGAATAGAAAATATTTAGTATATTTTTTAACTCAAAAAATATTACCATATCTCTTTGGTAAACCAATCATTTTAGTAAAAAATCTCAAATTTAGTAACATATTTTACCAATTTTGGGAATGTGGGATTTAAAACAAGTAAAGGCGGCGTATAGTTCGGTCGAGCCGAACTTTATATACCCTCCACCATGGGTTGCATTCCACAGAGGCTATCGATTTTCGTAGAAGTGCAGTAACATTACAGGAAAATGTTAATTTTTTTTATAGCCAAACCAAAACAAATAAAAATATTGAGCAAATAATTTTATAAATAAATATAAAATTTTAATTGTTTTAAAACACGCTTATAAGACAAGGCTACCAATATGTTTATACTATATATATCGAAATAATACAACAAGCCAATTCAAAAAGTAAATAAAAGCAATCTTCAAAAAAGCTTAAATACCGTAACTATTGGGGGATAGTGGGCGCATTTTCAGTTACAGCCGTTTACTTGGTTGCATTTTCCATCCTACTTTATTTCCAAAATTAAATTTTGCAAATCCATTACCTCTCACATACACAGTACAAAATGATTATGATTCTACCCATTTTTGACTAAAAGTAAAAAAGTACGAATGTGGAAAAATCTCAAAGATTTTCATCATTCTAGCTGTAGCTGTTTAGTTGGTACCATTTTTATCCCTCCCTTATATTCTTTGAAAGTACTAATTTCGCAAAATCCTTTTTTATTTTACGTGTCTAACACATTGAGTGCCACGTCGTACGTTTCCGTACGATACCTAACCCGTCGTGGGGTGCCACGTCGAACGTTTCCGTACGACAGTGATTGCTTTTACTTACTTATAGCCCAAAAAATGTTTGGCCTCCTGGGAGAGTTTACGTCAAAACCGCTTGGCACTGAATGTGCTAAGAGAATGTCTATTCCAAATTTCATTATTCTAGCTCCGGTCATTTGGTTGGTACCATTTTTATCCCCTTTGTCAATTTGGTTGGTACCATTTTGACCCCCTTTTTCAAATTTACCCCCTAAAAGCACTAATTTCGAAAAATCCTTTTATTTTTGTTGACTACGCAATTAAAGGAATATATATACCGAATTTAATTATTCTAGGTGCAGCGTGGTTTTAACAGTCCGGCGGACAGACGGGCGCGAATGGCTAGATCGTCTTAGAATTTTGTGACGATCAAGAATATATATACTATATAGGGTCTAAGGAGTTACAAACGGAATGACAAAGTTAGTATACCCCCATCCTGGAGGTGGAGGGTATAAAAAGTGCAAAAACTTATGGCTTACAAGTTTTTCGGAGACGTTTTTTCTACATAAATCCAAAATTTCGTTATGATATCTCCAATTTATTTATAATTAAATTTGTGTTTTATGTATAGAAAACCTGCTATCTCTGTGGTCAATTATGCAATAGTCTCGAATTCCAATATCTAATGGCTTGCCAAATACTCCAAGAATTTGGATTTAAAAAATAAGGCAACTCAGGTATATTGTGCCCTTCCACTATTCACATTTCTTGAACTTGCATACATACTCGTACATTTTTGTAACTCTGAAATTGCATTTTTCCATTCACCGTATTCCATATGCATCTGTACAAGCGCAAGCAAATAGTTTATACATAAATCATATTACTTACCAGATTATCACATGATTTAACGCAAAAATTTAATATAAAACTACAAGCCAACAATCCAACAAACAAAACAAAAAAACAATGCAATGTGAAACTCTGCCTCCAACCGCTACTCCATAACACACAGAGACACCCACAGACATTGTGCTGAATCTACATACAGTGGGTTGGAAATATGGTGAACTGTGTTGTCATTGAGCAAAACATGATAAAAATGTAGAAAATTTCCCAGGACAACAACACCAGCAATAGCAGCATCAGCATGTTCAGAAATGTTTTCCTCACAGAAAATGTGATGAAAATGATGATGCTGATGATGACTGGGATGGATAATAGCTGATGGTGGTAAAGAGTGAGAAAAAAAACAACAAAAAAGGAATACAGCAGCACAAGAACAAAGGCTCGAAGAAACTCAATTTCCAACAGACACCAATACAGAACACACAGAGCCAAGTGCACAGACAAACATACAGAGGAAACGGAAGGGACACACACTTCCATAGATATAGAGACACGTATACACTACCCACTACTACAACTACTTTACATGCCGGGACATACTATACCGGCCACACCAGACCACCGCACCACTCGATGCTCTGCTTGACAGTGACTAGAAAGAAGCGTTAAGGGCCATGTTGATGAACGGCGCCACAGTGGTTCATAATATAAAAATGTTATTTGATATGCGAATAGATTTTAATTATAGGACAAATACGTTGAAACAATAACAGACTACAGGAATATTAGATCAGCATTTTCTTCCCCAAATGGGAAGAGATTTTTATGATAAAGCTATATTAGGGTTAATTTTCTTTAAGATAGGTTAATTAAGCTGTGATTACAAAAATAATATGTATTTTTCTCTCAATGGAATAAAATAATTGACAACATTATATAAAAATGAAAAATTTATAATTTCCCTCTTAGCTATGACAAAAGTTCAGCGAATGAAGAACTGTATTTCATAGTTTCTGAGAAAAGTTTTATAAATTCTTTGACATTGATTTGTGCTTTATGAAACATGTTTCATACGATTTATGAAATGTTTCTTTGGCGACCTCTTAAAGAAAGATTTCACTGTGGTTAAGACATGATCATAAATATTATGATGATAATTCTTTCAGTGTGGCTAAGAACTCAAATTGTGAAGGACCTTTCTTTGGTATGTGAAGCAGAACTGACCATGGCAAATCTGAACGAAATCGGTAGCATTAAGTGTCTGGAGAAAGGGATACAAGTCTGGAGAAAGGGATTCTTCGAAGTTGAAATCAATTTTCTCAACTTGTATCATTTTATCAACAAAAATTAAGAATTTTTCCAAATACTCCTAAAGCTATAAGAGGAATGGAAGATTGTAGTTGTAACAGTCTGATCTGGGTGATGGAATTCCCTGACGCAGTAAGAGGACGTACAATATTTAGAGATTCTAGCTGTACACGTCTAATCAGGGCAATGGTACTATTTTTATTCCTTTTTCACCTTTCTCGTCTTTCTCCATGAAAAATATTAATTGGTAAAGTCCATTTATTTTGAACGTTTACGCATTTTGAGGGATATAAACACCGAATTTTATGATTTCTGCTTCAGTAATTTTATTGGTACAATTTTTATCCCACTTCCCATTTTGGCACTTTCCTTTCGAAAAGTATAAATTATTGTACTTTTTTGTCTCTCGTTCATATTTACCAAACTTCAAGATTTTAGGTGCAGCCGTTAGGTAGGACGATGGTACCATTCTTATCCCTTAAAGTGTGAATTTGTAGAAAATCCCCTCAGTTTGCGTGTCTACCCAATTTGAGGGATGCACACTTCAAATTTAATGTTTCCGACTTCAGTCATTGCCACTTTTATCCCCATTTCCCCAAAAAGTAAAATTTTTGCAAAAATATTTTTTTTTAATTTTACCGCATTTCGTTTGATTATGATGGTACTATTTTTATCCCTTTTCCCCATTCTCCCCTAAAACGTATGAATTTGTACAAATGTGATTGTCCGCATTGATTTTAATGACTACAGCTTGAGTCTTTTTAGATGGTATCATTTTTATCCCTTTTCCCCATTTTGGCACGTTTCCCCCAAAAAGTACAAAATTTTTGCAAAAGTCGTCATTTTGACTCATATTTACCAAATTTTAAGATTTTAGCTGCAGCTGTTTGGTAATCGCAAATATCCCTTTTCGACATTTTACCCCTTAAAGCTGCGAATTTTCTCTCGTGGACGCATCGATGCAATTATAGGGATATACATAGTGAAGTCATGCCGTTTGATTGGTACCATTTTATCCCATGATACCCCCAGAAAAGAACAAATTCTGCAAAATAAGTTTTGGACGCTGTTTATCATATTTCAAGATCTTATTTGCAACCATTTGGTCGTCGCCATGATGGTACCAATTTCTTCCCCATTTTACCCTTAAAATTAAACATTTTGAAAAGTCTTTTTTATTGACAGCATTTTTATTTACCTCCAGAAGTATTTGTTTTGCAAAAAGGTACGGATTTTCTCACTTTTATGGAATTAGGGGGATGTTGGACGAATACTTCCGTTCGATTGGTGCAATTTTATCCATTTTCCTCCAAAATATTTGAATATTGCGAACGTTTTTTTTTACGCTCGGTTTTAGTTTGATTTGTAATATTGGAAATCCCATATTGCTAGTATAGTCCCCCCGTAAAAATAGATATTTCGAAAAATTAGGCATATGAAGAAATTTATGAATCTACGGCAATTTATTTTTGAATTTTTTTTTCTGCCCGCTGCTGCTATAAGTCTGAATTTCATGATTCGTTTGCTTGGTATCATTTTTATTCGAATATGATACTCAATAGCATCAATTCCTAGTAGATAATTTGTTGTCATCTACCAATTTTCACTGCAATTCCGACGTGTCATGAGGTCACATAATTTAGCGTGATTGCAAAAAAGGGTTAGGCAGGCAAACAGATGGACGGCAGACGACAGACTGAGATTTTTAAATCGACTAACCCGATGATTATAGGTAGGTCTGGCTCCTGTTCCACAAAATGGGTTAAGCTATCAAAATTCTTGTTGACTTGACACTAAATTTCGTTAACACCATAATTCTGAAATTAATGTTTCACTTGGAACCACTGTGTTTCGTAGGTGTTAAGGAGTGGCCGAGTTAATCGAGGTTTCACAATTATTACCACCTTTGAGCACATTTGCATCCACTGTGCAGTGGTGTGGTTTGGGAGTGGCGGGGCCTGTGACATGAATACTGAATTCGTAGCTTGAGAAAATATTCCAACATTTACTGGTTTTTAGAAATATGCCGCAAAAGTTTTGCTAAAGGGGACTTTTCCTCACTGCCATTTTTTGATGATGATGCTGCTGCTGGTGGTGATGCTTCTGTTGTTGTCTCTGTATCATGATATTGTTGTGCGGTGTCGGTTGGCACTTTCTGTCCGTCTGTTCGTCTGTCTATCTGTGTTGCTGCTTATTTATTTTTGCTTTTCACTGAGTTGCTGCTGTCTTAAAAATTCCGAAATAAAAAACTTAAGCAATTTCCTGAACCACACAAGCAGCAGCAATGTCAAGTATTTCCGACAATCCACCCAACAAAACAACAAAAGCAACAAAAATAATGTTTAGCATACAAAACATTTTCAAGTTTGATGGTATACGAATATACATACATACGTACATTACAGGGAGTATGTTTGTATGTAAGCAAAACGTTTCTGACGAAAGTCAAAAGAGTTCTCATGCTCCCCTCCCCCACCCCTACACATTTCCCTTTATAAGGATGCGAATGAATCAGTGACTGACTGAAGAAGTACATATTACTTTGGCTACATACAAACATATGTTGGCCATAATGTTTGCCGAATGCTATGTAATGGAATAAGTTTTTAATTGACATCATTGTGGAAATGAATGGTTATGGAGGTTTTCGTCTAATTGACAATAGAAATTAAACATCTAGAGAAACCTCGAAAAGAAAAATTTTGAGAAATTACCACACCACTTGTATGGTATTAATAAGTGAGCATTTGTTGTATGTGTGCTATGTATGTTTGTTGTATGTGCTATTTTAATTTAATTTTGAAAAGTATTGTGTGCAATAAGTACATCCTTGAAACACATGTTCCCGGGAAATATCATAATGATATGGCATCTACGCATTCACATAAATATTTGAAAATAATTCTTCGAACAGCTGAGGCTGAGGCAAGAGTGTATGTGTGGGAAAAATGGGCGGTTAACCAACCCTCTTCCAGGGAAAATCTGAGATTGTAAAATGGGCTAACCACCATCTTCAATTAATCTCACTAATTTTAAGTCGAGACTTAAATATATATTTTTGTGAAAACAGATTCGCAATATAACACCGTACGACAATTTAAAAAAAGTCGTTACACTTCAACCGTATGATATACGTATGCAACTATGGGCAAAATGAAGTTACTTGACATTTTTATACCCTTCAACTCCAGGATGAGAGTATACTAACTTTGTCATTCCGTTTGTAACACCTTGAAATATCGACCTGAGACACTATAATGTATATATATTCTTGATCGTCATAAAATTCTAAAACGATATAGCCATGTCCGTCTGTCCATCTGTTGAAAGCATGTCCAAATTTTCCATAAATGCGTCTTATAGTCGTAGATCAGTTGACATTGAAACTGGGCGAAATCGGTCCATAGGGAAAAAATTTTCCCTCACGAGGACTAAAAATACTCATAATAAGCCCTAGTATTTTAGAGTATTTAAGCATTTTTTTCAATATGTCCGCTTGTACTTACTTGATATTGGGTATGCGCCTTCACCCTATAACAACAATGTGCACATAAAGTGATTTTATTCGTAGGGGGTGAATGGGACAAAAAGGGATAAAAATGGTACATATTAAACGACAACAGCTAGAAACACGAAATTCCTCTAATTGAGTAGATACAAAATATAAAAATATTTTTCCAAATTCGTACTTTTAAAGGGTAAAATGGGAATACAGGGATAAAAATGGTACCATACACACGGCTGCATCAAGAATAATGAAATTCGGTGTATACATTTCTCTGACTGAGTAGACACGTAAAATAAATGGATTTTTCGAAATTCGTTCTTTTTGGGGTTAAAATGAAAAAAGGGGATAAAAATAGTACCGATCAAATGACCGCAGCTACAGTCATGAAATTCGCAGTATACATTCATCTGACTGCGTAGACACGATGAATAAAAGGTTTTTCCAAATTCGTACTTTCAAGGGATACAATGGGTACAGAGGGATAAAAATAGTACCAACTAAACGGCTACAGCTAGAATGATGAAAATCGATATGTACATCCCGCTAATTACGTAGACACGTAAAATAAAGAGATTTTAGAAAGACGTACTATTAAGGGGATAAAATAGGAAAAAGCGGATCAAAATGGTACCAACCAAATGACCGCAGATAGAATTATTGAATTCGTTGTATACATTTCGCTGGCTGCATAGATACGCAAAATAAAAAGATTTTTCCAAATTAGTTCCTTGTACTTTTACGGCAAAAATTGGTTGAATAATGAAGTTATTTTGCACAATATACGTGAGATAATGGATTTTCAAAATTTCTACTTTTGGAATTAAAATAGAATAGAAATAAATCCAACTGTAGCACCCACTATCTACCAATATCTATGGTATTTAAGCTTTTTATATAAATATAAACATATTTATGTTTTCAATAAAAGTGGTTTGAAATAATAAAAATTTTATATTAATTTATAAAATATTTTTTTTAATATCTGTATTTGTTTTGGTTTGTCTATATTAAAGAATATAGTTTTTGTCTGTTATATTACTGCACTTCTACGAAAATCGACAGTCTCTGTGGAATGCAATCCATGGTGGCGGGTAAAAAAGCCCGGAACTTAACGCCGTTTTTACTTGTTAGTTTTCCATTTCCTCATCATGTTGTCCCTTCACAGGACTGATAAGTTCAAAGGATACAGTTTTGCAAAAAAATATTTTATAAACTTGTTCGCAGCCTATGAGAACGGTATTAGTGTCAAATTAAAGAGGAGGGTAACAATTAAAAATACATCAGACATCATGCTTCTGTCTGTATTAGTTCAGCATGAACACCAATTTCAAGTTTAGCCCTTAGTTTTTCTAGTTTATTCATATCTGGATTTTTAAGAAACAACACTTTAAATGGTTGTTAATACTAAACTAATACAGATAGAAGCTTGAAATTTAAATATTTGTAGCACATATTCTCTTTTTTGATTTGGAATTTATACAGTATTCTGTGGAACTTTATAGTCCTTTTCAAGGGCAACGGGATGAGTAAACGAAAAACTAAAAACGCCAATTGCCTCCATATCATCCATAATTTTAGTTGTATATCATCTGGTTCAAGTGCAATATGGACTGTCGGGCAGTGTAATAGAACTTTGTATTAAGTTTTTAATGCCTTGTTCATGTTTCGTATTGAATATTGTTAGCTTATTTAGAGAATTGAATACTGATCCATGATACTTTATGTTTTAACTATATTTTTACATAAATATATAACATGTTTAATTGTGTGCACAACATCTAACCTTGTTTTCTGCATGACTTCCGTTTTAACAAATAATTGTATCGATGTTAGAATCATAACAATTTCCATTTTATCACGTTATTTGATACTCCCATAAAATCCCTGTTACGCCCTTTTGGATTTCAGGTGACAATGTTCAACTACTGTCATAAATATATTTAAATTTACATACCTATGTACGTGTGCATGTGTATGCAAATCAATTCTAAATCATATAGCTTTCAGATTTTATTTTTTACATTTTACACTTTCTCCATCTCTCTCGCTCCCTCGTGAATATGAATACATTTACGGTGTTCATTTAAAGCGCGGAGATGAGTGCCATGGTGATGGCAAAAGCAGAAATGCGAAAAATTTTGATATTAAGAAAATTCCATTATACAAAAATGTTGCCATAAAAGCATATACACACACACACGCATGGAAATTCCGTTTCCTAGAAAACATTTTTTGTCCTGGAAAACTTTCAAAATAAAATTTTAACATTTTTTTCTGTAGAGGAAGTTATGATGCATACGACATCAGTCGTTTGCTCCTCCGGATAGCGCACACATGCACACATTCGAAACGATTTGACAGTCGTATGTATAAGTATGCGGGTGTATGAGTGTTTGTGTGGCATGTCCTTTTTATATTGACGCGTACGTCTTATTTATGTATGTGTAGATGTGTGTTGTATGCCGATGTGTGCAATGAGGCATTGCCATCATCGCCACCACCACCACCACCACCAGCACCACTTTGCAGTTTGTGGAATTTATGTCTAAGAGCTTTTAAATGTTTCCCAATATATTGCCATAGTGCTGGCTGGTATGAAGGAGTGCATAGTTCATACTATGCTCACTCGCTCGCTCGTTCATTCCTTTGGCCATAAATTCCTTCATGTATGACATTGATGTTTTATACGTACGCACATACATACTTACATACATTTATGTATGTCTGTATGTGTGAGGAACATTCATAACTTCACATCATATGTGGAGCCATAAAATACACGCTCTCATGCGTTTGACTCGTGCATGCAAAATTTGTGCAAGTCATGTGTCATGGTTAGGTGAGTCATGACATGAGCTAAGGAAAATTGCTTGAAATACTTCATCAGAATGCTTCAAATGAAGTTTTATGTAGAACTAAAGCAGAAATTTCATGGCAGGGTGTTTAAATGACGTACAACTTCCGGCGTATGTAAGAGAACATATTAAAATTGTATTAAAACGTCTGAAAACGCCTGGGAAAGAGTCATTGCATACTCCGTGGAGTAAAATCACTAAACCTTTCATTTTACAGCCTTCGAAGAATGGTCACCTACGCACATTTCTATCATAAAAGCTTGAAATTCGGTATGCAGGGTAATTGCGTTGACAAGAAAATAAACAGATTTTTCGAAATGGGAAAATGGGGATAAAAATGGTACCAACCAAACGACTGCTGAAGAAATCATTCCTTTGATATGCAACAATTTTTTCCTTTCACTGTTTATTTAGATGGGAAAAATAAAGTCATCATTCGATATTAATAATTCTAGAGTCAAATGAGGGAAAAAAGGATAAAATGGTACCAACCAACTGACATGAAATTGCGTAGACATGTAAAAGAAAGGGATTTTTCGAAATCTGTACTTTTAAGGTGTAAAATAGGCAAAGAGGGATAAAAATGGTACCATCCAATCGGCTGAAGGTGAAACCATGAAATCTGTGATCTCGTGACGTGAAAAATAAAAAAATGTTCAATATTCACAAATCTAGGATCAAATGGGGAAAAAAGGATACAATTGGTACAGACCAATTGGCTGCAGATGGAATCATAAAAATCGGTGTGTACTAAGGCGTACCTCAAAAAAAAGTTCGCCGTACACCTTCGAATAAGAAGTATTATTGAAAGGTAGTTTCAAAAAAAATTTTTTTATTTTTTTATGCCGAACGTAGGGGTCGCGCTTTTACATTTTTCTATATAACTTCTGCATTTATAAACGGATTTTAAAGTGTGATACATCGACGAGGCCGATTTTTTTGTCTTTGAAGTCATTGAGCTCAAGCACCCCCTTCTGGTACTTACCCATCATATCTCAGTTGCTACTACCCTAATGTACCACTCTAATATCAGAAAATTAAAGCTCGCATAAAATCATGAATCATGTTTGAGCTCAATGACTTCAAAGACAAAAAAATCGGACAAAAACATCGATGTATCACACTTTAAAATCCGTTTATAAATGCAGAAGTTATATAGAAAAATGTAAAAGCGCGACCCCTACGTTCGGCATAAAAAAATAAAAAAAATTTTTTTGAAACTACCTTTCAATAATACTTCATATTCGAAGGTGTACGGCGAACTTTTTTTTTTTTACTTGTAACCTGGTACACTGTACTGATGTGCTAGTGAAATTATAAGATTTTTTGAAAATTTTTACTTTTAAAGGAAAATGGAATGGAAATGTTACAAATTAAACAGTTCTAGCTCGAGTCATGACATTTATTGAGCATGTTAACACGTTGAGTACCATTTATTAAAATTCTCTGCCTTTCGCACACGTGTTGTATTATCTTGATGTATGTTTATTGGGTTGAGCTCGAGAAAAATGCTACGCCCACTACTCAGAAAAGATGACTGGATTGTTCAAGGAAGATATAAAAAATCAGAAAAAAAGTGTAACGCCTTGAAGTAGTGACTTAAGACCATATGAATGTTTGTACCAAATCCGTTTTATGAATTTTCAAAATGTTTCAACCATGTCCGTCTGTCTAGCTGGCTGGTGTACACGATAACTCTCGAAAAGAGCTAAGGAATCAATTCAAACTTTGCATGTGGTAATATTTTTCCCGAAATTAGTTTTAGTTTGAAGATGGGCGAAAATGCCACTCCCCTTTGGGTGCCTCCCACACAAACGACCCATATTCCTAAGTTAAATTAAAACTAACGTAACTTTCATACGAATACTTGGAATCAGCTATATTTTGGTATTTAATAATGATTATAATGACTTTAAATGTACTAAATATGACGGGTTTTGCCACGCCCCTTCCAGTAACTCCCAAACAAATCACCCAAAACTAGGTAAACTTAAAGCTGCTATAACTTATGCACAGATGATACAAATTTGATATTTGGCAATGATTTTACAAAAGTTACATTCGCATGGAATATGGGCGATATTGCCACAGCCCCTCTGGTACCTCCCACATAAAGTGGCATTAACTCACTTACCTACATAGCATCCATAGGGGTATTCAAATTCATTTGCAATTAAATATTTGAAAACGTTTTTATAATAACTTTAAACCTAAAAACATTTACGCTTAAGCCACGCCCCTTCTTGTACCTCCCACACAATTGTCTTCATCCAAGGTAAAGTTTAATCTTTCATAAATTTACAATTCTTTTATAAATGTGGAAGCTGGGATCATGTGTCGAGAACATTCTAGTACCTTCCCACTCCGAGAGTGAGTCTATATAAGTCGTTTTAGCCGACTGACATTTTCTTACATGTTATGTGGCACTTTTGCCAGATTTTTTTTAATTAATGTATCCTTGAAAAAACTTTAAATATAAAGATTGATTTTTGGCTTAGAATAACTAATTGGTGTTAGAGGTTGAGAGTCATAGTTGTAGTTTTTCAAAAGGTGTTATAAAAAATAAATGGAAAGAGTCAATCATTTAGGCAGACCAATGATGCCTAAATGATCAATATCGAAAAAAAAATTGAGTCTCTGGCTACATTTTGATGAAAATAGATTAATAAAAATATGGGTTTCAGAACAGCCATTTTCAAACTCATTTTACAAAATCGAGCGCTGCGACGTCCTGAGACGTTCATAATTTACTCCCACAAAATATGACTAGGTTTTCAGTTGTCACCATGAAAAAATACAATAAATGTCCAATATTTCGACCAATAACACCGTGCTACAAAAAGAAATATGTAGAAAACGCTGGCAATTGATAGTATATTTCTAGTAGGTATTGTCGAAAAGAACAGGAATCTGTTTTTGAAATTTGACAGACACCCCAAAAATCTTGAGTTACGGGTAAAAATCCGGTTTTCGTATCTTTGCAAACTTATAAACCTTTAACATAGTTGGTTATCAACCGATTAACATTCTCTACGAATTTGGAAAAAAGAAACCTGAAGCTTTCGATAGATATAAGAAGACTTAAGAAATCTGTGTACTTTTGTCCAGCAAACACACTTTTTAAACAAACAAAATAATGTGCAACAATTTTGTTTGTTAACCGTACCACAAGTAATCTTATTTAAATAACACATTTAGTAAGGAGTAAAACGCCGCCTTGTATTAAAAATTTCGCCAGTAATTAACTGATGTATTGAAGTTTTTATAAATACCAATTTTTGGCAAAAATACAAGTTTTCGTCGTTCCAGTTCACATCTATCATTATTTTACGAATTGAAATCCAATAAAAATACTTAAAGTTCTTAAAAATAAAAATTCTTCAAAATAAAAAACTTGTAAAAAAACATGGCGATTATTTTAATAAAAAAATCCCAATTTTGGAACACATTTTCCCCATTTTGGGAATTCGGGTATTTTTTGGGAAAATGGGAAATGTAGCAATATTTTCATAGCTTTTATCACTTTGGCGAATTTTAAATATTTTTATTGGACTTTAATTCGTAAAATAATGAGAGATGTGAACTGGAATTACCAAAACTTGCATTTGTGCAAAATTTTGGTATTTTTAAAAACTTCAGTAACTCAGTCAACTACTGGCGGAATTTTTAAGAAGATATTTGCTATAGCAAACAAATGTCACAATTTGGCTAAAACATATCATAATTTGCCTAATACGATACTGTATTTCTACGTAAAATCAATAGCCTCTAAGGGGGTGGTATAAGTGCGGAATACACGCCTTGGTGGAGGGTGTAAGATTCGGATAGACTGAACTTAACACACCTTCTACTTACTTTATAATAACTCTGCACAGTGAGTAACAGGAATTTAGTTCACACATGTTGCGAAATTAAAATGTTGCATACACTTCGGCACAAACTTTTCATATATATACATAGAATAGCTAACTAAAATAAAATTATGTTAACAATGTTCTATCCCTCCCTTTAGCAGTTTGTCTTAATTAACCTTAAATTGTTTTCAACAAAATTTTTGGTTATTCCACGAAATCACTTCCAGTTTAAATGGCAAAAGTATACCTCAAAAATTGTCAGTCTTCATATTTAAACAAAAAATATTTAAAGAATCCCCACATTCTTCAAAGAAAAAAATCTAGCAACACAAATATTTCTCATGTTTTACTCACGCGTAGTGTGTATTAAACAAAATCTTTGTTTCCATACTTACTTTGCGGCAAAGTAATACATCTAGCTGCAGCTAGAATCCTGAAAACTTTATCCTTGCACCACTCGAATGGGAAAGCAAGCAAAATATAAGTTCTTATCGTGAAGATGTTGCTGCGAAAAACGAATTTACTTTGGCAAAAGTTTTCAGCATTAAAGGAGGGCAAAGAAAAGGGCTCAAAGAACCTTTATGGAAATTTTTATTGTTTAGTAGCTCGCAAGGCAAATTCACAACCCCCATCGCCCAAAAAGATATATATAAGCTAGGGAACAGTGGAGGAAATTAAAAGAAGGACAATTTGTTATTTAACAAAAAATTAAAGGCAACAATTTGTCTGGGGATCTGAGTAGATACAATACCAAATACAATAAAGGCAGCGCAATGATGTGGCTCTTATGGGGGTTTTAAATTGTCAGAGGATAAGATACGACGTGGTTAGAATGTTTTTGAAATAACAAAATTTTCAAATATCTTCAAGAATTTTCCCATTAACGGTGAAGTTATATTAATTATTTATTATTTGCCGCGTTAACTCTTATTGCTTTACTATGTCTATTTATTCTAAAAGTAATAGACAAATTTAGCTCACAGACGACTTGATCCAGGGACGCATTATTTTGCAAATCATAAGTAAACCAATTATTTGTTTATTTTTATGGAACGCGATCCAACCTAAATTCCCCAACCTTATGTGGATAACACTACAAAAAAGAATAAAATAGAAAACTCTGGCAAGTGATATTGTGATATATATATATATATATATATATATATATATATATATATATAATTATTGAAGTTTTTATTAATACTGAATTTTTACAAACATACATTCCAGTTAACATCTCTCATAATTTTACGAAATACATAGCCATCCGCAGTTTTTGCATTCAAAAGTACAAAAACATATTTTACCTTTTATATATTTAAGATGGCCAAAATCAATCTTGATTCATGGTAGATCATAACCACGTTTTAATCCTCGTATCACCGAAAAACTTCTTTTAAAGCTAGCTGGGCTTGGAAAGCTTATTGTAACTTGCATAAACATTTTTATCAACCTCAATATAATGAAGATTATTCGCTTATAAAGTCTTGAGGACATTTGATAGCACTAATTTACGCTGTTAGCGATCCATTATTAATTTGTATGATACTTTAATAAGGGCGTTTCTCATTAAGACTGGATAGCAAAGCTGCGATAACAAAAACGTAAGCAAAAAGTTTAACTTCCAATCAATGGAAAAAAATAATTAATCACATTGTCGTCAAAAACAATATAAAAAAATAATTTTATATTAAAATTTGTTAACTTAGCCTGGATAACTATCCAAAATAAATGGAATTATAGCTTAGAGCAAAAATATCCATTTTTTTTGCAAATTTGTTTTTGTTGTAAATGCCGACAATGAGAAAAATATTTTTTATTTTGAGTAAAAAAATAACTGTTTATTAACGAGTTCAGTATCGCTAACATTTTATCCAGATTTGAAGGAAAACATCTCTAGTTATTATAGACAAATTCAGAAACTCCATTCAAATCAAGCAGCAATTTACTACCTTAGTTAGACTTTCATATCTGAGCTTCAAATTTGCAGTAAGTTCTGACAACCGCTCGATTTTCAAATCACATTTTTGCCGATTTGGATTTTCGAAATTTTTCATTTCTATTTCAAATGACATTGTTTAACAAAAAATCCTCTTCATTTGCTCGTCAGTAAAGAAAGACAATTGAAAAAAGTTGTTTTAAAAACAAATGCGAAATTTAGAAACTCTAAATCGCCAAAACAATGCGATTTGGAAATCGTGCGGTTGTTAGAACATGGCCGACAATCATTTACTGTGTAATAAATATTTATTTTTCCAGTATTCAAATGCTGCCATATTATCCGATGACGACTAAATGTACAAATGTTTGTTTTTATACAATTAGTTTTTACCTACTGTTGAATCAATTCATCTTTACGAAATTCTTATAAGCTCTAAGTAAATGCCATTATTTTGCAAATTATTCAATATATTGTTGGTAAATGTATTCCTATAATATTTAATGGCATTTATAGATGCCGCAACTGTTTCATAGGCATTTCCGAATGATTAGATTTAATAATCCTAAAACCAACACGGAAACGTGCTGCACATGTTGCCTCCTCTACATATTTTTTTACCAGCATATTTTTTTATTATCGATCTACAATTTTCGTACCTGCAACTCCGTCTAGTTGTACAGAGTCCCCAAATATTTTATGTGTATGGCATTGCTATATAGAAAAAAATATTTAAAACGTCCATATTATTCGACCATTATTAAATTTACACGTTTGAAAACATTGTAGGTGATGTTTAGGTTGGCCATGTTTCTTAAAGAATTCACGTTGTCTTTTCCATCTATCAAAATTATTCACAGAAGTATAGCTAGATTCCATGTTGAACAATGAGTTTTTATGTGTAAACACCCCTCATATTGGCATTGATAAATTAAAAAAAAAAATAGCTGAAATATCTGGGGGCTAAAATACTTCTGGGTGGTATTAGACCACCCCAGCCACCCCCTTCCTGTGCCTATGATAAATGATAATGCATAAAATGTATTGAACTAATGTAATT
This sequence comes from Polietes domitor, assembly GCA_947397865.1. Lineage (NCBI taxonomy): Eukaryota > Metazoa > Arthropoda > Insecta > Diptera > Muscidae > Polietes > Polietes domitor. The sequence goes on from OX377618.1 coordinate 169,206,626, forward strand.
GGCTGTATATTTCATTGTGTTACTGAATGTCCATCCATTTTCTCGATTCCATACCTCCGGCATTAGGGACGAAAGTATGCTAATTTGGCAAATAAAAATATGAACTTATATCCGTTTCGTCGACTGTAAATGTGGGTGGGTGTGTATATATATTGCAGGACTTCTTCACGCACACACTCGTGCCCATGTCGTAAGTGTTTACGTGTTTGTACATACATTTACACTTTTTCCTTTCCTTTGTGTATCGTTTTTCCACTTGTACCCGACGCTGTTAGTAGTTGTTCTTTAAGAAAGAAACGAAAAGTGTTTGTGATGTTATTATTACCAAAAGGCACCATGTGCCTTGCCGGGAAGTACATAGTATGTGTGTGTGGCCTACCTTCCTCCAGACTAAAGCACGCACGCACATTTCCTTCCTCGAGGCACGCATGCAACCACTCCAACACACACACACTTGACAATAAGTATATGATGATGTGTACATTATATTACTGTGTCATGTACACATATTCATTTGAATGTATGTCTGTATGTACGAGTGTGCCTTGGTGCTTATTTTGGTTACATTGGTTTAATGATATGTTCACCGAAAGCGGAAATTAAATGTGAATCATCATCACCGCCCATTTGACATTTTAGTTTCAACCACACATACCCCCATATATTTTCACATATATTCAAACATATCAAATGCCGAAATTAAATGTTACAAGAGTCAATGATAATTTGGCGATGTAAATCTCTAAGTCTGTTTGTTGTGTTTGGGGGGGGTGTTATGTGTACGTAGGGGAGCTCTTCTAGGAAGTGACAGACCCTTATTCAATACTTTTCTTTTTGCTGTGACGGAAATACATTTCACTGTGGTGTCAATTGCTTAAGATATAAATGAAATGAAATACTTGCTTTGTAGATATAAGTATGATAAATTCCTAAATAAAAAAGAGCCGCAAAGTGTTGCCTGCAAACAACATGTTCAAAGGTAACACTTGAGGGTTAATAAAGTTAATCCACTACATGGCAGAACAACGAGTTGTCACTGTTGAGGTATTTTGGGGACTAAATCTGATATTAGTATAGTTTATAATAAAAAAAATATTATATTCAGTTTGGATCATTGAGGGTTAAAATAAGGCAGATATTTCGAAAAAAATCAGACTAAGCGATGAAAATTATTTCTACTTTGAAGACTTTGCAAATCAGTTCGGAAAACTCAAACTCGAAAGCAGAGGCATCAACGTGTAACTCTTTTGATGAGGCTTTTGGGATAGAAGCGATATTGAACCATTCTTCTTTGACGACAATTAAGGAAAATTCCCTCCACTCTCTACCAAATTACCAAACCTAGATGTTTTAAAGTATCGGTCAAATTTTATTGTTTCGATGCTACCAACAGTCGAAATCCGTTTTTGATTTTGATGACCCTTAAATGTACTTCATTATTGGCCAGAGTACTTTGTCTTGTATAAAAATTCCACAAGTCCTAAAACGGGGAAATTAAATCGCAAAAAGTTGTCAGATTACAATGAAGATTCATTTCCAAATGGATTATAGGTTTCGTTGTTTTTACTGGGCTAGGGCTACTTCCAGAAAATAACAGCAACAAAGTACATAATTAATTTTTGGCTAAGGAGTGAAAATAAAATCTTTGCACATTAAAAAAAATAAAATAAAAAGGAAGCGGAATCGGAGAAGATTTGTTTTTTTAATAGTTTGAAGTACAAACTAAATTATTATTAAAATAAATTTCACCCAATTTTATGATGTTTTTTTCAAAAGTTACAGAATTAATTCCGGTTGATTTGGTACATAAATAAATAATTTAATTAAATAAATTATTAACGCCCTTTCCGTTATTTTATAGTTAGCGTGCCCTTATCCTATGGTGGTAATTATAATTATAAAATCGTTTATTTTTATCTCTTATTTTAACTGCAAACTTTTCAAGTAATATTTGCTCTTGTTATTCTGACTTTTTGTATTTCAATTTGTCGGATGGCAACACTATACTAAATATTGGATATAACTTTTTGTTGTCATCAGAACACCACTGATATCTTGCTGTTGCTCTAATCTTATCTACGAACAGTGGGTTAACCCACTGAGAATTTGATCGTAGACAAAACCTGGACATAGCACGTTGTTAGCATGAGAGCCACTGAGAATTAAAATTGAAAACGCCCAGTGTTATTGCGGCCGTCGGTGGGTTAAATAAATGATTGCTCTCTTTTAACTTGCGGTAAGCCTTCACTATCAATTGACACACATATAAGTGAACCGACATTAGAGTGGGTTTTCCAAAATTTTTAAACGTTCAAAATATACCATTCAACAGTTTGAATATGACTGAATGTGAAACGGAACAGAATTTTGCGATTTAGGGGGATGGGGGAAAATGTACCCGTGAAACGCCGGGTAATAGATCTAGCATTCAATAAAAATATTTTTTTCTTATTCATGTGTAGGTTCTCTGAACCCCATATGCGACAATTCTGCATACTGACACTGAAGGCTGATCTGAAGTCCTATCTCTTCTCGAAAATTTTCCACGTAAATTTCTTACAATTTGCATTAAAGACTCACTACTTTGTAAGTAAGGTTTTAATATTTCCCAATCTGGTTCGATATACCAGAAAATAAATAGTAATATGCCAAAGTCAAAGTAATCGGTAGATCAAATTGAACATATTAAATGAATAGAAATATTTAAAACGACGTATAGGTTGCCTGGATTCAAAAAGTTGTGGATGTTCACGACTAAAATTAATATTTCACTTTTATCACTGTCCATTAGTGAGATAGACATTTTACTTTTTATAACACTACCCGCTCTAATAAAAAATAGGTAAGCGATAAGGTTTAAAATAGACACAGCTGTTTGTATTTATATCAGCCTTTGGTTAACTTTAAAATTTAAAAAATAACAAAACAGTCAGTTAATTTTCTCCTCACTCCGACACTCGACTTTAAAGAAATCTGCCAACGTTAATACTCCGTTTTGTATTTCCATTAATTCCCTGCTACATAAAAAACAAAACAATACGCCGGCAATTTATTTAGCTGATTTGTTGCATTGATCATTGTTGCCATTGTCGCCTTAATAATTGAATATACGAGTACATATTAACAAGTGTTGACATGAGTAAATATCTGTTAGATTTGGCAAATCCAATGCGTAAAATTGACAAATTTTTCGAGGGTGAGTTCAATACATTCCCATATGCATGTATGTTTGTATGTCAGTATGCCAATACACGAGTACATACATACATATTTAAACACTTGTGTACACAACGAGTGCTTACGTTCCGATTCCCATGTATGTACACATTTATTATGTACGATGTCGTCTGTCCACGGTTACATACGGTTGGTGTGTGTGTGTGTGGCACACTCTTGATCCGTATTTTTGTTGCCATCAATTGCGTGTTGCAATTCACTGCTGGCTGTCTGGCTGGCTATAGTAGATCCAGAGCGATGTGAGGAACACTCAAGCGAACATTTGATTTATACTTTACGAACGTTTGTGTTATCTAATCATTTCCATTTTTCAATATACCCCAACAATGAAAGAATAATAGCACGCAATCGTTTATCAATGAAATATTACAGATATTTTATGTGTCATTCACATACATACATACAATGTTTACATGCGAATGTACATATGTATGTACGCACAGGCGTCAGACAATGGACAAATTAATTGTTGAATTATGTAGAGTAGCATTTATCTATTGTGAAAGCGAATTGATTGAAAAGCCAGAACAGTGAATGATTAAATACATTATTAATTGTTTGAGAAGTGAAGAGACACACACACATGTCTCCGTCCAATGAAGAATTTTATGGATAACACGATGTACGAAGGAAAATGTTTTCGTGACTTTTTCGAGTTTGCTGTAAATTATGACCTAAAACTTTAGCATATTCTTCTACCACCATTCAAAATTTTAAATTAGAATCGACTATAATAATAGTACTGATTATTTTTCAAATTTCTGGTTTTATCGGAAATGTTGATCTTTGTCATTTAATAATAGATAATATGGGTCATACTGTCATTCATATGACTCGATAGTACCTCATCCGATCAAACCAAATGTTCATTACATTTTCGATTGTTCAGGCTCGAATCTCTACAATTGCAACTTGGATTTCATGTTTCAACGCTTCAATTGTCTGTGGATGGTTTGCGTAACATTTATCCCTAATGGCTCCCCACAGAAAATTATCCAAAGGCCCCAATTCCAGCTCAGAGGCGGCCAATTGACATCACAAGTTCGGCTGATTTTTCGATTTTTAAAAACTGAGCGTAAAATGTCGATGGTAGCGTTGGCTGTGTGACATGTCATTCTCTTGAATTTTTGGAAACAAAAATTCCTTAAGCATGGCGGCTCCTTGCTCATTTTTGAAGAAAAATGGTCCAATGATGCCGCCGGCCCAAATTCCACACCAAACAGTGACTCGTTGTGGATGCATTGGCTTCTCATTAGTCACGCGTGGGTTCTCTGAACCCCATATGCGGCAATTTTGCTTATTGACATAGTCACCGAGATGAAAATGAGCTTCATCTGAAAACATAATTTTTCGGTAAAACTCTTCATCACCTGCCAAACAATCTTCAGCCCATTGGTTTCGTAAGGTTTCAGTTGTTGGACCATTAGAACTTTGTAAGCCTTCTTTATGTTAAATTATTCTCAAATGAGTGCGAGAAATGTTCAGTTCCTGAGAACGATAATAAGTTGTGTTGATGTTCTTGAACATTCTCAGCCATAGCAGCAATGTTTTCGACTGAACGCACTGGACGAGAACGTACACGGGTTGGTTTGTCCAATAACGATAAATTTTCATGAACTCGCTTCACAAATTGACGCATAAACTGAATTAAAGGCCGATCTTCTTCTCGAAAATGTTCTACATAAATTTATTAAAGTTTGCGTTAAAGACTCACTACTTTGGAAGAAATTATTTTATATTTTCCAATTTTATTCGAGCGTATAGCGTTCCATTTTGCAAATTACAAACATAAACCTGAAATTAAAAATAAAAATGAATTTAAAATTTTTAAATGTCCCACCCTATATAAATAAAATGTTTTTTAGCGGGGACGAGTGACTTTTTGAGTTTGCTATAATTTATGACCTGAAAATCAGCATATCCGTCTATGAACCTAGTTTCTTACTAACAGTTTACATGTCGAATTTAGATGTGCAATTTTAAAACGTTATCTTGTGGATAGCACTATAGAAGTAAAATGCCCATATGTCATCATCAGTTGTCAACTCTATTATATGTGTAAATACATGTCACGATTTAATTTAAAAATCCATACTTTGCTTTCCTATAAAAGCTGCTAGTAATCTAGTAATTAAAATCTAATTGAACTACGTTTACAAGTGCGCTTTAATGGTTTCCATTAGTACGTCCGAAAGTAATTCCCTTTACAACTAGAAAAGAAAACCATCACAATTGCTCTAAAATACAAAAAAATCTTTTGAGGGATTTGCAGATTTCCCCCCCTTTAAACCTTTTTTGTTGCCTCTACCCTTCCACTAGCGCCGCTGTTCTGATGAATTTTATTACACATTTAATTAGCATTGAAAATATGCTTATTATTTCCGTTTTCTATTTCAATTTCTGTGTTTTAATTTTCATAAAGAGCTTCCCCAGAGAGAAGGAGCGAGAGATAATAGATACCGTCTTGTGCAGCGGGCGTTTTTTCCTCTTTATGATTATTTTACATTGCGCCCACAGGCTTCACAAAATTAAGAACAAAATACCGTTCATTTCCAGGAAACCAGTACACCCATAAATGCTGGGCTTGAGGAAGGAAGAGAAATGTGCAAAAAACGAAAGAGTTGAAAATTAATGAATATAGTAATTGTAAATACATTAAAAATCAGTTTAAGCGTGGAGGAGAAAAAAACGCGTTAAAACAAAGGGCTGGCCTGCTGCGCTGCTTTATGGAGTGAGGGATGAAGAAAAAAGGGAACTTAATTAAAGGTTTATATGCAGTATGCACGAGGAATGTTAAAAATATGGGGAATCATCAGTTGAAAAACAATAAGCATATACAAAATTAGTAGAGGGTGGTCCAACTCAAAGTTTATTTTTAAAAATTCAAGGAAATTAAGGAAAATTATTTTTTAATCTTGTAATGGAATAATTCGAGGCCTTTGAGCAAAAATTCGCATAAGGCTTGCTACGTGAAATATAGAGTTGTTGAGATCAATATTGAGTCAATGTTTTAGGACTGAGTAACACTCCCGACTACGACATTCTCGTATTGCATTGTCGTCTTTTTACACAAATTTGTTCACAGCAGTCGTGATGGGTGTCTCATTTCGGTCAAAGCTTCTTTCAATAATCGTACTGTTTAGACATTGTCATAGCATTGACATTGAAATATGTTGGTGTTATTTCTCAACGTCGTAATCGCGAAAATATGATACTGACTTCATGTCAATATTTCGAGCGCGAAAGAGCTGTCACTGTCAAAACAACATATGATTCAAAAAGAAACCACTAGATGAACCACCTTTTTATAGTATGCACCGAAGCAGAAGCTGCCCTTTTACTTTGTTATATGCCGCAAGTATTGAAGGATATGACATCTATATTTATAAAAGAGAATGCCGTCCGTGTGAACACGCAAAACTTTATAACGGATCGTCTGATTTTCACGATTTTGGGCTTGATGAATTCGTGTTGGCCCAAGGAAGGACATAGGATGTAAAATTGGTTCATAAATATTACTGACCACGAGAATGATAAATATGATGCCGAAATTTGGATTTTCATTTTATGTGTGTGGCAGTAGTGTTTTTTTGAGCCAGAAGGCTGCAAATTGGAACGTATATATTACTGACCACAAGAAAGATAAATATGATGCTGGAGTTTGAATTTTCGTTTGGTGGGTAGTTGGGGCGTGGCAAAAGTGTCTTTTAGCTAGAAGGCTGAAAATTGGAACGTATATATTACTGACCACGATAATATCAATTTTAATTTTACCATTTTTGTTTTTGCCTGGCGAAGCGGGCGGGGTTCAGCTAGTATAATATATAAATAGTTCATAAATTGCTGCTGTATGTGTACCCTCTTGCCAACATTACTTCAAAATAAAATTCTCTTATATTCTAAACGCCCTAGTTAAAAGAAAAAAATATATTTGATTATTTACGAAATTTTTAATTTAACCCTGAGAACAGCCACTGCCGCTTAGTTGCTCTCAAATGCCCCCCCAATTATCTCAATGTCTACAACTGAGAACTAGACAGGACGACAAGACACGAAACTTATTAAGTTGCATAAATAATATTGATAACACCGTACAACAATTTTCAAAAAATACTTGAACGGGTGACATTCGTCTGAAACTATTTTAAATACTTAAATATTATGTTAACGGTATATACGTCAAATAAAAAAAGAAAATATTTGTTAGATTAGCATTAAGAACCATTTCAAATTAGTTTTCCCCTTAGTTTATTTAGTTGAAATGGCTGTTACAGCTAAACGAATACAGATAGAAGGGCGCAATTTGAAGTATTTTTAACAAATACTCTCCTCTTTATTTCTACACTTATACCTGTATCATAAATAAGTATTTATTAAAAAAAACTTTATCCTTTCACAGTTTATTTTCCTATGAAGGGGCAACGGCATGAGGAAATGAAAAACTAAAAACGTCAATTAACTCCATTTCGCCTATAGTTTCAGACGTTTATCATTAGGTTCAAGTGTAATATTTAGTGTCGGACGGTGTAATAATACATACTCGGACGTGTACAAACAGATTATTTTCAAACTTGTTATCCCTTTCGTTATACTCGTCTTGTATTTCTCTGAGCGGGGGTGTAATAACAACCCCAATTGTGGTCGTTTTTTGGCCTCCGAAGTCTAACACACATATTAGATTATTTATAGAAAAATCGATATTTATGTCTACGAAACATATTCCGTTTTATGTGTTCAAAGCGTGAACACTAGTGTGGGTATCCGAAAAAAAAAATCAAAATGATGATGATAATATTTTTAAATAATCAATACTATATTTGGCGAAGGAACCACTGACGGGCTAAATTTATATATGAACACAGACTTATATATACTTATCTGTATTTTAGTTTATGTGGAAAAATGTGGTTGGGTATGTGATAGGAATCATATTTTTAGTCATAAGTTCATTGTACGAGTATTTCGAAACTTTATGTGTTACATTTGTCATTTCTTTAAAAAATGTGATTTCTATACCGTCCTGGATGTTCGTAGTAGCTCATTCTGCAATATAAGACCAAGAAAATTATATACACAGGTCATTTTATACTGACAAAAATTTGGTTCAGAGGGCCAAAAACATCTGTCAAATTGAGAAAAGCCAATGGATATTGGATGAAATTAAAAAAATCGACACAGGATTGAGTCAAAATTAAAATACGTTATAATTGTTTGGAGAGTCGCATCTACAAAGTCAGAGTAATATATAAATCGAATTTCGTAAAGCTTGCAGTTTGATTTCCAAAAATTCATTTCTGTTGCGCGTTTCCACAATCAGAGGAATGTATACACCAAATTTGTTGATTCAAGTAGCAGCCATTTGGTCGGTTACAATTTTATCCCTTTTTTGTAATTTTGCCCCTAAAAGTACGAATATGGATATATTACTTTATTTTTCGAGTCTGGGCTGCTAGAGCTACTTCTCTTATACTAGCTGTATCTGTTTGTTTGGTATCATTTTATCCCCTTTCTTCCTGTTTTCCTCTAAAATTACATATTTCGAAAATTTGCTATATTTTGCACATTTATACAATCAGAGGAATGTACAAAGCGATTTTTTTTTTGATTCTAGCCGCAAATTTAGTCGGTACCAATTCATCTCATTTTCCTCATTCCCTCCACCTAAATTTCGGACCATTTGGGCGGCACCAATTTTATCCCTTTTTGGTCATTGTGCCCCTATAAGTAAGAATACCGAAGTACCATTTTAAGAGTCTGGTCAGCTAAAGCGATTTAGTGCACAAATTCATTTCTTTTTCCTCATTCCCCACCACCTGAATTTCGGAAAAATCCCTTTATATTACGGTACATGCGATTAGAGGCCATTGTTGTTTCACTGTTGCCATATTTATTCTTTGTTGTCCCATTCTACCCCCTAAAAGTATGGATTGAATTAAGTTCACAGGTCGATGATTCAACGTGTTAAAAACTTCCTATGGTGGAGAGCATAAAAATTATATGTTTTAATGTTAATAAAATTATGGCTACATATTAGTATCTTTATATGAAATATTTATTAAATTACCTTACGAACAAGGTGGGAAAAACTAAAATCGGTTGTCGTTAACCCCCGATTAGCTGTTGTCTAAATTTCCTATTATCGCACATGTTCTGAGTTTTGGGTCGATTTGAATCCGACAAAATATCTCGAATTCATGGTTGCAGATTTGTATTTTTGCTTCGAAAACCTGAACATTTTCACTCTAGATGGTTCATGGTGCAATATTACGCATTATCTCAAAGTTGCTCAAAATCGATTAAGTATCATGTTTGTATAACTCAAAAAGCAACATCGGTGACATCTATATCTGAACCGATTTACTTCAAATTCAATAGTGTTCGTCCTTGGAGAGAGCAACAATTGCGACCCTATCTCTATCATAATGGGTGTTGACAAGTGCCCATGCAACAATACAAATATTTTAAATATTTCACTGAAATATATATCCACTATATTCATGTTTACAAACAAACAAATGAAAATGTTTGGACAGTTTGGTGGCTCGCTATTGAACTATCCTATAGTTCATCTAACCAACTTATTTACAACTTACCCCAGCATTATTTGTTGCTTTGGCGGTTGTAATAAAATTGTGTTCCCCATCTCTTATTGACCTGCTCTAATATATTTTAAAACATGTTATATTTACAATCAAGTTATTTATAGAATGAACATAACATACAGTACATTCCTACATGCATCAAATTCATGTCATATTTTGAGGTTCCCCCAGCCAAATAACCAAACAATTTACGGTTTGTCTAACCAAAGTTAACACAGGATGAGTCTGTCACATGACAGCAACGTATGTACGGGTAGAAAAAAGCGCTTCTCTTATTTTGTTTTGGATATTTGCTTAGGATGTTTTCTCGCATGGACCATGGTCACAGGATACCATTTAAAATATGACCACATTTTCTTACTTGGACATAGATCCCTTTTTTGTAATAAACAATTTGTGTCTTTTGAATGGGGGGGTGAGAATGGTTATTTTCTTGTTAAAATAAAACAAAAGGACCGTTTAATTAAAGGGTGTCATTTCTATGTTATATGTATGTGTGTGTATATATGCAGTTGTTTGACGCTTTCATTTCCTGTGTACCCTGGACGAAGAAGGGTCCCTTTTGCGAGCCCAAGTGCTTCTTAATACTTTGTGTTAACATATGCCACAGAGTTATTATTTTTGTATTACGTTTTAAAATTCTTGTTCACAGCAACTTTGATGCTCGATGCGTCTCTAGAGTAAAATTTACCCCTCTTATTATTTTTCCAATGGAATGTTTGCTGCTCCTTTTTGACGGTTGACAGCAAGCAGTCTTGTTTGTGCAAAATGTGAAATTAAGTATTTGATTGTCATAGTTTTGAGGGGTGAAAGCAGCTTACTCGTATCTTTGAGTACTATTCCTATGCTTCTGTCTTTCAATCTTAAATTGTAAACTATTTTAAGAATTTTTTATTTTCATTACATAGTTCTAGATTATTTAATTTATTTTAATTACATGTTTTATGGGGTTCAAAGCAGATTGTTGCTAACCAGAAACCTTTTGTCAAGAGTTGCTGGATATTTTTAACAAGAAGTGAGTATACCTTGACAATGTCCAGGGTGGCTGGAGTAAAGGGTATTTGAAAGAAACTAAATGTACATTATACTGGCAGTAATTATAGCCAATGGGGCAAGAATATTAAATATGAAGTAGACCTTTCAGTTTCATTTGAATAAAATATTTTAAATATAGAAAGAACTATGACTGTATATAAGTATTAACCCATTAAATTGAAGGCACTTAAATTTATTTTATTTTAAACTGCTCTTTGCAGTAGGTGACTAACCCAAATTCCACTTAAATAATAGGATTCAAAACCTATTGGACTATTTCAAGTTTATTATCCAATTTGCTCTCCCCATTGAACTGGTACAGCCCTTTGGTTTTTACACTCCCCCTTCCCCTCTAAAAATTCACTTCAAAGAACCTGGTGTTAATTGCATCTTCAGTATTTGGTTGTTTGTAACGTAGCACCAAGTCTGCTTCGTTGTCTTTTTAATTCTCATCTTTTTTGTATTTTTGCTGAAAAAGTTTTATAAACTTAAGTTCATTAAAGTTAAGTAAACTTTTTTTGCTAACAAAATGTATATTAATTATAACAAAATTTTAAATATGGGCGTAATAAGATTACAATTAAGAAGACTAAAGTATTAAAAACAAAAGCACACACATGCACACATGTACTCGTCTCAAAACATCAGTGAACTTGTGTATGTTTAACGAATGTCGAGAGCATTTGAAATTTAATTTAAATTATTTGAAATGTTGGCAGACATTAAACATTTGTAGAATTTAAAAAAAAGTGACAGAAGGAAATTTTGTATGTGAAGACAAGGAAATTGTGTGTTGAAAAACTGTGAGTATTACTATTGCTTGAGTTGTTAGCATCCTTTGCCAAAACTAAGTCGCTAAAGCCCATATGACACTCACTTTTTTGTGACTTTCTATACCCCTTCTAATAGGATGAGGCTATACTAAGTTTGTCATTCCGTTTTTAAAACCTTGAAATAAAGTATATATCGTTACCAGAAATATAAATGTAGCATCATTTTTATAAATTATACAGGAAGTGCAAAAATCTTTATAATTTGATTTTCAAATTATAAAGATTGTGGTTGCAAGAACGATTTTTAGGATAGTACAATTCTGATATAATAATATAATAATGTCATCTTAATAATAAAAACGTTCATGTATACGTTTGTGAGAGCATCAGACACCATAGGTTCGGTTGCAGTTTGAACCCAGTAGGTGGCGATCGGTTGGATTTATGTTGAATATGTTAATGTGTGGGCCAATTTAACTGAAATTCAAAAAGTATTTTTGTTTGATGATGAGTAAAAATGTATATATAAATCGCTTTTATGCTAGCCTGGCGAAGCGGTCGGGTTTAAATTAGTTACATCATCAATAAGGTTACATTATAAAGAAATATTGGACTATAGCGTAAAAATTGTTATGTTTCTCAAACAAATCTGTTCTTGGGACATACTGAATTTTGTTTTGCATTGTTTTATATTTTTAACAAGAGAAGGCTATAATTTTGTAAGCATGTATTAAATAAAAATTTTGCTATAATATACAACTTGTATTTTTCGTTTCTCGAGCTCTACCAAAATACCCACATCTTTTGTCGAAAAAGATCGATTTTCCAAAAACATGTACGAATTTTAACCCTAGCAATTTGTTGTATATGTTACGTGTAATTTTGATGTTTAAGACTGAAGAGCTTTATTTACAACTTTGGTGTCTGCGGTGAACTCCACTGAAAAGTTTCATTAGTGTAATGCTCCCTTCAACCACTGTAAAAAGAAACGCAGACCAACAGGACTATAAGTTTATTCTGTAGAAATTGTCTATTCAACATGCCCTTTCAGAATTATAGGGTCGATACTAAGTCAAAGACATACATTCGTTGCGAAAGTTCTGACGAGATGGGGTAGCACCCATCGAAACTGCGAAGTCAACTTTTAGCTGCAACAATAAAGGTCTCACTTTGCCTTTTTGCTAATTTTGGGTTCTGCTAAAGACTTCAGCACAACCTTTGGTTAAACCAAAATAAATGACAACACATAAAAATAATAATTTTAAAATCTCAAATAACAAAGTACTCGATGAAATACGGGATGATATACATAAAAATTTTAATTCAAAAATCTAATAATTGAGCTTTCAGACTTCATTGTGATGTTCGCATTCCTACGCAGATTACTGTGTAGGAATGCGAATACAAGTTATTGAATTTGTTGTATCTCTTTCTCAATAATATTTGTTCGATGTGTACATTCCTCTGATTGTGTAGGTGCGAAATATAAATGATGACATTTTTCCTTTTAGGGAAAATTTATTGAAGGGGTAATTCCCTCAAACGTATGCAGTTCGAATCATAAAATTCGTAAAAATGTACATTCCTCACTCTGTGAATGGTCGTATTTCTCCTATTTTTCGTGCAAACAAACATGCGAAAAATTTTTTCCGAAAAACCAAGTAAAAAAACGAGCTAAATCAATCTAATGAATAAGTTTTTAGCTGAGGAAAATTTTACTTGATATAAGGACATTTTTTTAAAGTATCGTAGAGTATTTTTAGAGTTCGTCTCAGATTAAATTTACACTATTTTCTTGGGAATCCACAAATCCTTTCACATATAATTCATGCATTCTAATTACCTACATTCTTTTAATGATTGATTAATTACTAATGATTATTTTCTCTCCCTCTCTCTTTATCTCATTTTAGGTGAGTCAACATTTTGAATATTTTGTACGAGCATATATGCTATGAAAATAACCATTGAAAGGTAAACTTGAATGAAATGTCTTTAAATATGCTATAAACCATTTGAAGTAAGATGCGAATAATATGATTCAATTGAGTGATCAGTATTGTAACTGAGATTTTTACCTTGCAAAGATAGTTAATTATTATTAATTTCCAACAGTAAAACACATTCCTGAAACTTGATTTGTAACCTTCTTGTGTACGCTCTGCAACTATTTTGGTTAGAGTTTCACAAAATATCTTATATTTAGAATGGGAGCGCATATTGCATATGAAAAGTGACCTTATACGCCTTATAGTTTATTTAACATGGCGGCGATATCTCAGAAACTAATTCGAAATTTTCACTCTGAAAATTAATGAGTGAAATTTTAATTTCATGAAAATTAAAAAAAAATTATGATTTTTCCAACATAATAAATTTCAATATTTTTCGGCTTGAAAAGAAAATAATAAATACACATGAGTATAATTTATCTGCTAAAGCTGTTGTCAATCGCACTCCGACAACAGTGTACATTAGGCTGGGTCGCCGTCCATACAAATGGAAAAACAAGTTCCAGTCATACCCACGAAAATAAAGTTTGGATTGTTTAATGAGGATCTGCAAAATATTACGTTCCTAGATCAAGCCATCTGTGAGTTAAACGCTCCTGAAAATAACCCTAAAAATCATGTTTTTCCGGTGTAATTTTGCCGGTGTAATTTTTCCGGTGTAATTTTTTGTGTTAAATTTTTCCCAGATTTTTCCTGAAATAATAGACCATTGAAAGCAGCTTAAATAAAAATTTTGATTCTTGTCTTAGAGTAACTTATTGGTCGAATTATATTTTAACAAATAAATAGCGGCAGTCAATACCTTTCGAATGATGCATAAATGATGAACATCGGAATCGGTAAAAAGAGTTTGCATTTTTTTGCTCTGAAAATCCATCTCCTGTATTAAATTATTTTACAAACAAGGAGTCAGTGACGTCATTTTTTCGATATTCATCATTTAGGTGTCATTCGAAAGGTATTAATTCCTTCTATTTATTTTTCATATCAACTCTAACAAAATGTTTCCAAGAAATATGAGTTTTTAGCTGTCACCTTGAAAACCACAAAAAAATCAATATAAACGTCCAATAATGGTGCCAATTAGTTATTCTAAGACAAGAATACAAATTTTTATTTAAAGTACTCGCAATGGTCTATTAATTCAGAAAAAAATGTTGGGCAAAAACACATCATAAAAAAATTACACGGGTAAAACATGATTTTTAGAGGTATTTTCAGGAGCGTTTAGCTCACAGATGGCTTGACCCAGTGACGAAATATTTTGCAGATCATCATTAAACTATCCAATCTTTATTTCTGGGGGTTACCACTGCAATTTATTTTCGTGACCCATCCTAATGTATAAATGTACTAAAATGCGAAAATTGTCATAGTCCTTACAATTTTTAAAAATAATAAATTCGTCTAACATAATATTTTGCTATACCAAACACGCTTAATAATTTTCATCAGAATCTCAAGATTTCAAAATTTCCCATTGATATAACATGGAATTCCTCATATGCAGACCTAGAACCGCAGCAATTGTCGTATATTCGTTCAGTTTATAAAGTCTATGTAGACCGCTGTCATTTCCCACTGTCACAAACTCTGAATGTTGTACTTAGTACAAGTATGTACCTATATAAACCACCAGCTGATAAAATATCCCCCACATGTGTCTTACATTTTGGGCTATTATGTGCACGGACCTCCACATCGACCTGATAGCATGTTCTGCTGGTTGTGGCCGCAGTAATGGTGGTGGTTGGTTGGTAGCAGCGTTGGTGGTGGGTGGTCATCTTGAAAGGCATCAATGTCAAAAACAACGACACCGAGTTTTCTAAAAAAAAAAACAAACTTAAGTTGAAAAGAAAAGTTGACAGATAAAATTGAAAGCGTATAGCACCGGACATACAAAAAGCTTTTATTCTAAAAGATGTCTATCTATGCCTTATACAAGTGTCCATTACATGCGACCAGTAGAAGTAGTAGTAGTAAACTATTACTAACAGACACTCGTCTAACATGCATACATACGTCCGAGTGTGTGTGTGTATGTGAGTAAGGACTCGAACTTCATTCATTGTATACCACTAGAACTTTACATCAACTTTATTACTATCAAATCAAAGTAACTAGCAGGGGAAAAATATGCTAACAGGGCCATGATGCTGCTGCTGCCGCTGCATGCATAATGCTGATGAGGAAGAGGAAATTTCATTTAACTTGAGTATGGTGGTGGCCACTCGTTATTGTCCTGCCATCATGCAAACGAAAAAAAACTAGACAAGTACTTGGTCGCTAGGTACGGGGGGTGTAGCCATTAAGTTGTGTTCTCGTCCTTTATGCTCCACTCCTGCTCTGGGCGTATGTAGTGTAAATGTTGGCAAAAAACAAAACTAAATCAGTCAGGGAGAACTCACACACAAAAAATTGCTAAACTTTCCATACACATTTAAAATAATCAAGATGAATGATAGTACGAGTTGTATGAGTTGTGTGAGTGTGCATATGTAAATATGATTTTTTTGCATAAAATGTAATCGTATGCACAAAAAAGATGACAGAAACACTTACACAGACATCATTCATACATGACATTTGATGGTGATAAAGGTGAAGTTTTTATCCACCCCCGCACCCATAGAGCTTTTTCCTCGTAAATGCATTATTAATTTTTTATATAAAGTGTGCTCACACATTAAAGAGTTCTTAAATAATGAATACGCAATATTCAGATAGTTAGTGTAAAATGGGATGGCCTTTTTTGAAGTGCTAGACCAAAATTATTACTACACATATTGGTAACATTGCGGACATAAAATCAAAATTACTACAACTTTAAATATGAGTAAATTATAAAGGGTGTTTTTTATTGAGGTATAGAACTTCGAATTGAAATAAAACACAAGAAAATCGTTTTAATGTCCATCAATTTGGCTTTATTGGAAGGATAATTTTATGCCATTAATGTTTAAATAATCCAATGGTGTCAAATCACACGATCTTGGTGGCCAATTGACAGGTCCATTCCGCGAAATTATGCGCTCATCGAATGTTTCCTTCAATAATTCCAATTGCTGTGCACGGTGGCGAATCGATTCATTCGGGTCCTCTTCAACACTTTGCTCTACAGCGGCAATTGTTTCTTCGGTGCGCACTGTTCGACGTCTCTGCGGATGCGTATTATCACATAGAGTAAACGTAGTGCGAAAACGATCCATGGTTAACCGAATTAATTGCTCTGATGGACGATTATGTCGACCATAAAATGGACGGAGCTTGCGGTGAACTTCGCGAACTGAACCATTACTTTCGAAATAAATTTGCACGATTTGCAAGCGTTGTTCTTTTGTCAACCTGTTCATGATGAAACTAAATATTAATCACTTGGCAGCTGACAAAATGGCCGCCAGTTAAAAAAGTGATGCCAACTTAAAGTTCTATACCCCAATAAAAAACACCCTTTACTTATGTATTTCAGAATCATAGTGAATAGTAAATTTATTGGAACAGAGTAGCACTTTAACTTAAGTAAAATTTTTCATTTGGTGATCCTTTTTCCTTTTTATAAGGAATTTTAATATTCAAAGGATAAAGATAAATAATTTATTTAATATATTATATGGATATCAACAGAATGAGAAGAATATCCGTTAAAAAATATTCTAAATATAATGTTTCTATCTGTATTAGTTTAGTATTCGCAACAATTTCAAATTTCCCTCCTTATTTATGTAGTTTATTTATCTTTTGCTATTTAAGGGGGAAATTTGAAATAGATGTTAATGCTAAACTAATACAGCTATTTATATGACATTTGAAGTATTTTTAACAGATATTCTAGTCTTTCATTTGTTACCCATATCGCCTTTGTATGACTCGCAAAAGTACGGAAATAAATGATTAAAACTTCTATATCCTTTGGAAATTAAAAGTCCTGTAAAAAGGGAAAATATCGCCAAATGGAAAACTGCATACGATCTCCGGTTTCATGTGTATATGGTCTTTTTCAGCTCCAATAAAAAAATGTAAAAGTGTCGCACGGTTTTATATTATATATAAATTATAATTAATATTATTATATTTTAATTAATAATTCCACTGTCCACCAAATTAAGACTTTTTGGTTGGAACAGAATAGCGAACCTATAATTCTGCAACAGCATGTTGAGTAGATCATTTTTGTACCATAAATTTATATTCCACCTGGTCTGAGTTTCTTTTTACAGTGGGTCAAAGTTTTCACTTTTTGGCCGAAGTAAAAAATGTTGCAAATTAATATCTGAGACTATTCTTATTTTCAGAACTATATTGTAAAATTTCATGAGGATCATTTTTGTGTAAAATCTTAACCATCTAACTCCCCTCCTTATGGGACAATTTGACCCTTTTTTCGAGAAAATCAAAGAAGTCCTTTCAAAAACGACATTCAATGATTAAAATGTTCTACGAAAATATTTGCCGGAAAATTTCACGCTTAATAAGCGAAATTACATGTCAACTTATACAAATAAAATAATAGGACTAAAATTCGTCCATGTTTTTGGAAGGTCGCTATTTTTCGACAAATATGTGTGTATTTCGCTAAAGCACTACCAGCATCAAAAATTTCATAAAAATCTATTTAAATTGTAACTTTGCTACAATTCAATTTGTTAAGTTTAAAAGTTGTATATTTTCCAGTCTTCCAAACTTAGAATTCTACTAAAAGATAAGAGGCGATAGAAACTATTTCCATATAAAGAAAAATGAGCGAAAATACTTGCTAGTTCAAATCTGGACTACATTTAAACAAACCCTAAAAAACCCAAATCAGAATAAGAAAATTCAAAATTTAATAAAATGTAATCCACTGTTTTAGTTGCACTAATATCCCCACAGATGATGTCATCCATTATTTCCGCATCTTTTGACAAAAAACACTGTGCTATCAAACCTCTGGAAATATATAAAATGCATTTTGAGGTTAGTTTTTTTGCTTTATTTCACAGATTACATTACATTCATAACAATAGCCTCACATGTGTTATGAATGAGCTTTTTGTGTTCGTTTTCTCTGTGTGTGTCGAATTCATGTAAAAGTATGATTTAATGCTCATATGTCGCAAGTGCCATGAATTTATTTTAGTTTAAGTGGAATTATATGACTATTTGAGCGGGAAGAATAATGTCCCATTGAATGTATGTCGAAATCGCCCGCTATACAACAAACTTTCGTGGCATGTGCGTATGTATGATATAAGGATGTACGAATTTAGATGTATGGCTGTACATTTGCTGGGAAGGACAAGTCGCCGCCATCTATGCCGGTCACGTAGTAAACAAATAATTTTGGGTTGGTTTGTAAAAGCGCCACCAACAAACGGAAGAAGCCATCAGAATCGCGACACGTTTTTAACTAACTGCATGCATGATACAAAAAATATGGTATGATTGTTTTGTGAAAATAATTTAAGAGTTTATAGGGGAGGCGGGATGGGTCACCGAATGTGAGAAAATGCTGCTTTTCTCGCCACAGCAATATATAAACTAAAGTTATTTCAGGGCTGTAGCTGCAGGCTTTTACTATTTTTTTCTTCTTATTATTATTATTTCATGTGGGAGTCACCGAAAACGACATAATGCACGAGGCCATTTTGCCTGGAGGGGCTCCCTCAATGGTGTTCGTAAAGAGCAATCTTTTGGGAGAAATAATTTTATTGTTATTTTACAAAATGTGTGTCCTTGTTCTATCGTACTTTCACGGTGTTTGTTCTTCGGATATTCGTGATCTTATACCGCCCGTGAGAACGTTCGGTAGAGATACGCGATTTTCCAGGAATCCTCACCCATTTGTTATCAAATGGGCAGCCGACGGTCCACACATTACAGAATGAATTCGTTCTTCGTCCGCACTATCCGTATGTGGAATCGACTTCCGGCAGATATCTTCCCAGCTAATTATGATATTCAGAAGTTTAAAACAAAGGTCAACAAACACTACTCCCTCTTTCCTCCTTCCAATACCGTATCTTCCACCCACCAACACAGTGCGATGCATTTATAGGAGACATCCCCTGAGTGTTGGTTCAGTGAAAAAAAAATATTCACAAAAACTGAAGTGCTACTTCCAAAAATTTTTTAACAATGAGAAATTAACCTATATTTATGTTAATAACCTTAACTTCTAGCTTTAGAAGTAAAACAGAGAAAACGTTTTCAGATTCCTTACATAATTACTAGACTGGTTTTACGATAGATTCAATAAAATTGCAGACTCCCAAATTGTCAGCAGAACATTAAATAAGGAAGTAAGCAAAAACGAAATAAAAACACTTTCCAGCAACATTTTAGAACGGCTAAAATATGATTAAAGGAGGAAAAATTTTGGTTGTACTGCCAAAAATTGGAAAAGTGCCTTTAGGAAAACCCGAGTAACTTTCTCGCACATGAAGAATATCAAAATATATTTGGCATATGATTGCTGACTAAATGGAGAATATATGTGACAGAAGTGATTCAGAAACTCAGATTGAGAAAATTGAAATAAATGCAATTGCAAGCGCGAATTTTGGATTTTTCCAACAACTGCAATTTTTTCACATATATGTTATAAGGGACAACGGTTCTTAATAAAATGCAAAAAATCAGTCGGATTCTATCTAACGGCGAAAATTATTCGTGTGAAAATTACAATACAAAAATGTCAATCATACACATCGTTTCAAACATATCTCGCGCGAAAATGAAAATTTTGCACAAATATCAGATTTGTATTTTTGTTTACCTTGCTCCATCGAAATTCCAACATTTTTTGTCGCAAAAGATCGATTTTCCAAAAAGCATGGACGAATTTTATCACTAGTATTTTTTTTCATCTACAAATTCCATTGAAATGCCTTGAAAATATATTTTCAGTTTTGAAATTCCTCACTTTTCATACAATTATCAACTATATCACCGTTCGGTTTTTGAAAAATTACGAAAACACAGAAAAAAGGGAATGGAATATTTATTTAGATCGATAAATAAATGCCTGTCATTTAAGGTTTATTTCACATTTTTCCATAATGTTGTCTTCTAAGGCAGATATCGTGCGTCTCCCCATAGGGTAGAGACTTTTCATGGCTTCACAAAAAATAGTATGGTCAAATCACACGAACGATGCGGCCAGAACATGAAATTAATTGCTCGCCAAACCAGCCTCTCAATCGGTTCATGGTATCGCGTAGAGTGTGGCATGTGACACTATTCTTCCATTTTAAAGGAAAAATGTCCGTGATCATCAAACAGTATCCTGGTCCATTGACCGTAAAGTTGAGAACATCATTGCATCAAAAATGTTTCTTGGCATCAAAGTTTATTGACATGCCCATTGAGCCCAAAAAGAGCCCGGTCACTGATGGAAATTTTTATTTTTTTGCAGAGTACGGATTTTTTTAATAAAATTGTAAGTCTATTTATTGTGAACTGATAATGCAAACTCAACATTTCTGACTGTAAACTGGGAGAAACTTAACACTGAAAATCCCAAAAAACACTTAAGGCAGAAACTTTTATTGTATTGTATAAATGGCAATATTTAAAAATAAAAAATATAAAGTTTCAAAATGGCGAAGATATTGGCCGTCAAGAATGACCATGTTTTGAAAACCCTTGCTGCTGGTGTACGTGTTTCCTCCGTTAGGCATCATCTGAAAAATTTAGATATTTTTTTCTTTTTAAGGAAAATTCTGGCTATCGTCCATCGTAGGATTTTTTCTATTTTTTTTATAGAAAATAAAAAAACACTCTCTTCTATAGAATGTGAAATTTTTAAAGCGTTGTAGTCAATTTTGATAAAACTTCGTTAATAATGTTTGTCCCAATATAACACTAAAATTTCGTAGAAATGAAAACACATTTCACTTATTTCGTGCAAGAATTATTTATTTGATATATGTATTTTCAGGATAACGATTTTAAGATTATAAATATGAAAATGATATACTTTAACCAAATTTATGTCCAACTTGTTTATTAGCTTATATGTTTACCTTCTAAACATCACATGTGGTTTAATAACCCTTTATACGAATTAAAAAAATCCATTCGAAAGTGTGACTTTTTTAATTTGTCTTGACATTTAGGAAAGCAAACTCGTAACCACCCACTTCTATAGCTTGTTCTAACGCTTTCTTTCATACAAAAGATATTTTAATAGTATCCCTATGTCCTGAGGGGAAAAAGAGATTAGAGAAAGAGAGTTAGTTAAGAATAAACTCAAAGAATAAATTAAGCTAAAGCATTATCAAATACAATGACAACTTTAATTATATTACATTAGACCAAACATAAAATTGAATAGATCAGAAGTATATTATTTATTAAACCAAAACGTTTGCATAAAAATGAGTTGACTTATAAAAGCTGTCAAAAAATAGCCATAAGTGCTGTATTTAGTTAATCAATTTTGATGAAACTTCGTTAACAATTTTTCACCCAATATACTACTAAACTTTCTTCGAAATCGAACAGCATTTCACGAATTTCGTGTAAGAACGTCAAATCTTTTATTTCAAATCTTTTCAGATCAGCGATTTAAAGATTATAAACCACCATAGACATGATAGACTACCTACTCTTAATTTTATATTATATATCTATTTTATAATTATAATAGGGGTTATCCTAGATATGATTGTTTATAATCATAAAATATATCTTCTGAAAATATACCATTTAAAATATGAAATGAGCGATTTAATTTTTGGCTCTAACCACTCAGTTCAAATTTATATTAAACAAATATTTTTATGTCAATGGCATTTAATTTGATGCTGAATTTGAGCATAACCACTATCCGTGATTCCATTAGTATGGCGAACACATACGCTTGTTTAAATTAAATGCATGTCAAAACGTCAAATTGTTCAACAATCAAAATTCTGACAAACATTTAATGTACAATAATAATAATACACAAAAAATGCATATAATCACATTAATCTTTCAGCAAGAGCAAAAAATTAAATATAATTAAAATAAGCGCAAAGAAGAAGAAGACACATTATTAATAATAACTCAACTAAATAATGCATTATCATTGCAAATGTTATTTATTCATGTACATACATACATACATATAACACATAAACACGGCAAAATGTTTCTGTCATAGCTCTCTGGGTGGTGCTAGGCAACGCATTTTCCCCGGCAGCCTTCCCCTCTAATGCAGTGCGTGCAGTGGGGTGTTTCTTTTTTATTCCGATTTCATTCTCTGAAAACGTGACTTTTAACTTCTGGCCATAAAATGGTCATAATTTGTGGTGGTGGTGGGTGGAGGTTTCCTGTTTTCAAATCATAAATTTCCTTTTAGAATATTTCCTGCACGGTCCAGCGCGCCACTTAAGTAGTGTGCAGTTTTCCTACAGCATGATAAATAGGAAAAAACGAATAAATAACTGCACCCACACCATATATCCTAGAAATCCTTCAGATTATACGAAAATACGACAACGTCCATTCTTTTCCAAAGGGGCACTTCTACGACAATTGTCAAGTTAGTGCGTGATTATCTTATTTAATAAGTTTCCTCAGTCAAATGGATGAGAGTCGTTGTACGCGAACGCCGCCAACCCTGCAACTCCAACCAGAACCAATGCCTGCCGTATGTCCTGCATATCAAATTCAAATATGTCCTTTTTTTCTTTACTTCACTTCTTTCTTCTGGCTGGTGTGTGCCCTTGTTAAGCATTATTAATATGTTTTTTATTATGAAGCTGTCATATTAAAGAGTGTGTATGTGTCTGGGTGTGTGTACGGATGCTTGTAAAATAACATGAATTCTTTTTGGAAATATTTCATTTATATATGGGCATCGGTTGTGAGAGTGGCCTTTTAATGTCTTCCACCCCCGCCCCTTCCCGACCGCCTTAATTGAGGTGCCTGGAATGTGCGTTGTGTGGAAAAAAGGGGTGCTAAATGGCATTTCAATTATGATAAATAATCCATTATGGCATTATTTTAATTAATTTTCATTTCGAAAACACTAATCCATCCATGGTACACACAGACATGCATGCATGGCAGGCAGCCTGCAGCGGAGAGTCACGAATTGATTGAAAACGACTATGAATATCTTATTGCGAAGATGATGATGATGCTGTTGATGTGTATTTTAATTACTTGAAATGAACGTTGCTAATACTCCATATCGGGGGATTTTATAATGATAATGATTATGTGTGGACGATTTTTTGTATAAATTTGTATTAAAAGACAAAAACCAAACAATCCATTTTGCAATATCCCCAAAACAGTCGTTAATGATAGTGGTAGAGAAAATATCACATTAGCTCTAGGAAGCATTTATAATATTATAGAATATCAAGCAAACATAACATATGTAAGACAATGCTTATAGTTCTGCCTGGCTGAATCTTATATACCCGTCATCAATGTTTGTTAAATTAATAAATCACCAGAGAGAAATATTTAATACTTTACTACTGCTTCTCTGAAGAACACTAGGCAACTTAAAAGGAAAGACATTTTGTGCGGTACCTAAAAATGTTTTTTTTTGTGTTCATTCCACAAAATCAACACCAAAATCTGTTATGGATATAAATTATATGTATTAAAAACTAAAACAAAATAAATTTGTATACCCTCATCCACCATATAATGGAGTGCATAGGTTAAATATATCTCAGAAGAAAATTTGATACACAGCCATTCGACAAGACGACCTGAAATTTACGTCCATCTTTTTATACACTCCACGAGAGTATTATGTCTTTGTGCATTTGTTTGTAACACCCAAAAGGAAGGGAGATAGACCCATTGTTAATTATACCGATCGGCTTAGAATCACTTTCTGTCTGTCCATCTATTGTTGTAATCACGATGCAGGTCGCAATTGTAGCCAGAACCAAACGAAACTTTGCACAGCGAAGTTTTTCGGGACAAGGACGAACGCTATTTAATTTGAAGAAAATCGGTCCAGATTTAGCTATAGCCCCTATACGAATTTCACTCCCGATTTGACCCTTTTCACTCTAGATACCACATATTTGAACAGATTTTCTTCAAAATTGGCAAAACATCTTATAGTTGAACACCTGTGGTAAAAATGTGTTAGATCGGTTCAGATTTATATATAGCTCCCATACAAATTTCGTTCCCAATTTCAATTTTCCGCTCTAGAATCCACATATTTTAACAGATTTTCTTCAAAATTGGCAAAACACCTTATATTTCATCTGGAAACACCTTCTTAAAATTGAGCATAACACGTTATACTTCAACAAGAAGAACTTATTGTGAAAGTTAGTCACTTCATTCCATGTTTGGATATAGCCCCGATACAAATATTATTCTCGATTTGACAAATTGGACCAGGTCATATTAGCCAGTGATTAGGAAACATCCAAAAAATTTTCCCATTTTCACTGAATTGAATTGTATTCCGATAGAAAGTGGAGTGTCTTTCCTTACTTATTATTAGTTCAGATCGTTTTACGTTCTATACATCACATGCCTTTTAATAACACGTTTAACCATTACAAACCGTTACGAAAGTGTGTCAATATTTCATCTTGTGACTTATCAAAGCAACCTAGTAAGAATCCACTTCTGTACCCTGTCTCTAGACAAAAGATTAATGCTAATGCTATCCTTCAAACAAAACATATTTTAATTGTATCCCAATGTCCCGAGGTGGCAAAAAGATTAGAGAGAGAAAGAGAGTTGTTAAGTTTAACCAACGAAAAAACTAAGCTAAAGCATTATCTGTTAAGAAAACTGTGGTGTCCAAACATAAAATTGAACCGATCACCTAAAATAAACATTGACGAGGAGAAGCAAAAAACTTTCAATTGTGATGTTCGTATTGTTTTAATATGTTTATACAAAGGACCAAACGGCTGAAGCCAAAGCCATGCAAATTGGAGGGTACTTCCATAATATGACGTAAATTGGGGAAAAATGGGGCAAAAAGAGATAAACATGAAGCATTCGTTCTGACAAAACGGCAGTGACAAAGAACATGCAATTAGGCATGTGCCTTTCTCAACTTGTTATAACACCGTGCGACAGTACTTTTTGGACCTGAACAAGACCATATACATATGAAACTGGAGATAATATGTAGAAAAGCTGTGTACTCAGTTTTTCATTTGGTGATTTTTTCCAGTTTTTTGCAGAACTTCTAATTTACAAAGGATATATTTGTCTTAATGATTTATTTTCAAACTTCCGAGAGCCATACACAGGCGAAATGGTTATCAAATGAAAGGGAAGAATGTATGTTAAAAATACTAAAAAAATCCATGGTTAGTATTAAAAATACTTCAATTTTCTCCCCTTAACAAGTAAAAGATGAATAAACTAAATAAATAAGAATTTTACCCTAATACAGATAGAAGCACTATATTAAAAATGTTTTTAACAGATATTCTTCTCTTTCATTTTTTACCCATTATCGACTTATTGTACTTATATAGAGGACACTTTGAGTTACAAAATGGCGGAGATATGGGTCGTCAAAAATGACCATGCTTTGAAAACCTTCGCTGGTGGTGTGCATGTTTACTCTGTTATCCATCATCAGAAAAATTCAGACATTTTTTCTTATTCATGAAGGTTAAATTTTTTTTTTCACACAATTCGCCCAAGAATCATCTTTTATTTGAACAATTTTCAGAAGAGCGATGTTCAGATTATTGTTGGCTACTCTTAGTCTTATATAATTATAATAGGAGTCATCTTTGATATGATTGTTTATAATCGATTCTCCTGAAAAGATATAAAATAAAATATTCCGCAAATGAGCGATTTAATTTTTGGACGTGACCGTTCTATATCTCTCTGCCAGTATGGCAAGTGGTAAGGTGGTCGTCCCAAATTCGATAATTTTGACAATTAACGAAACTATCAAAATAACTATGAGTCAAGTGGCAAATTGTGTTCGCCACTGCTTCTCAAAAACATTCGTTAATTTGCTCAACCACAAATGCGACAATTTTGACGATTAACGAAACTGCCAACATGACAATGATTCAAGTGGTTTCTCAGTAACTGCTGGTGGTTCTTCTGAATTCCAAATGTGATTTGGCAGCTGCCAAGATGACAATGAGTCGCATTGTAAAAGTCTTCATAATTTTTTTACTTATCGCTCAGCAACGAAAATTAATATTTCAGTAAACGTCTGCCTATTTTGCTATAATTCAATAATTTTAAATTAAAACCGGTTATAAAAAAGTACTGATTATTTTTAAAAATTTCTGGTTTTATTGAAAAGGTTGAACTTTGTCATTAAATAATGGATTATTTATATCATTCGGCAGTACCTCATCCGATCAACACAAGTTTTCAGTACATGACCCAATGTTACCGCCAACCCAAAATCCGCACCAAACAGTGACTCTTTGTGGATGCATTGACTTCTCAATAGTCAGGTGCGGGTTCATTGAACCCCATATGCGGCTATTTTGCTTATTGACACAGCCACCGAGATGAAAATGAGCTTCACAGTTTGCGTTAAAGACTCATTATGACATATGTGAATCAGGGGGAAAAGTCACAAAGTTCTTGATTTGGAATATATGGTTGATGCGGAAGCAATTTATAGCAAAATTCATCTTATTTTCTTTGAGTTTTCAATGAGCTGTGAGCTACCGCTTTCATTGCCAACTCTGGTGATTGTTTCTGCATTTCAATGTTAAATTTTTCCAGTAAAGCTACATAAAAATCCCCTGTGATAGTTGATAAGATTGTAAAAGTCGCCAAATCAGATATGACCCTTCCAGTCTATGCCCAGCATCAGCCCACTGTTTTGCTTTTTGTTTCAAGAGTGTGGTAGTGCATCGTTTTTTCATCAACGGCCATGAATAGACTTTAAAACTAATTTAGATGACGATTAAAAATTGCTGTGAAATGATCGTATGACTATGATTTTAATCGGTACCCATTGTGCAGTCAGTTTTTTTCATATGACGAACTTGCAATCCAATATTATGGATATTTCCGTTAGCCTACTTATGGTACTGCCGTCGTACATAATACTTTGCCCATAAATTCTAAGATAGTTGCCTTCTACATGTACCCTTAATCGTCTTACCATCATCCTTCTTCTCCATCGTGGCAAAGAAATTAGCTCAATAAGGCCGATGGGCTTACGGTTGGCCCTCACATAACTCACAACGTATCCCCAGCAACGGCCAAGTGATTATTAAGAATAAAGACGAATATTTATGCAAGGCTGGGGAAAAGATTAACATAATATTCCAATGGTCACTACTTTTTCGCATCTTTTTTCCACTCTATTAATTCACATAAAATGTGATGTAGTAATACCACGGCAACATAACTATGCAGACGGCATTCTCTCGGATGCGATGGCATGAGTGGGCAAAAGAAAAAAATGTCACATCATTTCTAATATTTTTGTTTTTTTTTTTTCTTGTTCTTTCTGCTATTCTCTGCTGTTTTCATCTTCTTCAAGAAGAATCTGGAATGCTTGCGTGTCTTAGTGTTGATGAGGTTACTTAATACCTTTGCGTGTTTTTCTGTGGATAGCACAAAGAAAAGCTGAAGCGAATGAAAAAAAAACACAAGAAAAGAAAATCCTTCACCACCATTCAACATATATTCATTTCTAATTTTCAAAGTTGACTCTAATCCTTCCAAAGAGTACGTAGGCGAAGACAATTTAAGAAAATTTTAATGGTATGTTTTGGATCAACGAACAAATAAATAGGGCAGAACAGCCAACCGACAACAGCAGCCGCAGCCGTAGTCGCAAAAAGCATTGGCAATGCCATAGAAATGAAATGTAATTTAAGCCAGGCAAGGAAGCCAACGGAAGCCGGTACCAAGGAAGCATAAAGCCTTAAATATAGGCATTAGTGTCCTTTTTGTGTGATTTTTATTGCTTGAATGCCTATTTTGAATACCAGAGCGTGCCGTAATATAGAAAAAAGAAAGGTCTACATACCATACATACACATGTACGTACGTAGTAGGTATATAAACAATAATAGCAAAATGCTAAGAGCTGACACAAAAGCAGGCACAACAAAAAATAAACGAAATCCATTTAGGTATTTGCTAAAAAGGCACGCACTCGAGAATATTTCCCAAAGACTTCACACGTCCTCATAATCATAAAACCAAACGAATGAACAACTTCCCTCAGCAGCCTCCCCCGACCACCGCCAACACCCAGTCCAGGACGAGGACCAAAAAATGTCTTCCAAGTATTAACAATGGGAACATATGGAATTTATATGCTACATACACACACCCACCTACGGAAGCCCACACGTCCACGTTCATTCACACAAACAATTAGAACATTTCTATGTTACATGATCCGAAAATTTAAAAGTTTTTCTTACTCCGGCTGTAAGTACCAAAATGTTTGTTTGCGTTTGTGTGTTTTTGTTCTTCTTTTATTTCGAAATGAAATATTGTCCACTTTTCCCGGTCACACTTTCCGGCATAGCTATTGGTTGGGTTTCGTGAAGGAATTAAGCCGTATATGTTGATGACTTTTTCATTCGCCTATCACAAATGTTACGAAAGAATTTAAAGTGGGCAAATGATGGTTCATTCGTCATTTAGGCCTTCGCAAGTTTTGCATTTGATGGACATGAGTTTTCGTATTCTTTTTTAAGCTTAAAAAAATAATGTGAAAAACATCGACGTGTAGCACTGTGCTGGTCATGCTAAACAGCACTTATTTTAGGGGGAGGGTGGTTGAGGCTATAAAATGTATTCGAACAGCATGTATCCTGAAGACAAAATCTTCTGTGACGAATGTGTCGTCAAAATTAAATACGAAAACAAGGATTTTTTGTCTATCATTGAATTTCATTCATTCACATAGAGGAGTACACACTTTATATAAAATAAATGATATTATATAATAAAGATAAAATGCAAGCCATTTTTAAGCGATTTTGTTTAAAGAAATTCGTATTCTTGAAGCAGGACGCAGGGGATTTTCTTGCAGTCATTGCCACAGAAATTACAAAAAAAAACTATTGTTTCGCCAGCTTTGGTCCAAGAGACAGGTATTGGTCATTTTTTGATATTTACCAATAATCTCTCCTTAAACAGTCTAGTCAATTTTCGATATCAATTAAGGTTTAATTAATGAAATTGAATTTCCTTACGAGAATTATTTTTTCGTACCAGGAAAAATTGTGTTCGCGCCTGCTGCTCAACAATCATTCGTGAATTTTCTTCAACTCAAATGAGACAAATTTGACGATTAATGTAGCTACCATAATGACAATGAGTCAAGTATCAAGTTGCGGTCGCCTTTTGCTTCTCAATAAACTCTGGTGGTTCTTCTGTATCCTAAATGTGAAAATTTTTACATTTTAGGAAGCTGTCAGGTTGACAATTAGTCGGATTATATAAGATGATTTTGTTCCACAAGTCTTCATTATCACCTTTATTATAATTGAAAAATTTTGAATAGCAAATATATACTAGGGTAGTTCAATAAACAATCGACATAATCATGAAAATATCTTTTCCCAAAATTACAGTTTAATTCTCAACATAGCGCAACGATTGTGCAAATTTCTTATGCCATTCTTGTAGGACAGTTTCATCAGCATTGGCTTGCCATTCAACTTAACAATTTCCCTCTTCCCCATTCTATCTTCGTTTCATATTGGGCATTATCATATCATCAATATATTGCCACAGAAATTACATAAATTCTAATTATTCACCAGCTTCATTCCAAGAGATAGCTATTGACAAGTTATTCTATTTGCCACTAATCTTTAAAGGATTCAGGCTCCAATTAAACAATCCGTTAAATTTTTTGTTGTCAATTAAAGTTTTCAATTCCCCGTACTTCTGAATTCCCGTTCTATTTAATTTCTATATTTATCCGTCGATTTTTTTAAATATTCATTTAGAAGACTAGCTACTAACAAATAGAACACAATAACTTTTCCCCAATCTTTTCCTACTTTTTATGGATTTGTTTGCAACAGCAGAAACGATTGTTTCTTTTTTTTGAAATTATCATATCATTTGAAAGTATCATAATATAAATTTTTAATTTAACATATAACCGTGTGTTTAATATTAAATGAATAAATTAATATTAAATTAATTGATATTAAAGACAGCTTCGGCGAACCATATATAAAGGAAGTTAAGTTCCGCTGGGACAAAAATCGTATATATCATCCAATACGAGATTCAGAGTATTGTCTCCAGATGTATTCCACAACTAGTTGCACTAACGTGACAATTATTCTATGGCACATGGTGCCCGAAATAGGCAATATTTCCCATCTAATAGTTTTGGCAAAATAGATATTTACGAACTCCATAAAGGTTCATGGAAAATAAGTCAATTTTCAGTCCAGTTTGAAGTAGTAAAACAATTCGTCTTCTTTACGAAATAGAGGCAACGTTTAATAAACGTTAATGGCCAAAATCACATCTAGGGCGTTGCAATAAACTAGTTTATATAGCCAGATAGTCATGGACTATATCTACCAATTATATAAGGCCAACATCTTCTAAAAAAAGTGTTTAAATACTTCCAATATTGGAAACATTTAGTGGTTTTAGGGTATGATGATTTTAAAATATTTCTCTTAAGTATCAGCCAACTTTCCTCGTGTCAAAGACAGAGCTAATTTATTTGAAAGAGGGCAGTAATTTTTCCTTAAATAAATTTCTTTGAATCAAATATTGAGGGAAAAATCTTCAATTAATCGGAAAATCATTATTTCAGGACAAATAAAATTAAACTGAGATGAAAATTTAGTAATTTTGTTTTTACATTCAAAAGCATATGAATAACTTACAGAAACTGTTTGAAAACTAATTAAATATTAATGTTAAAGTTAAATGTTCTCTGAAGTCTCATTTAACTAAGGCATATCATTGTACGAGAGTTGTATTAGAGGAGATTCAAATTCAAAGCATACACTTACTTCATGATTCCTTAAATTGTTTGAGTCCCCATGAAGCAAATACACTGCTCACATTTCGAATACAACTGCTTCTAGTTTTAGCACCAAGCAACAAAATGTCTCTGTTAACTGCATATGCATATGAGTGGTGTTGATTTAACCCAAATGTCGTTTTTTTCGTGACTTGCATATGTTTTAATTGTTTTCGTTTATTTGTTTATTTTGGCCTGTAGTCATTACGATTGGAAGACTGTTATTTGCTTAGGGCCCAGACCATTGTGCTGCGATACAAATTACATGTTGACTTTAATTATTTGATCTTGACTTTAACTGTAGGCCTTTTTGACGTCGCAATCGAACTCTTTAACTCAACATTTAGCCCAACCAAAGGATATCCACAACTCCATAACCATACTCTCAAGAATCTCATCTAGATTCAAGACTATTGTGTTTCTTATGGGTGTACCAATATTTTCGAAAGATTTGACATTTGTAGTTGTTGCTGACAAAAATCCTATTGTGTGATAGCAGACAGTTCTGGTTTATTTAAAATAAAGCGCGAAAGTGTAATTCGTTTTTGTCAATTTTTGAATTATAATTAACTTCATTATAATGAATGTTTTTCACCTAAAATCAGCTTCTACGATTAGGTTCATATTAATATCGAATTTTTGTGTTTTAGAAAATCGATGAGTGATTGTTGAGAAACAAATAAATCTATATGTGACTAGTATATATATATATATATATATATATATATATATATATATATATATATATATATATATATATATTCGTTTCACTCCTGGCGGCGACATTTTCCTGTAAAATACTTGTCACTCAAATAAAAGTTGATAGTACTCGCTGCCAAGACCTGATAATCCACTTTTTTTCTACATTGCATTTAATGGATTTGAAGCACATGTTGTTTCCAATGGACATTGTTGCATGACTTACATCCTGAGAAATAATTCAATTACTGCTTGAGTCATTTCACGATAGTTCAATTTCCCAATTTGATAATGAGAAGTAGCCACCCATAATATACACTTTAACAACCATGGACATTTGTCTTTCGGCATCTTTCAAGCCCAAGCCTTATGTGTTATGCAGCAAAGTCGTAGAGAAAACAAAAGAGTCATTAAAGCCATGTGGATCATTAAACCTATATATTATACCCTACTTAATCCTATGTACTTTGTATTTTATAAATCTATATCAGCAATGAAATACGGATTTAAAAGTGTTCCCTGTCAAAATATTATCTTGAGAAAATTTTGAGGTACACATTATATTTAATTTAAAATATATTTTTCAAAAACCCTAAATGGCAATTCCACAAGATTACGACCCAGTTTGGAAATTTAACATTCATCAATCTTGACGAAGTTGGCACATTAACCAAAAATCATTTGCCGATTTTTTAAACAGTTTTGAATACCTTGCAGAGATAAGTTAATCATTTTGCAAATCTGCTATAAATTCTGAAACACTCTGTATGTCTTGTAGAGAATCATATACGCCAAATATAAAAAATCAAAAATACGTTTTCAGGATATTCAAGAGATATAGATATTTTAAATTATTGCACTTCTTGTACTGCAAGGACTTACCAATTTTCTCTTTCATTCTCAAAAAGGAGATAAAACCATTTCAGACGATACCAATATTGTTAAAGTCTGAAGATGCGTTCCAAAGTTATTACTAAATACCACTGGCTGCTCAGCATTCTTGCAGGCAAAAAGTCTCAGCAACAGGATCGGATGAGCTGGCTTAATCTAAAGCTGAACGTGATTACCGAAATCATAGCGGTCCTATACTCCTTGTGGGAGTAAAGGCAGTGCTAAAGAGTGATTTTTTTGAGGTTAGGATTTTCATGCATTAGTATTTGACAGATCACGTGGGATTTCAGACATGGTGTCAAAGAGAAAGATGCTCAGTATGCTTTGACATTTCATCATGAATAGACTTACTAACGAGCAACGCTTGCAAATCATTGAATTTTATTATCAAAATGCGTGCTCTGTTAAGAAAGTTCAGAAAGTTGTGTTCAGCGACGAAGCTCATTTTTGGCTCAATGGGTACGTAAATAGGCAGAATTGTCGATTTTGGAGTGAATATCAGCCAGAAGCATTGCAAGAGCTACCAATGCATCCAGAAAAAGTCACAGTTTGGTGCGGTTTATGGGCTGGTGGCATCATTGGACCGTACTTCTTCAAAGATGATGCGAATCGTAACGTAACTGTGAATGGTGAGCGCTACCGTGAGATGATATCCAACTTTTTTTTGCCCAAAATGGAAGAACTGAACTTGGTTGACATGTGGTTTCAACAAGATGGCGCTACATGCCACACAGCTCGCGATTCTATGGCCATTTTGAGGGAAAACTTCGGAGAACAATTCATCTCAAGAAATGGACCGGTAAGTTGGCCACCAAGATCATGCGATTTGACGCCTTTAGACTATTTTTTGTGGGGCTACGTCAAGTCTAAAGTCTACAGAAATAAGCCAGCAACTATTCCAGCTTTGGAAGACAACATTTCCGAAGAAATTCGGGCTATTCCGGCCGAAATGCTCGAAAAAGTTGCCCAAAATTGGACTTTCCGAATGGACCACCTAAGACGCAGCCGCGGTCAACATTTAAATGAAATTATCTTCAAAAAGTAAATGTCATGGACCAATCTAACGTTTCAAATAAAGAACCGATGAGATTTTGCAAATTTTATGCGTTTTTTTTTAAAAAAAAGTTATCAAGCTCTTAAAAAATCACCCTTTAGTATTAAATATGCAGTAAAAAACACTTAAAAACTACAAACATATCCCGATGAAAAATGTTGTGTCATTCATCCTATGTGAAAATTTGTAAGACAAAAAATATTTCTAATATTGATAGACAATAAACTGGTGCAATACTTAGGATCAGCTATTCTTGAATATGATGTGAAAGAATTCAGAATATCTAAACATTATTCTAAATGAATGTTACCACACATTTATGTAGTTATAATAATTTAGAATAATTATTTCATTTTCAGTGACATTATTCAAATGTGAATTTGCTCGGTGTCGACTTAGTCCCGAAATTTATAGCTGAATAATATTTAGCTTAAGCTTTATCTAAAAATATTTAACACGAACCACCTTTAACGAAATGCTAGTGAGGTTTCACACCATCTCCATCATTAGGATACAAATGAGATTATCAGGAGGAGCACCACTCATACAGATACATTCGCAGAGCCTTCGTGTATGCCTAATAATATTTGAGTTAAGCTGCACATATTTATGTAGTAGTATGTAGCACGAGTGTGTGTGAAGGTTTTTCTGTTTCTACGTAATTCGTAAAATTATTAAAGTCGTATTAAATAATTTCATTAAAAGCAACTCCATTAGGACATAAGGATAATAAAATTATTAAGGCGTTCTACAGCAGACACATACTTATCGACAGACACACACATATGCACATTACTAAAAGCAAACATATATAAGAATGAACATTAAAAGTCACTGGCATAGATAGACACATTCTTGCGTACGCATACACACACACGCACGCACACTCGTATGCATGGGTTGGCGTATCCTTATAAACAGTGGCAGGACTAAAGAAGACATCCTAATACACATGAGTTTATAAAGTTTCTGCTTTCGCTGCCATTTAGGCCACAGAAGCTCCATGCAAACACACACATCCTTGTATGGATGTATAAAAAAATAGAACAAATAATGGTTAGAAGTATTTTGTAATCAACACACACGCAGACACATTTATGTGTATGTAAGGAGCGCTCAAACTTACACACACGCCCGCGTTTAGGGAATACGGACACCGAGAAATGCGACAATTCGAATGGGTTTCTTTTTTGTTGCTTCAGCCTTGCTGGTTCATCCTTTTCCTTCATCATCATTGTCGTCGATGTGTTATAAGTTAAACAAATGATGACAGTGTGAGCGTGAGTTTTTATTTTATTTTCGCCAAAGACCGAAAACCGAACGAACAGATAAATTCATTAATAACTTCATATCCCTACATTCATATACATATAAGCATTCATACATATGTATGTATGTTCATATATGTACATATGAGCACACATTCAAACATCCATGAATGTCTGTCTGGCACATAAAAAATCCTGATGAATTTAATAAATTTCATGGTTTCATGAGTTTGTATGGCAAACATGTGGTCTCTGCCAAAAGCTGAACAACAACAGCAACAACAAAAAAAACCAAAGAAATTGTGGTAAACCAACGTTTTCAAAAAAAATTCAAAATGTGTTTAATTGGATTAAAGCAAACGTCTAAATGAATTAAAGGATTTGAGGCGCCGCGCCATCCACTGGGTGTGATATACATTTTTTCAACGCTGACCACAAATGTGGCCTCCTCAACTAGTCCCCAAGGTCTGGCATTTGCCAAGTGACTTTGATTTTTGGACCAGCAGTGCTAAAGATATGACTCATGACTTGTTCGCAGCAGAAAAATACATATATGGCAATAAAAACTATTCATTATCTTACAAGGGCAAATATACAATTATTTTTCAAAAAACTAGTTGGATAGATAAATCTGTAGAATATTGTGGATGCGGAAGCAAATCGTTGGATAATTCATGCAAATTACTTTTGACATTTAAATGATAATTATGCTGTTCTTCTTCCAAAAGCAAAATGTAAAACACAGTGTCAATTGAGAAGTTTATAATGTTTGTGAACTAATATGCTTTCACTCGGCGATCTATCAAAATGATATCACCCACTACTTCAATCATTTCTGAATTTTGCAGCTTTATTAATACTGTTTTCATGTATAGCTTAATGTCAAGAACATCCAAAAAGGTCTAACAAAAATAATATTAAACTGTGATTTTGTTAATACACCACATGATAACAGCTCTCCACCTAAAACTGACAATTTTATTTATAAAAGAAAGAAATAAAATTCTTATAAAGCAAGCTATAATTATAAATGCTGGTGTATTTCCGAAATAATATATTTTTCGAATCGCAAGTTACAACTATTATTGTTGCTCACGTAAAACGTTAGCTTTTGGATGTGGGTTCGACTAGCTACATCTTGTTGCAATGGATTTTTATATTTTTTCGAATGCTAAAATCACCGATTTCCTCAATCATTTCTGGAGTTTGCAGCTATATGTACAATGACAAGGATTGGTTCTTATTTTCTGCATCGAAAAAGGTGTAAGAAAAATATTATCAAACTGCGATTTTCTTAATACACCACATGATAACAATTCTTTGTCTAATACTGCAAATTTTATTAAAGGAAATAAAGAAATAATATTTCCAGAAAAAAAGTCTATGATTATAAATGCTTGTGTATTTCTATATTTTTCGAATCCCAAGTTACAACTATTTTTCTTTCTCACGTAAAACGTTAGCTTTCCCATGATGATGCGACTTCAATTAGTTACTTATTGTTTTCATGGATTTTTCCAATTTTTTTAATGCGTTAAAATTCAGCAAACCACACTTCTTTGTTAAAGAAAAACAGAAATTGTTTTTTTTTTATTAACTGTTAACTAAAAACTACATTTTTTCTAATGTATTACATTTGAATGACAGCTATATCGATCAAGTTTTTCTTCTTAGGAAGTAAAATAAAATCTAGTGTATCCCTGTTCGGTCGTTTAAATTGTGATCATATACACTTTATATTAGGTCTTTTGGTTCTGAAAATAATGGATACATTATTTGCCAACAGCAAACAATACTCATACCTCAAAGTGCAAAATATTTTAAGAAGGTTAGTACTAGTTTGTCCAGTTTATTATTCGATTGTTTTCTAATAAATATTGAAATATAATTATTCACAGTCCAAAATATTGTAAGAAAGTTAGCGCTAGTTTATCCAACTGGCAAAATTGTATTCTATTAATCGATTAATTGTTTTCTAATAATTATTCAAATAAGGAAAATCATGATTCTGAGCACTGAGTTTGGATTAAATAGTCAATTTTAATTAAATTCTCTGTACATTGAAGCTAAAATCCTAAATGTGACGTATTAGTTCTATCGAACAAAATTATATGTACTATTAATAAAAAATGTTCTTTCAACCTTCTCATTTGCACGTTCTAAAAATAATTCGAATTAAAATTACATGTTTCCAAGACAAAGTGCAAATTTAGAAACATAAATCCATAAACAAAGCAGAATACGAGAAGTCATCACAAGGAAAACGGAAACTGAATCAGATACATCGCAATAGTTTATATATAGAATGTAGAAAAAGAATGTATATGAAGAAGGATTGTTCAGATATTATTTTTATAGTGGAGATTTTTTCAACCCCCATTTTTGAAAAATATAATTACCCACATTAAAGTGAAATTATATGAAAAGCACCGATATTTTCATGTATATATATATATATAGCACTTATTAAATATATTCATTGAATTAAGCAATTGTTCGATTTGTCGATTGAATTAGTTGACCAATATTCAATTGATTAGAATTGCACGTACAATACATGTACAAATACTCAAGATTTGATGTTCACATACATATACCTCCAACCACAAAGCTTAGCTAATATGTTGAAACACTACACAAAACCTAAAATTAGGTAACTTCTTAGTTGTCTATTCCAATATTAAATGTTACAGTGTATATGTAATTCCTTGTCGTAATGGGTGTTTTAACCACCAAAATGGTCATAAATAAATTATTTTTTCTAATGCACTCTTTATTTCTCAACTTTGTCAGTACATATAATAATTCGATTTTAAGAACATTTGTTCAAAAAGTCTTCTAATGAAAAGGTTGCAATCATTTTCCAATTCTAGCAAAACTTGACACAATAAGTCAATAACACAGGCAGCTGAATTTGCAGCAAATCAGTTTAGATTTATATAAAACTAGCACACAAATGGCTTGGAGCTGGAGAAAGAATTTGCGTGTATTTCATAAAATCAACACCAAACATTTTTAAGGATAATTTATTAATTTTAAGTTTTTTTTCATTAAAATTCTAATTTTTGTCCTATGTACCTTTAATATTTCTACAATAAAGTTGGTTATACGTCAAATGAAAGTTTACTATAAGGGATACAAATGTTGTGAATTCCACATTCAGGCAGAGACAGCAGGAAATAGTCGCCGAAAATTGATAAAAAATTGACACGAAAAAGGCCATAAAAACGAAACGAAAACATATTTTGTTTTATTTTTAAATTGCTAGCATTCTAACGAAGAAAATAATGCCTATTTGAAAATATATAGATAAATGATGTTATGTTTTTTTAACTAGAACTTTTTTATTATTAATTAATTTAATTAAAATTCCAATTTTCGCCGTAGTTACCTTTAATATTTGTACTATAATGTTGGTTATACGTCAAATGAAGGGTTACTATGGGGACTACAAATGTTGAAGAATCGCCAAAAACTGAGAATAAATTGGCTTTAAGGCGTTCTTTGATGATACGAAAAATATCATAAGAATTAAAAAGAAATAAACATTTTTCTATAAAATGAATGCCAAAAATAGGAATGTTTAATTTATTATTTATAAATCGGTTTATAAAAAATCAAATTGGTTGTACGTCAAATGAAAGGTTACTTAGAAGGCTACAAATGTTGTGAATTCTATTTACATGCAGAGACAGTAGCTTAGGAGCAGTCACCAAAAATTAAGAATAAATTGATTTTTAATTGTTCTTTGCTAACACAAAAACATCATTGACAATAAATTGATTTTGTAGCCGTACTGTGCTGATATTGATACT
The DNA here is from genome assembly GCA_947397865.1 of Polietes domitor. Lineage (NCBI taxonomy): Eukaryota > Metazoa > Arthropoda > Insecta > Diptera > Muscidae > Polietes > Polietes domitor. The sequence continues at coordinate 169,245,947 of OX377618.1, forward strand.
TGCAGAATATTTCGATCTCCTTGTATTTACTTTAAAAAGGACGTATTTCAGTTTTTGGTTAACTAGAGTTTTTTGCTAGCATCAGAAAAAACATTTTTCTATAAAATCAACGCCAAAAAATTGTTATGAATAATTTATTATATTTAAATATGTCAAAAAAGTCAAATTTGCGTCTTTTTACCTTTAATATTTGTACTATAATGTTGGTCATATGTCAAATGACAGTTTACTGGGAAGGCTACAAATGTTGAGGATTCCATTTACACTCACAGTGTAAATGGCCAAAAATTAAGAATAGGCCAAAAATTAAGAATAAATAGATTTTTAATCATTATTTGCTTATCACGAAAAAATCATTGAGACTAAATTTATTTTGTAATCGTACTTTGATGATATGAATAAATGCAGAATTTATTGTCCTCTGTGTACATTATTTAAAAACAAGTTTTTTAATTTTTGTTTAACTAGATATTTTTTGCTCGTACGGAAAACCCGATAAAAATATAAAAATGTTGTTCTGTTTTATTTCAACTCTGAAAAACTCCCGATAAATAATATTTTGTTTTATTTTCTATCAACAATAAATCAATATTAACATCTGGCCGACCTAAATTGTTTTTTTTTTTGAAAGTACACCAACTAGATGTGTGCTTTTGACATTGTCAATGAGCCATGTAATGGAAAAAATAGTACATTTCCGGTTAGAGTTTATTGGCATGGAATGGATGAATGATTGTGACAAATATCTTTGCAGCATTAGGCAGTAGTGAAACACGATTTTTTTTCTCGTGAAGAGGGGATATCAATCGATGCGTACCCTAATGTTAACCCCAGATAACCCTAATGTTAAAAATGGTAATTTGTCAAAATGCGAAAATTGACGAAGATTTTATAAAAATTCAAAAAAGGCTAAAAGTCAATTGTGGAAATAACACTATGACAAGGGTATGCTTAAATTGTATTCTATTTGGATCAGGTAGTTTTGAAATGCTGACCTCAAAAAATATTTCGTTCTATTAAAATTCCCAACAGTCGAAAAATAATACGTTGAGAACAGTATAAAAAAATATTATTTAAATGTTCTTTTAAATTAAAGAGCTCGAGATAATTTAACTAAAATTATAATAGTTTAAATAAATGACGAATAAATAAACAAAAAACGACTGATATAATATTGCTTAAATTTTATTAAAGTTGGAACCCACACAAAATTATTTTGTTCTGTCAAAGTTTACCACAACTCGAAATTGAAACTGGCGATAGAATGGCAAATGCCATCGCAAAATACAAATTTGCAATAGCTGAAATAAGCTCTTCAATGTGAATGGTTAGAGAGGGACTCCCTCCTCATGTAAAAATCCACATAAATTGTTTTTCAGAACTCCATACTAGACGACAATATCTGTGCTTAAACAAATTCAAATAATTGTTTTCTTTTTCTTGTGGAAAACCATTTCATAAATTTCACAAAAAATCACTTGCACCTAACACTGTTGTTTTATTCCGAACGGTTCAGGACTTAAATTAAAAATCGAATGTTAACTTTCAATATTGAGTTTTGCTACAACCCAGTTATCAAAACTTAATATTTAACCCAATTTGGGTTTTATTAAAGTTCGAAGGCAGCGTGAGTTTGTTTATGTTTCCTCACAAGACTTTTTTCGAAAATGTACTCTGGTGTATTAGTACATTTTCGAAAAAAGGGGAAAAAAACTCAATAGAAATGAAGGAATGAATATTTCGTGGTGGAAAAGTAAACTGTTCTCAGTACCATACCGTACTCAAGTAACCCCTTCGGAAACTCGTTTCCGAAAACCAGAATCACTCGTCAAAAAAGCACTCGAACACTTGAACACTCCACCACCCCTCAGAACAACTCAAACATAGAGTATGCGCCATTGTGGCACTCAACTCTGAGTAGCAGGAAAAAGAGGAAAGCACGTGCGCCTGTAAATATGCTAAATTTTCCCTAAGAATCTCTTAAAAATGACAGAGAAAGAGAGAGAGAGGTGTAAATGTTGTAAGAGCATGAAAGCGCTGTAAGTATGAACTGCGCAGTGGCCAGTGTTGTGTGGGGGAGGCATTACAATTTATGGTGCTGCTGCCGCTGCCGATGCTGCTGCTACCAGAAAAATTCTCTTTACAACAACATGTAGGCATGATGGTGGACATGGCAGGATACCCAGCATCCCTTTTTGTTGTTCGTAACATTTTACAACTACACTCAACATTCAACATAATCATTATCACCACATCGTTATCACTCGTATTATCACAACGACGACAACCGAAAAAAACAACAACATGACGCCTGCGATAGCAGCAGCAAATTGCAACAACAATAAAATCACAATAATTGCAGAAATTCAAACAAAGCGAACGAATGAAAAAAAAAAAAACGCCACTTTTTGACTCAACAAATCACCCAACACATGGTATTTTCGCATATATACCTCAGGAAGTTACAGGATAACTCCTACTCTTACACCAACATTACAATAACCAACACATACGTTGCTGGCTGACACCAGTGAACCAGTGAAGTTTTCCAAGTTCAATACAAAAGGACCTAAGGACAAAATAACCACAGCACACAGCGAGAAAAAAGTGTTTTAAAAGGTTTTTTTGTTGAAAAATAATATTAAACAAATTCAGTGCAGTGCTGGAAGAAAAAGGAGTTTCACGGCGGCCAACTGATGTTATAGCCCAGTTTTCCGTTATATTATCGTGTGTATGTTTGTGTGTGCGTGCCTATTTGCGCTTGTGTTGTGGAGGGACAAAATAGAGGAACTCATAAATCACTCTATGCGAAATTTATGTTGAAAACAGAGTTCAGTTGGTTGGTGTTCTTTTTGTAGTCGTTGTTGTAGTTGTCGTTGTTGCGACTCAATAAAGGTTCGGTCGGTCGTACGTTCGGCTTTTTTGTCTCAGCGACGACGATTCCTTGCTTTTTCACATATATCTACGGCGACTCGGCGACTGTGCCTTGTGCTTCGGTCCTTGGCAAGCTCGTGACCAACAAATAGCGGCGACAACGACAACGACATCGCCAACAACAGCCACAGCAAGAGAAAGCAGCAATTTTCACTCTTGGCACTTCGTGCTTTTGGCTACGACAGGACCCTGCTGCTTGCTGTGTGCGAGTCTCTGAGTGTGTGTACGTGTGTGTGTTTGCGCGTGTGTGAGTGAGTGTTCGTGTTGTTAACATCCATCCGACCAGCAGAGTCAGAGCAGTTGTTGTGTGTTGGAAAATATTCCTCAACACTGACAGTTCACGACCAGAGCCATGAACGCTGTTGGTTCAGTGCTCAAAGTGCTTTTAACCAAGTGGTACTACCGCTTAGTTCACAGCTGCGACAAATTGCGCCAGCTATGGTGCCTCTTATACAACAGTTCAACTAAAATCAAACAATTGCCAAGCAAGCCTACAACTAATACAACTACTATCGCTACTACTACCACTACTACTACAAATACAACAACTAAAACAATTTATTCACACAACAACGATAACAACAACTACAAACAACACCACCACCACAACTACTACAACAATCACAACTACAACCACAGCTACAAAAACAACAACAGCAACATCAATAATATAACAACAATAAATAGCCAAATAAACGGAACGTCGTTGTCGTCGTCATCGTTGAACGTATGTTTGTTGTACAAATACACTTTTCGCTGAGACCGTGGCGAACAGCCACCGCTGCAAAATAGCACATACGCTCAGAGTGAAAACCTAAAAGTACAAAAAGTCGTCCAAACCTCCAACAACCGATCGATCAATCGACAAACAAATTAAGTAACAATCAATCCCCATAACACAAACACAACGGTGTCTCAGGCGAGATAGTATTCAGTGAAAGCGCCAGCGAAATATGAATTTCATTGGTATGATTACAAAGATTATAAACAAAAACAACAACAAAAAACATAAAAAACAAAACAAAAAATAATACTAAATTATTTCAAAATTATCGATGTTGTGATTTCGTAAAATCTTGTTTTATGTTTTTCTTTTCTCAACTCTGATTGTTGTAATCCCAATGTTTTTGTTTTCTATTAAATATTTCCTATCATTGAACTTTTCACTGAATATTATGTTGTCTATTAATTTTATATCCAACAACAACATCAAAAAACACAAAAACCAACATCTCTCTCTACCACTGTCACTGTGCTGTTTGTTTCCGTTCCAACTATACTACGAATGTGTTCTTTAAATTGTGTCTTCATTTGAATAACGTAAGTTTTAATTTTCCTAATTCTTATTCGTATTCTTCTTCTTGTTGTTCCACATACACTTGTACTCTTAACCTAAAAGTATACCTATATCATATATGTGTGTGTGTAATTTAAAGCCTATAAGTATGCAATATGTTAACATATGTTATGAGTTTTTCCAAGTGTTTTAGAAAAAATATTGTCAAGTGCTTTTGTTTTATAGGGCAAATGTGAAATTTCAAGAAAATCTTTGTGTTTTGTGTAAGAAAAGTGATTTATAAAGTGTCTCCACGGAAAAAATAATTAACCCTTTTCTCAGCCGGGGGAAGTTTTGCTGAGAAATCCAGGGGAATGGAGTGTTTTAAAATATAGCCAGCATATTATAGTGTGCCCAATTAGAATGTGAGAGCATAGATGAAGGCACTTTCTAGAGCAAATCAAAATTGATGACATAGGCAATTTCCCTTGCCCAAATCAAGAATTTTTCTAGACCAAATCAAAATTGATGACATAGGCAATTTCCCTTGCCGAAATCAAGAATTTGCCACACGAAATATATGAATATGATGTCTTCTTGTTCCGCTTGAATTACTAAGCTATATCTCTTCAATACATATATTTCCTATATAGGAAGACTCGAATATCGACTTGAATATCTCGATTAGTAATGGAAATCAGAAGATAAAAATATTTTTTCCTATATCAGAATACTCGATTTGAAATATAAAACTAGCCATCAAGTCAGATATTCCCTTACAACAATATCTCAGAGATTACTATGAAAATCTGAAGATAATATTCAGAATGGGAAAACAATTTTGATATGACGTTCTTTGCAATCAACATTCTCCAGATTTAACCAATGCAATATACAAAATATTAGAATTTAAAATAACGATAATTGGGTTTCAATCAATATTCTTCATTACTTTAATATTCCACAGATTTGACGGGATGTTGTAGAGCAAATTAAAATAGATGCCTATGGAAAAATTCCTTAGCCTAAATCGAATATTTCCTTTTCGAAGAAAGTACAGAGCATATATATAATTCCTATATCAGAAAACTCCATTGGAAAAATAAAAATAACCACTATTTCCTTAATTCAATATAGCAGTGGTTTCTAAAGTAAATCGGAAAATAATCTTTGAAGTGTGGTTACATATCAACGTTTTTTCAAATTTAACATAAAATATTAGAATTTTTAATAATAGGAAAGATGCACTACATTTTAGGTCAACATTTTCCATTAGGAAAACTTAATCAGATCACTTAAAATATTCAAAAGACTTATCACTAAGCCTTGGACGAAGTCTTAAATCCTGAGCAGCAAAGACTTTGGATAATCTTTTAAAATTGTTTAACTATTTGTTTATTCTATAAAGCATAGGTGCAAAATGTCTTGGACAATATTACAGTTCAGATTATATTTAGGAATTGTTTAAGCAGATTTAATCTGAGCAGAATATCTCATGTGAGACTATAGAATTATTTCGAAATCATATCTTAAAATTGGTAAATCTCCCAACATGAAGCTGACATATGGTAGATGAATTTTTGAGAAACTTTAAGGAATGGAAATATTTTCATATGACTAAATGTGTTCAAATTTTGCATCTCTAAATAAATTAGAAACATCGAGGTTCATGCTCAGGAATTTAGGTCTAAATAAACAAAAACTCTTAAAATAAGACCATTATACCTTTATAGTTAATTAAAAATATTAACATGATCAATAGGGATGGAAATACTATTATTTTAGTTCACTCTGAGGAGTATAACAGTACCACCTAAACTGATTTAATACTTTTATTGATTAATTTCAGATCATAAGAAGTATTACTTCAATATAGCTTTGGTAACCTAAGGACACCGAGACTGTTTTTTCATCTCTTCTGTAAATTTCATTTAAAAAATATGCTAAATTAATCCGGCCATTTAGACTGTTCTAGAAAAAATTGAACTGCAAAGTTGCATTCCTTTTATAATTCACACTCTATCTCTAAGAATTGACAGCATACTTTTTACGAAATATAACTAAAGTCTAATGTAGGGCGAATGTTTAATAAAAACCCTGACTATTTTTGAATCTACTAAGAAAAAAATCAACTAACAAAGTTCATTTATATTTAAGAGAAGTGTAAAATCTGTAAAAATTTAAAGTCTACTTTTTCCCAACCAAAAAATAACTAAAGCCTAATGTAGGGCGCCCGGCCATGACTATCTTTAAATCTGCTGCGAAAAAGAAAATCCCCTAACAAAGTTCGTTTACATTGAAGAGCCCAGGTCGGTGGCGGCAACGGAAAAGCAGCCAGCAAACGCATAGCAACACCAACAACTTGCTCTCATTTAGTTTTTTCCACTCGAATGCCTAAAAGTATGCTAAAGTAGTTTACACTTGTACCGCATGTTATGCCATGTGACTGGCGTGTGTATTTGTTCAGCTTTTATATACTCGCACACCAAAGCAACGTGCAAGTTTTGCCGCATTTTATTGATTTTTTTCTGGCCCTGCTTTATGCCTTCTATTTCGTATTTTCATGGCGATTATCGCCACGACGATGATGACGATGATGTAGATGTTGATGATGATGAAGGCCAGGCTGATGGCGGGTAAAGGCGATAATGAAGTTGTCGTTCTATGTGTTTTCTTTATGCCATACTTTTGAATTTATAGTATACTTTAAGGCATAAACGCAAACACACACACACACATAGGCACACCTCATTGAACATTCCGTTTTGTGCTGCTAGCTGCTACGCAAAGAGAATAATACGATGGCAGGCAAGCCAAGCCAAGAGAGGTTAGTCACAAAACAGAAAAAGCAACAAAATGTTCAAGGTTTTTCTAGACATGAATTAGTTGCTTTGTTCTTTTGACTAAACATAAACAAATATGAAGGCATACCGTAAATACAGAATGAAACGTTGACATAGGAAAAGGAAAACCACCAAAAGTCCGCCACCAGGAAAAATAGACAAACATTAGCTAAACAATGCCGCAACTGTTGTCTTTAAACGGGCCATAGCGATTCCGCTCTTAAAGATATGCTTTATTTTCGTTTGCCAGAAAACTCCCTTAAGTATGCTTTAAATTTTCACAGTTTGGCCACATGCCAACAGCTCTCTTAGCTACGTAAGAGCGTAAGAGCCCGAAAGAGAGAGATGGAGAGCACAAAAAACCAAAACGAAATAAACTTGATTTCAAGGCTTTGTTGTGCCTAAAATTATGCTTTAACTTTGTACATGGCTACGTACACTTGGCTTTGTGCCAAAAAGTATGCTACACCCAGCCGTTGGAATTCAATGTGTTTGTATTTGGCGCCGACACACTCACACACACACACACATCCATGCCATGTGTACCCTCTGCCATTCAAATTGTATAATTTATATGCGAATTCAGCCTTGTTCTACTTAAATAATTTATGTATGACCTCTTCAAAGGCGTTCAGCATAACATATATTCGAGTAACATGATTTTGTTGCTGCCATTGTCATTTAGGGCTCCACCAACATACCAACCTACAAATGTAAAAAAGTACATATGAATACGAACGTTCGACCGAAAGAAAAAAATGATATAGTCTGAAACCATGTCTGTAGGTTTGGGGGTATACTACTTTGTACAATGTAGTAAATGTGGGTTTGGCACGGTTTCAATTTGGATGTATGGTTGTGTGCGCGCGTGTGTATGTGTGGTTTATGGATTAAGCCATAAATTGAACAAGACCCTGAACATGATTTATTAAATAAAACAACAACAGCATTTAAAGGCATCAAAATGGATTTGCAGCAACATCCACAAAAGAAAAAACTTTAAAAGCTGTGCACCTTTTTTGTGTGAAGCGAGAAATCAGTTTCTAAAAAACAACAACAATAAACTGTATTAAAATGAGCTCCTTGGGGACTAATTACCTTATAAAAACAGAAAGTTTTGAAAAATGATGTTAGTCTGATTTACATCGAAAAAGGTGTAAATCAAAACAACATTAAAATCCACTCAAAGCCCATAATTACGGTCTTCGTTTTGCAGTGCCGAGTGCGAATTGAAGATTTCGTTATATAGGTTGTGGTATATTCAAACCAGGCAGGCCAATCCTTAACCCAAACGTTTATCGATGAGCTGGACTGAAATGTGTAGCAATCACTACACAGTGGAATTTGTTTTAACGAGTTGGGCAATTTGCAACAATCTCATTGTGGTTATTTCAAAAGCTTATTCGTGGTGAGGGCATGATAGATGTTGTTATACCACAACTCAGCCCATTAAACCCCCCAAAAATATGCAATAAAATGGTCGTATGTTAAGCTGGTAATAATGGAAACCCGGCAAATCTTTTTAGCTTAACAGCAAAATTTCTTCTCTAAACGTTTATTTAAGCTTTACTAATCCCTAAATTAATTAAAAGTCTTGCAGCTTATTTCCTATTTTTTTCTATGAAATATCTCTAATTTTATAGGCGTAAGCTTAGAGATGACAATATAGCTCAACTTTCTAGTTAGAGAGAGTCTAAATGTTGGAGGGGCAATTCCATTTCCAAGTCCTAACCTCTAAACAGGTTATTAATAAATAATGGAATGGCACTTTCAAATTTTACTAAACTTATCCTTTGGTCATCGTAAACCAACTCCTACCAAACTTCAACCGCAGAGCAATATACAATTTATTTTGCCAACAGGATAATTACATTTTTGCAAAAATGTCCATTTATATAACCCAACCTCTCCAGTACATCCACGAATTAGCACCTAGCGCACAACAATTAAGCAAACTGCTAAACATGTGAATCCGCGGAAAATGCAATTAAAAACTATTTGGTTTCATCTAATATTAAAATGCCACGCAATACTGCATTGATTGCTTATTATTGTTACACCATTCATTATTTATTTTCTACTCTTGTCCAAAAACAAACGAAAAAAACAATATGTTCAATTTTGTTTGTCTGAAATAATCGAAAAACTAAATTCAACTACAAATACAAATATTGTGGTTATTAGTAAAATGGAATTATCCCACCCTGTCAAATAATTTCCCAACAATATTGTTGTAAATCATTTCTAATGACATTTGAACAACAAATATTTACAAAACATTGCGAAATTCAATTCCTATTCCTATGCAATTATTGTTGCCCTAATGAAGTGTGGGTAATCAGCATAAGCATCTAAAATTATGCAATCAGTTTAATTGTTTGCCTAATGCCTCGAAATATGCAATTATAAAATAATTTTGTAAAATGTGGTATGTGAATGTTAGCAAATTGGAGAACAGGATGTGGGTGAGAAATGTATATTGTTTAGACTTGTTATTAGCAAAATATTTTCATTGTATGAAAATGCTATAGAAATTTTAAATATAAAATTTTGTATAGATCGAAAAAATTTGCATTCAACTGGGTGCCTTAGTTTAACGCTAAAAATTAAATCTAATTAGAATAGTACAGTTTTGGGGATTTTGATGGCAAATGTTCATTATTTTCCGAGAGTACAACTTTTCGAAAAGACTCAAACCAATCATTTGCATGTTGTCCTTATTTGTAAAAAACCAAACTAAATATGGTTTTCAGCACAATTGGCCAGCGAATTAAAGCACTTGAAAGCACAGTTTTAGGATTTTGATTGCAGAGAGAAGAATCAACTGTTCATTATTTTCAACATTTGCAATATTCGAAAAGACTCAAACCAAACATTTGCATGTTTTCGTTGGTTGTAAAAAAGCAAAGAAATTTTTAGCTTTAGCACAATTGGTCGGAAAATGAAAGCACTAGTAGAATTGGAGTTGATCATTCATTTATTTTCAAAATATCTTGTACAAAACTATAAAAAATAATATCTTTGCTCCTAAAACAATGCTGCAAAATCTCGCATAATTGCGATCAAATAGATGCCAGATGCGTGAGTTGACGCCAAAACATAGTTTTCCATCACAATTTTGTTGAAATCGATTTTCGCGAAAAAGCTGTTGGAACTTCTTCTCTCGAGGGATCCAATTCGTATATGTAAATACACAAAAAAGAACTATATATACATCCCCTCGAGTCAGGACCTACCTTACTAAAACCGTCCTAGTAACTTAAGTTAGTTAATGAGCATGATCTATTGACTGTCTTTTTCATCATCAACTTTCTTCTATAACTCAAGACTTGTACCTAATTTTATTTAAAATAACTTTTGTAAACGTATAAGGAACATTTAACTACGTAAGTTTGTAGAGCTCAAATTCTCGTGTGTTCAGTCATTCGCAATTTAAATCATCCAAACTTCACATCAGCGATTCAATTACGACAATGACGAACGAACAAATGTGTTACATACAGATAGATACTTCTACCATTGCTTTTAGAAAATGGAATTAGTAAGTGGGACTTAAGAGTAAGCATTTGCTGTGAACAACAGCATTCATCTAAAAGTTTTCTTTTTAATTTTAGCTGAATTTTATCACGTTTTTCAAATAGTTTCAACCTCCCTCACACACAAGCTGGCGCACAGTGGCGTAAAGGGGGCAAACAAACAAATATCCATGATGGATTGTTCAAATACTTACAACCACTTAACCTGGGGACCGAACTGATTAGCAGTTATAACTGACAGTTAGCTGATGCAAGAGTAATGATTTCTTAATTCTACAACCTTGAGGCCAATTTTGTTTTGCGAACAGACTTCCAGAAAAATGATGTTGCCTCAGATTTAGCAGATTTAGGTATAGTGTAGGTGAAAAGCATCACCATCAGCATAAGCACCTTAACTTAGGCAATCAGTTATTTTCTGGTGTAATGCCTCCAAATATGCAATTATAAAATTTTTAAGAATAAAAATTTAAAATTTTAAGAATAGTATATGCCTTGTAACGAACTCGATGTCTCGAAGTGGTAGAAAAATGCGTTTGAGTCATTTGCAGCATATGAAATTACCACACAAATTTCAACTACAAAAGATGGCTTCACTTGAAAAAATCTTGAATCTTTGTGAATTCAAAAGTTATAGACAATATTGATAAATAGATTGTAGATTCAATGTTAGCGTCTTATAAGAAAGCTGATTATAAGCTGCTCATTTCCAATAGTTTATCCCAATCTGTAAACATGAGTAATCGTAGCATACATTTGGGGTTGTTGGAGTTAGATTCAATGTCGGGGCTTATTAAGAATCAGCAACTGAAAACAATTTGTGTTAAAAGCACCAGATCTACGCTAACCAACAGATGTAGGAGTAAAAAAAAAAACAATAATAATGGTATGGAAAGAAATGTGTGAACTTAATATCTAGACAATCCAGCTTCAACTGAGACTTTATACAGCAGCAGCATCGCCTTATTGATACTGGCAGTAGTTATGAGTATAAAGTTTCTATCACAAACGCATTAGCCTTTCAACAAAAACTCTAAACACTCGTTCCATTTCAGCAAGAACAAAAATATATTCAGCTGATTTATGTCCTATGTTGAATTGTAACTACTTTATAGAGTAATAAAACTGAAACTACATTAAAAAAGATAATCCGCCCTTGTCCCTTCTGGAGTATATGAGAGACTTGTTGTTTAAGCAAAAAAACACAAACCAGAAACTACAGAAAACAGTAAAAAAAAATTAAAAATTATAGAAATTCAAATTGGAATTTATTCATAGAATGAAATTTGATTTTTCTCATAGAAAGATTTTTTGGCTCGGTATTTGTTTGGCTTATATTAAATATCATTTAAATTTTCCCTTGTAAGTATAATAACAAATTTCCCAAAAAAATACTCTTGTTTATTTTATGGTGAAAACATGGATAAGCGCCTAAAAGTATATAATCAGTTAAATTCTTTGTATAAGGCCTAGAAATATGCAAATATTGTAAAATGTGATATGAGAATTGCAAAGTACATACAATTTAGAAAACTCGACAGCTGGTGGGATAAAATATATTTTAGCCTTGATAACATAATTCTCAGCATATAAAAATACAAATATAAAATATTATTTAGCCCGCAAAAATATATTAAAGCTATTCAATAGAATAGTTAATTTTTCTTTCTTCATAGAATGCATTTTGATGTTTCTCTTAGAAAGATTTTTTCCCTCGGTATTTGTTTGCCTTATATTAAATATCATTTAAATTTTCCCTTGTAGGTATAATAATAAATTTCCCCAAAAAATACCCTTGTTTATTTTATGGTGAAAACATGTTGATGTTCTTTATTGTTTTTTAATATTGCCCCATTTTTCGACAGAATTGTTTAATTGTATTCAGGCGTTTTGCTTTTAAATTTAGATATAAGGTTCTAGATGTTTTGTTTTGCTGCTTCTTGGCCTTCTAAAAACTTATATTATTATATTTTAATATGAAATCTAAAGAATTTACCCACTGTGTTACGCCACCACCCGCCATTGCTTGCCATTAGGGTTAGACAGAGAACGAAAAAAACTATTTACCATGGATAACAAATGCACTTCCATCTACATTCAAATCAAATGCCATCAAATTGATGTAACTACAAAAAGCGCCATGAAAGCACAAACGTACAATAGATACCATCAAAAAAAAAGAGAAAGAAACTATAAAATATAAATAATCTCTATTAACTTTAACTTTGGTTGTTGATGCTGCTTTATATTCCACAACGTACATTGGGAGTATCGACAAACGTTTGTTGCTTTTAACGATTTTCCCCCATTCGTTTGTTTGTTTGTCGATGCTACATCGCTCCCTTTGTATGTAGGATGCTCGCGCTGTTACTGCCAACTGTAGTTGAATAACAAATACTTCAAACAAAACTACCGGGGGCCCTGGTGGGGGGTGTTGGAAGCAAAGATACAAATCAAATCAAAAACAGCATGGAGCATTCATCTTCCCACCACATATCTGCTCCTGTCGTTTTGCCAACTATTGATTTAAAACAACATATACACACTCACACACCGAAATCACTTTAAGCTATTTCGTAAACGATGTAAAGTGTTAAAGTGGCATCACAATACAACAAGATCAAGTTGGCTGTTGTTCACATACAGATTCATTGGATGCCAATAGTAATAGTTCAACTGGCATTTCGCACAACACAACCAGTACACAACTACAAGTACAGACCGAACAGCATCAGTGGTATTATCATCATCATCAACAACAACAACAGCGGCATCAGCGTCATTTACATGCATGAAACGTGTCAACAATTGTTTCACAGAAAAGAACGGACGAAAAAGCAAAAACAAACTATCCTACACAATGTGTGTCATGTTTCTGTGTTCTTGAGCGGTGCTGTGGCTGTGGGAGGATAACAAAGGAAATCACAATCAAGTTTAAGGTTCTTCAGAAATAAATGTCAAAATGAAACAGAATGGCTCAAATTTTCAAGTATATATCAAGGAAATAACAGAAATGTCAAAGCAAACGACAGCATACATTTGGGTGGGGGTGACGTAGGGAAATCAAAGCATAGTTTTTGGGGGTGTTTACTCATGACGACTTATTGTATAACTTGAAAGCAGGTTAGGACGAAACTTACAAAGTTAAGCATTTGCTGATAATAATATGAAGCAATATTTTTTTGTCCTGGAGAGTCTTCACAGAAGTAGAATTAGATTACCTGTTGTACAAACACATCTTCATGTGTAAATACTTTTATTATAGGAATCGTGTAGTTTAATCAGAGAAAGGACAAAGTCTAAGTTTCACATTTAAATTTAAGGTTCTTCGGAAATAAATGTCAAAATGAAACAGAATGGCTCAAATTTTCAAGTATATATCAAGGAAATAACAGAAATGTCAAACATTTAGGGAAATGGTGGGAAATATAAATTCGTAGTTTTAGAGGTGTTTAGTCATGGCAACTTATTGTATAACTTGAAAGCAGGTTAGGACGAAAACTTACAAAGTTAAGCATTTGCTGATAATAATATGAAGCAATATTTTTTTGGATGGAGAGTCTTCACAGAAGTAGAATCTGATTTCCAACTGTACAAATAATCTTCATGTGTAAACACCCCTTTTACTGTAGGAAACGTGTTGTTTAATCAGAGAAAGGAAAAAGTCAAAGTTTCAAGTTTAAATTTATTTTATATCTAGTTTGAGTTCATTTTATATAATTTTTATCATAAATTCAAAATGAAGAAGTAAATATTATTTCTATGTTCTAGTTCTCAAGATATAAAAATTGATATTTTTACCGTTTTATTGATTAAAAATTATAAATCAGAAGAGTAGAGGACCTATTTCACGCATTAAAGTCCAAATCGTCCCAATATTTTGATATATATACATATTTATTTTCTGCCAAATCTCTAGGAATGACAATATGTGTTAAAAAACATCAAAATTCTAATTAAAAAATCCAAATTGTTTTTTTTTAACTGAATCAGAATATATATTTTTTCATTCGGTTGTAGTTTTTAATATTTATTTAATTATATCCAATTTCCTTTGGAACTTGCCATGTGTCTGATATACTAGATGGCGGAATTTTATTAATATTTTTTCTTATGTGTCCAAATATATATCTGTGTCTATCTACACTATGTTTAGACTAAAAGTTCGACATATAAAACAGCTTTGAAATTATTCTAACCTTTTGGATAAGCACCTAAAAGTATGTAATCAGTTTAATGCTTTGTATAATGCCTAGGAATATGCAATTATAAAATAATTTTGTAAAATGTGGTAGGAGAATTGCAAAGTCTATCCAATATAGAAAACTCGACGACTGGTGGTTTAAAATATATTTTAGCCTTGATAACACAAAAATATTGTAAAGCTATTCAGTAGAATAGCTAAGTGAATTTTTTGGTATGATTACAGTATTATAAACTCCCCGAGAGGAATGTTCTTATGTAAATATATGTAATCAATATTCAATATTCCGTGAAAAAATATATTTTTTAGTACCAACATAATCATATTTCTCTTACATATATTTCCTCCTCTATTAATTGAATTTTCTCATTTTTCTTTGCGTAATTTCACTTGAAACCCAACCCGCATTGATTCGCAAACATAATCCTTTCAAATTGTTTAACCATTTATACTTTGCGATGCAATTAATTGCATTTCACCAATACATTTAATAATAAATGGTTAAACAATATTGTTTTTCCAATTAAACAAGAGCCTTCATTAAAATTAATACTTCATGCTCCAGTGTGTGAAGTGTAGGTATCCAAGCTGAACAAATGACCCCAACTCGAATACAACAAAGTTGTATTATTTGTGTGTGTGTTTGTTTGTTTTTTTTTTTTCATTTATTCATGCAACATAGGGTAAATATTCATTGATAGCGAGCGTTGATGAAATGCATTAAAATTAACATATAAATTAATTATATTTTAAATGATTTAAGTAAAGCGGCGGCGGCCTTTTGACATTCTGCCAAACAGAAACTCATTAAATTTACATGCAAACAGTCGATACACAAGTATTTATGGAAATCCTTTGTTTTAATTACTTTATTTTTTTGTTTGTTCGCTGGCAATTTCATGTAATATTTTAAATACAATAGCCTACAGGAACAAAAACATCGTGTGTTCAAAAAAAAGTATATGAATATATGCATATAATCATTTTTTATTGTTAATCGCTCAAGGTATTAACGGCAGATTAATGATCGACAGTTTTTTGCAGTGAATTATTAAAAAAAATCATCTGTCAATATTTTTTTGGTATGATTCATATATGGTATTCACATGTTTTTTGTTTGTTATTAAATAGAAAAACTTTTTATAAATAATACTGTTGGATCGAATACTGTTACAATTGTTTATAATTTATAAAAACATTCACATTTAATGCAAAAAATATTCAGATTTCGATAGACAAAATTGCTACAGCAAAGGGCCCTTAAAATGAATCTTTCCAAAGTAATATGTATTAAAGCACAGGCCCATCATTCCATTATTTATAAACTAGTAAAATCTGTCACAAAGTGTAAATGTAAAAACATTTGTCTGCCTTGACATAACAAGCACAGGTAACATTCTTTGTCCTCAAAAATAGATGGACGAAGTTATTTTCCAACAACAAAAATGGATTTCTCAGCAAGACAACAGGAAGAAACCCATATTGTAAATTTTCCACATAACTACTCACAAGTTTCGTCTTGGCGAAAATGTTATCTGTCAAATATCTTGTACTACTATGTACACAAAACAGAGAATACTACCCCAGCTACTTAACAAAAGGCATGTCCCAAATGTCTGATGTCAGCAAATTGGAAAGGATTTTCGGACTTTGTTGTTGCTCTGTTAACTTGAAAACAACATTGGTTCAACATGAAAATGTCATTGCAATTTGTCTAATAAACTGTTATTAGTTTAGTCATGCAATTGACTTATACCAGTAAACACACACAGCAAACCCTACTATTCCAGGCAATACACTGCTGAGCTGCACAAGAGTAGTTTGTGATTTTATTTTGCCATCACGTTTTTTTCTTCCTCGGCCAGTCCTAATAGTGATAAAGATGGTTTAGTCCAGAACAACAAACATGCTATAAATTGACCCAACATCAGGGTGGGTGAAACAGGAAATTGAGTTGACAATAGAGTTACGTTACGAAGGATGTATGGTGTTGTAACTAAAAGCTGATTTGGCTTAAACGCAAACATTTGATGAAGTACAAAAAAGAAAACATGATAATTGAACTCTATTTTTTTCGAAAACCATTAACGGCTCCAGTTTTATTGTGCGTGTGTGCCCAGAGGGAGGGAAAAAAGAAACGAAGAGGGTCCTGTCAAAAACATGTCCAAAATAAATTAGCAATTACCTGGGGAAAGGTTTTCGCCCAAAGCTATGCAATTTTTGCCATTATCCTTTAATAAAATAATTGAGGAAAGCAAGGTAATTTTCTTGGCCATAATCGATGTAGTTTAGCTTCATTTAAAATTCTTCACAATCAATATAAATGCCATGCATATTTTCACATTTCTTTGGGAAGGCATGAAAGATACCCACTAGTCAAATGTTGAAATTGTTATAAATGGAAGGGATTTTGAAAATATTGCAATGAAGGAATTCCATGTAAGGCCAAACAAAATTTCAAAGGTCTTCCGACTTTGATGAAATTTGTTTAATGCGTTTGGTATGGCAAAATATTATTATGTTAGAGGAAAAATATTGAAATAGTGGCAACCATGTAAATATGAAATTTTTCATAGTTTTCAAAATCAGTCATCAACCGGTCCTAACTTCTATTCTGTAAAAGATATTGAAAAAAAATTAGCAGGAGAATTGTTGGTTTTCATCACATAAGTACGTTTACACTTTTGATAATAGCGCAGAAACTACTGTAAAGTCCACTCTGTAAATTTAGAGAAAAAATAAAAAATATTATAAAAGATTTTTTTAAATAAATTTTAATATTTAAAAAAATATATCAAATAATCATCAATTTTTTATTTCCATTTAATATTTTGCGCTAAAATCAACAATTCTCCAGCAAAGAACAATAAAACAGAAATTGGAAAAAAAGCGAGGGAAAATCATGGTCCACTCAATCACCAGATACCTACTCCTAGAATTATTTTCTTAAAGTTCTTCCATAATTTTTCTATCATCTTTTGGTATTTTAAGGAGCTGACATAATTTTGGATGATTAAATAATTCAATTTGGAAGCAGGGGTATAAATGAGTCTTAACTTGATTACAGACCAACACATGAGATGCTTGTAATATTACAATAGCGTTACCTCGGTGCGCTTGGTTGTAACTGATATTTCAATAAGTGAGTTGTGGTTTTCATTCGTTAGGAAGAACTTTTAACCTGAAGAGATCGAGAAATATTACGGACCAAAAAGCATGCTATTAGGATTTGTTTACATATGACGATTTGTGGTACAACTTAAAAGTAGATAATGACGAAAACATAAAAAAATTAATATTTTCTGATGAAGAATAGTTTGTTTTAACACTTAACTCACTTGTTTTTTTGTGTAACTATATCTATCTACTTATAGAAGCGCCAATTTCATTCAATTATTTACGATGGCTTTGGAGATAAATTTACTTTACTGATACGAAGAGTCTGCAGACAACATAGACCTACATAGATTTATTATATTCGGGTCTCTATGACTGCGAACACACTTCATTTACACCTAAAAAACTCAGAACTCCCCCGTACATTTTTCTCTGAGAAGTCATCATTAAATTACAATTAGTTTCCAAATTGTATAATAAATAGTCATGTGTAGAATTAATAGTTTTGAAATTTGCTTCATTTGCGATATAATAATTTTATATATTTAATTTTATTACTTAAAAATTTGTAAATAAATTAACTTTCTATAGTGGATATAGCAGCAAAATGGTCTTTGGGAATTCAATTTAAATTAAATTAGTTTTTGTTTAATTTAAAAAATCCCTAAAATCATCAATTGTCCGTGTAACTGAGCTCAGTTGTTTTCAGTCTCCACCTGAATCCCAAATTTAACGTATATTCTTGAATATGTCAGTAAATCAACAACAACCCCACATGAAGATTTCTCATAAAGGCATTTTATTCTTCACTTCAGGCTTCACGTGGAAAATTTCAAACTGTCCTTTGATTTGTCGTTTACCCAGTGCTGTTTATTTTTCTGGTGGTGCATTTGCTACCAGAGTAGTATTCTTGAATTTCAACCGGCGAATCGTAAGTTGAGTTCCCAATCGGAGGATATTGTAAATATTAATTTTATTGTAAATTATACCCCACAAAATGGTAAAGAACCCGGTTTTGTCTTTTCCAAAGAATATTTCCCCACAACGGCACTGTAAACATTACCTAGATTTTGTATTAAATTTTCTTTAAAAAATAAATTTTCTCAACCATACAAAATCGTCAAATCGTCACTGTTCGCCATTTCTTGTTAACTCTTCTTTCGAACTTACATCGGATTACTTCCCGTTTTTTGTTTTTCTTTTTTCCTCTTCTTTCTTTTTGTAAGTCCTTTGGTTGCCTTGACAACACGACTGCCCCTTTGGCAAAGACCAATAGAAACTACAAAGCAACACAAGAACTTAATACCCTTAAAGGGTCAAACAAGAAGTAGGTCTAAGGAAAGCCAACTATTTGGTTCATACTTGAATACATGAAAAATTCCTTTAAATTGATACAAACATAGATACGACTAAAGTATTTAGACGCAGTTGTACAATGAAACCACTACTGCCACCCACCCTCCACAATTATTATGATACACTCGTTCAAGGGGGGTACTATGAGAAAATACAATGAGCAAAGCAGCTCGAAGTAAATATTATTAAAAAATAACCACTTCAAGTATTAGTTGTCCAACCACCACCACCCTCAATTTTTCAGACAGGGTTATCCTTCAAAGGAGTGGCGGTTGAAAGAAATAATTTCAAATTCCTAATGAATTTTTAATGCTCTGCTTGTTTGTTAAATAAATGACAAGTACAACAATGAAACTTGCAATGGACGTCGTCTTCGGGTTGGGCTGGGGTTGTATGGTGAAACTATTTAAGGTGCTTTACCGCTATCAAATGTCTGACTGAATGTCTTGGTGGTCTCGTCGTCGTCCTCGCTGTTGTGTTCTGATTATGTTACTGCTGGCTCAAGAGGTTTTTAGCCATCGAATTGAATGTTATTTTTGAAGTGTAGCTACTAGCATTCACATTACTTTTCACTTCAACATTTGTGCGGGCTTTAAAATAAAATTTAGCAAAATTTCTGAATTTTTCACCGAACTCACCAAGAAAATGAAAGGTAAAAAAGTGTTGGTGTCTTACGTACTTTCAAATTTATTAAAATATTAGCAGTGTTTTTGCATTTTTACAACAACGAACATTTGTTTAGCATATACAATGGATCACGTGGCTGACACTTGAAGACTTTCTCAAATTCTTTCGTCTGTTTCAAATAGGCGTGGAAAAAGTCACGTCGCTCTGCCTGCGGATTAAGTTGACAGTCGACCAGAGTGCTGGCAACAAAGTACAGCTTCTCCATGGACATTTGCAGACGGCCCGCATTCAAAAGTTGATCCAGTTTTTGCATGAACGCCTCATCGCGATTCATCCACTGTTTGTAGGTGTGCCAGGACTGTTGCTGGGCCAACAATTTCAGCAACAAATTGTTAAGATTAAATTTGCGCGCAGTTTGCTGCGCTGGCTGGCGTGCCAAACATCTATCGAATGCTCCGAATTTCCTCTCCGAGTCCATGCTTCTCCAGGCACCGGGCGTACTGTAGGCCCCACCAATCATAACCTCGGCAAAGTTTTGACCCACCAGCACATAATTCAGAGGCGCACTTAGATTTTGCTGTTGCTGCATCAAATTGTTGATGGTCAAAAAGGTCTCCATGAATTCATTGGAGCTTTGTGTTACATGTGTCACCATCGCATTGGAGGTGGGCTTCACCTCATTGTCCATTTTGGAGCGTTGAGCCAGAAATCGTTGGGTCTTCTCCAAATTGCGATAGAAATTGCGCTTTGTTATGCTGAGCGGCTGGTAATCGGTGTCCAGCTTGGCATCACCGTTCAGAGTCAAGTGCATAATGCGCCCCAGGAAGAGCTTAGAGTTCTGCTGGGTTATTTCATCGATCCAGGTTGTGTTGGCCAGTAGTTGGTCGTACGATTGGCCCAGTTCCGAGTACATTTGGGCCATTTGAACCTTATTGATGGCCGAACGTTCAACGATGTGTTTGTAAATGGGGCCGAAATAGGTTTCCGTTAACTTTTGACAATCATGCGGGGTTTTGTCTGGAAAATGTGTGAAAAATCATTTCATTTCGAAATATCTAACTACCCTACTCACCCATTAAATAATCAATCCACAGCCAGTTCAAAAATCTCGTCAACGTGGTCGATTGCAGCAATTCGAAATATTGTATTAACTTTGGCATTTCCATGACTATGACCACATCGCTGCTCTTCAACGGCTTGCCCATAACCTTGCGGAAATACGTATCCCAGTCCAAGGCGGGCACTGAACCAAAATTCAAACCCTTGAAGTCCTCGTACGTGTACTCGTTCACCTTCTCATCGTTGGCTATGGAAATTTTCAAGATATCCCTAGAGTTACGCTCAAAGTTCAAAATTTCCAAAGCCACCAAACGAGCACGCCCTGCCACCACACCATAACTTTGCATTATCTCGCCGGCCAGCTGCTCGAATTTCCTCAAAGTAAAGCGCAGCGAGTCGTCGGGTCGTATCTGCACCACTCGCTTGTTCGAACGCAATTCGATGTGGGTCCGAAAGAAGTAGGGCACACCGGACTCGTGGAAAACGCTCAACACTTGCAGCCATGTCATATTGCGACGTTTCCGCACCATGCCCATGGAGTCGTCGATGGCTGGCCAGCCACCTGCCAAACGATACATTAAAGTGCTCTTCAGATGATCCGTCTGGCGAGCATTCTGGCATGAATCGTAAAAATGCTTCACTTTCAATTCCGCATCCATGAGTTGTTCGTCGTTGTTTGTTTCCAGGAACTTATTGAATTTCAATTGTTCCTGCTGCAGGCGTTTGTCGCGCTGTGCCTGTTGAGTGGCATTTAACGAGCGGCCACAAACATAAGCGAAAAAATCCTCACAGGGTTTTTTCGTTAAATCCAGCCAGGATTCCAGTTCATAGGAAAAACGTAAAATGTCATTCTCCATGGCAAGCTTATCGGTGGCAACAGTAGCAGCGGCTGGGCCACCCAACACCATGCAACCAGCCCAGAGCACTGATGCCAGCACCATCATACGCGGGCAAATATCAAAGTGATAATGGGGCAACATATTGGCAAGTACGAGGAATGTTGTTTCCTTTCTTTGCTTATGTTTTTTTTTTGGTTTAAACGCTTAAGTTTCCAATATATTTTGTTCTTCTTCTTAAAAATCACACAACAATGGAAATTTGTGAAACTTTTTTAATATCACTGCTGGTGTTTGTGGGATTTTTGATTGCAAATATGTTGGCAAAAGTTGCGACTTTTTTATTTAAGTTTTTTGTTTATTATTGTGCTGCTCGCAAATTAAATATACAATTTTCAATTCAGCATAAGTTAACACTTTCGTAACAGAATACCAACTAGCAGGCCACTTGGCTAAATCTCAGCCAACAAGCGCTCAACCCTGGAGATGGGGAGACCTTTTGGCCGTTACTTCTGGTTTTTTGGTTTCTTGTGCATTCGCAATGATATCTTAAAAATTCACTTTTGCGAGGGTTTGCTTATTTTTTTGTTCTTTGGTTTTATTTTGAGCTTGTTCTTCGCTTCCGGTTTTAACCTTGTTTTTAATTAAATTTTTCCACGCGCCACCAGCTACCCAAGCATACATGCATAGTATGCGGTACGTTCTTTGACACTGGCTACAAGGAAAAACTCTCGGTGCTTTTCATGAGCTCGCTCGCTTGCTTGCCATTCGTTTTCATGCGGTTTTCGTCATTAGGGATTGGGCGGGTGCACCAACAACCAGTATTTTCATTTCTTTGGTATTTATTCTATTTTCAAATTCAGCACACGTTTTCGTGATTTCTGTTGTTCTTAGGTTTTGTGCTAATCTCATACTAATGAATAATCTGTGGAGGAAGAGTCAAGCCAAGCAAAGAATTCACTTTGAGGCACATACGCAGTACTCAGTGGCGCTGAGCTGAGCTGTGGTGGCGGCGGCGAATTTAGGAGATAAGAAAGGTTTGAGGTTAATAAAAAAATCTACAAAAATGTAGAACATTGAGACACAGCAACATTTTCGTAATGCAATCAAGGTGCTATCTGACCCAATGCCCAAGTCAGTTGTACAAACATGCTTCAGGGGAGATTACAACAGAAGTCAGCCAGCCAGCCTGCCAGACAGACGGTCGAATGAACGTGTGTGTGTGTGCTGGGTGGTGCTCAATAAAGATTACATTAAATCAAACTTTGATGCATTCGCTGTGCGATAGTCTTGACCCCTTTGTCTTGAAAGTTAGTATTTGTTTAAAATGAAATATTCTTATCGCTGCTCGACATTTGTTTTTGTGAACAATGAGTTTGATTTAGAGCGACCATCCGACATTGAATATTTGTGCGCTTGAAAATGAAAAGAAATTAAAATCTATTAAGAATGCGACAACAATGTAGTTTAGGGGTTTTGAATTAAGTGTATACCGAAATAAAAAAATATTTTTATTCAAAATTGTATATTTGCCTTGGAACTAAGAGGGCAGCATTTGCAATGTGATTTTTGAAATTTAAAATAAACTTCGTTAGAGTTTCCATGTCCAGTTTATTTAAAAAATAGGAACCATTGGAAACCAATATAGTGCCCACAATCAAGTGAACAGTCCTGAGGATTACAAACAGAGAACAGAAATATCAAAATATTTGTTGTCAACTCAAGCGACCGTTGTCGACTATAAAGATTTCAAGATACTGGCTGTCGGCTCCAGCAACCTTTGTTGACTGTACTGCCATCCTAAGAAAGGAAGTCACAAGTGCCAAAATTAAGATAACGGCAGATTCGGAACAGTGAATGAGTTTCTGATATTTGTGTTAGACTCATAAGACATTTTCAACTGCAATTGACTGAAAAACGTTAAACAAAACAGCTAGATGAAAAACTTAAAAGCTCAATATCTCAAAATGGATATGTGACGTTCTTTCATAGTAGGCAGTATAATGAAAAATCCTGTCCTACTTCCATTCCACAACATATGGTCAGCCTATTTCCTACCAACGACATGTATTCTATGAATATTTACAAACATACATGCACAATTATTATTAATCTATAAATGACACTCACTAATTACATGTTGTTTTCGCTGTCAGATTAAACATTTTGTTGTTCCAACAAATCTAAGCAAGCAAATCTATAAGTATTTCTTGTTATGTAAACCATCCATACATGTGTGTCTTCCCCGGAGACATGAAGAGGTTCAATAATTACAAACGTAATTATAATACAATACAAACATGGATGTTGTCAATGATATGTATATGTTCATTTTGAGACATAGTATCAAAGGTTTTCTAGACAATATTTCAAAAGTGAGAACTTGTGATTTAGAAATATACCTCTTATTGCCCACCCTATATATGTAAGAGAATTTTTGGAAAATAAAAAAATCCTTTGTCAAAGATCTATATCTCCTATAGTCCATGTATAAAGCAATTCATAGTTAAGTAACCGAATCAATAACTATTCATTATATGGTAACAATTGTGCTGTCTAGAGTTGCGACTGCACAATCATAATTTTCAACCATAATATGATGCCCTTCATGGACCACTAATGCTAATATCGATTACATCTTTCAACGAAATTTATCTTTAAAAATAAGTCCCCATACAGTTTTTATGGATTCACAACAAATGTTCTATATTAAAATTAAATTTTATGACAACCTTCGTTGTATTGATGCCAAGTTTCGTTGAAATGGACGTTTTTCTTTCTGGGTATAGAAAAGTTGAAAGATTAAAAGATTGCAAATTCATTCAATTTTATTCAATGTCAAGTTCCAGTTCAAATCAAGTTCCGAGAATATATTATTTCGAAATTGGCTTCAATTTGAGCTGTAGCTTAACAAATTCATTCCATTTTATCCAGTGATTTGTTTTCTAATACTTCAGTCGATGTCTTCGCAAATATTGTTCTCAACTCTGCAGAATGTGCTATATATAAATTCTGGCCTTATTTATCAAAATATATGTCGTCTGCACGTATGGATTAATTAATTTAAACCAAAACGGAAAACAATGAGAATACTATTTTTTAAAATGCTCTTACTTCTTCAAGAAGAACCATAATATTGTGTGGGGCTAACTCATTAGAGGCGGTCCTGTATGGAGTGCTTGCGTCATCGGGTGTATTGTTTCTTCATTAACATGCCATCTATTGGAAAATCAAAACCCTTCACATATGATATTTAAACAAAATTAAAATAAAAAAAAACAAAAACAATAAGTTACCAAAATGTGGAAGAAAAGGCACTTCTACTTTAATTCAATTATTCACTTACTACAGTCTTTGGCCTTTTTGGACCCAATGTGTATTAAACCTTTAATAATTAACATATTTAAATTCAATTCTCATAATTTCTCTTCAAACCTACCTAAACTCCCAACACTTAGCAAAAGGACATTGGCCTGCCTGTAGTTTCCCTCAATACAAAGTCCAACAGTCATTTTGTTGGCAGTCGTTTGTTTTGAACTTTGGAATTACTGCTTATTTCCTAATTAGATTTTTATGTCGTTGTAGAAATGTACGTAATACATAATTAAATTTAATTTATGCTTATGTCTTTCAAACGGCCAGAAGACACACCCACACACGTACACAAGGAAAACTTTTGCAGTTTTCGATGAGGGGGAGAAATTGAAAACGACGTTTGTTTTCCATTTTTTTGATGAGCCAATGAAACCTTATGAATGACCCCTCCACCCCCACCACCCCATCAACTGTCAGCATGTAACCGAGCCTTTGTGTTAGCGCCGACAACGAGTAAACAATCAGAGGAGCAATCATCAAGATGTGCAAAATAATAATTTCAAGTGTTTCTAATTGACTTAATTATAAAAGTTTGACAGTTTATTTGCAGCCGAAGCGCAAAATATTTTTCAGTAGATTGTAATTGAATTTGGCTGCTTTGGTTCATAAACTTGTGCAACTTTGCAAGACTGTCTGACCACAATTTAATGTATTGCCCCGGAAATATAAGCAGACGAAATAACACACCATGTGACTTACTTGAACTCTCAGTTTTTCTAAGCAACGTAAAAATTTTAAATAAATAAACAATAACGAAGCCTCTAGGCTTTATTGTTAAATGAAATTGATATTAATTTAAAATACGATTCAATTATTACAATTAGATTTGATTTCCTTGACTCGAACGAATGAAATGAAATGCACAATGAACATTTTTGAGAAATATAATAAATAACTGCATGAATTTGCTTTGCAAATATATTATTCTTTTTGAATTTTATGAAAAAAAAAATCAATTCAACCGCAATGCCATTTGGCATCAGCACAAAATCAAACCACAAGCTAAGCCACATATAATAATTTTTCCAAATATCAAATCAATTAAGCAACTGAAGGACAAACATATTTTGGGGGAAAGGCAATTTGAACAACATGAAATTAAACTTCACATAACTATTGCATATGTCAAGGCTCTATTTCAAATTGTAAAGGGTGATTTTTTAAGAGCTTGATAACTTTTTTTAAAAAAAAACGCATAAAATTTGCAATATCTCATCGGTTCTTTATTTGAAACGTTAGATTGGTCCATGACATTTACTTTTTGAAAATAATTTCATTTAAATGTTTACCGCGGCTGCGTCTTAGCTGGTCCATCCGCTTAGTCCAATTTTGGCATTTCCACGTTTTTGAGTAACAGAGACCCAATTGGTGCGAACGGCGACGAATCGAAAATTGGTGGTCATCATTAACACTGGCCGATACAGCTGCGATATTTTCTTCAGTTCGCACTCTACGTAAGCGTGTTGGTGGTTTAATGTCCAACAATGTAAATTTGGTGCGAAATTTAGTCACAATAGCCCGAATAGCCGCTTCAGTGGGTCGATTAAACTGACCATAAAATGGAAGCGCGCAATGAACTTTCTTAACAGAGCACGCATTTTGATAATAAAATTCAATAATTTGCAAGCGTTGTTCGTTTGTAAGACGATTCATGATGAAATGTCAAAGCATACTGAGCATCTTTCTCTTTGACACCATGTCTGAAATCCCACGTGATCTGTCAAATACTAATGCATGAAAATCCTAACCTCAAAAAAATCACTCTTTATATTAAAGTATTCTTTTAGGCAACCACAATTATTTAAAATATAAATCACTCTAAGCTACTTAGGAGTAATATAAATTTCAGAGCACCTTGTTATTTGTGAATATCAAAGAAAACTTGAAGGCTTCGTTAGGCTTCAATAAACATAATAGCTAAAATACTGCATACCTTGAGGCATCTCCGAAATAAAGCACTCTTTTGCCAAAACAAAAACTTTCTCTGAAAAAAATTATAGAATGAGTAATGACTTTTTTGATTATGGCAGGAACACCTAAAAAAGTGTCATAACAAGTATTGCATATTTAAAGGCGTCATTCAAGTACTGTTCTTTGCTGTATACTCTCAGTATCACTTTACTAATTTCTTTTTTCTCTCTCTCTCTCTTATTTTATTTTCATTATTACAGGCGCCGTAGGTGGTGATGGCGGTGATGATGCCGACGATAAGGAAAAGGCAGAGGAGGAGGAGAGAGAACGTCAGGAGGCCATACGTGAGGCCGAAGAACGACGCAAGGAGAAGCATCGTCGCATGGAAGAGGAGCGCGAAAAGATGCGACAAGATATACGTGATAAGGTAAGGAATCCTTTTGAATTGCTCACACATATATTTTACCAATTATCGTTCATCATACTGGCCGGCGGCAAGATTGAGTAGATTTGTTAAAAACGTTGCCAAGGCTGCAATGCGGTCTTAATTATGGTGCATTTAATTTTAAATACTATGATAATTTAAGTCAATAGATTAGTGTCTCAGACAAAATGAAGATTTGGGAAGTTGAGAATATAAATTTTGCTCCGGCTCTTGATCAAATTTAGCAGATCATATTACATTTCAACTAGCAACGCCTGCACCAAAGGTAGACTATATGGGTTAATGCTTTTTTATAGCGTCTATACAAAAGGGTCCCCAATTTACACTATTACCGTTCTAGAACCCACATATTATTTCGGATCTTGATCACGTTATATTTCAACTAGAAACGCCTACTCTGAAAGTGAACCACATGGGTCCATATTTTGATACAGATCCCATTGAAAAGCCCTTCCGATGTTCACTATTACCGCTCTAGAGCCCACATCTTACATTAGATCTTCATGATTTTTTTCCAGACCATGTTAAATTTCAACTAGCAACAATTACTGTAAAAGTGAACCATATCGGTCCATGTTTTGGTTTAGCTCCCATTCAAATGGTACTCTCATTTTCACTATTACCGCTCTAGATCCTACATCTTATATCACATCTTCATCAAATCTTCTAGATCATCTCATACTTCAAATACCAACTCTTACTATGAAAGTGAACCATATGGATCCATGTTTCAGCATAGCCTCCATACAAATGGTACCCACATTTTCACTATTACCACTCTGGAGCCCACATCTTACATCAGATCTTCATCAAATTTTCTAGATCATGTCATATTTCAAATAGCAACTCCTACTGTGAAAGTGAACCATATGGATCCGAGTTTCGATGTAGCCCCCATTCAAAAGGTCCTCTCATTTTCACTATTACCGCTCTACATCATACATCTTATATCACATCATCGTCAAATTTTCCACATTATGTCATATTTTAACTAGCAACACCTGATGTGAAAGTGAAACATATGGGTCCATGTTTCGGTATAGCCCCCATTCAAACGGTCCTCTCATTTTCACTATCACCTCCCTAGAGCCCACACTAGACATCAGATCATCATCAAATTTTCCAGATCATTTTGTTTTTCCACTAAGTACACCTACTGTAAAAATTAACCACTTCAGTCCATGTTTTGATATAGCCCTCATACAAACGGCCCTCCATTTTTACTATTAACTCTCTAGAACCCATATCTTAAATCAGATCTTTATCACATTTTTCAGATCATGTTTTATTTGAAGTAGCAACATCTACTGTGAAAATGAACCATATGGGTGCAAGTTTTCATAAACACCCCATTTAAATGACCCTCCGATTTGCACTATTATATTTTTTGTATTTAACATAAGAATAAGTACTTTGACACTGACTACCTTGGTACATGTAAACTTACACATTCAACTCTGTGAAATATAATACTAAATCGTATCACCTACTTTGCACCCCCCCATTACTTGATTTTTACTCTCCTACCCTGAACATGATTTCACTAAATTTTTAATTTTATTTTTAGTTTCCTTTTACATCAAATAAATTGTGTGCTAATTAGAGTGTCTTTACTACAAATCACCAATTAGTGTAATTAAAGACACTACGTTCAATCTTAGCAATTAACCGTGTATTTTCATTCCCTCATTCAGTGTAGTGGAGTAATAGTGAATAGAAATATCCTGATAATGGACTGGTACATATATATATACATCTGTACACTTGGAGTTCAAATTGACTCTAGTAGGGAGTCCTTTTATATGAGTGACTCCCTAACGGAGTCAGATTGAATTACTTGGTGTGGAAAGAGAACAGCAACAACAGCGATAGGAGCCGCATCAACAGCGAAAGCATCGCCCACAGTGTGTCCAGTGAAATGTATTCTAAATTTGTTTCAATTTCTTGTGCATTATTTTCAAAAACAACAACAACAATGGAAAAAATGAGTGCTAACAAAGTGTTTGACTGTTTTACACAAATTCAATTTAAAACTAATAAAAGCGAACGTACACAAACAATTGTGTAATTAGAAAATTCAATTAACAGTTAAAAAAAGTGCTAGTGTGTGTGTGCGTGTACATATGTGTTAACAAGTTTTTTGTGCGGTGAAGTGTTATTGCCATGAACATAATCGTTATGGATGTAAAATGGATATTATTGAAAAATAATTATTTTTATTTCAATGTTTTAATGGTCTGTTTGGTTGAAATAGCTCTTTTAATTATAATTTTTGATAACACTAACACACTTGTTTAATGGTTAAAAGCCCGTAACCAAAACGAGCAGGAAGTGGACACTTTGTTCCGAAATATGTATGAACAGTTTTTTTGTTTATGATTTAAAATAAAATACTTTATTACAACGATATGTGGTACAAAAACTATGACTGATTGAATTGGTTTTAAGATTGATAATTAAACAGCAAAAAGAGCATAATTTAAGGAATTTATAAAGTCCTGTAGGACCAGTGCCATTTGTTCATCATGTCATACAATTTCGTGAGCTTGATTATAGAGCAATCTTATCGCAAGCATTTTCTTTTAATATATTTTACAAAATTTAAGGAAAAATAAATTTGACGGTCTACAACTAAAACTTCGTTTTTATGGTGCTCAAAATTGCTTCCTCCAAGTATTTTTTATTGTGAACACTAACCTTCAATAAGTTATATTTTAATGCATACCCTTTAGTCTAAAATATATGAATTTGATTTATAAGACCTCTATCTGAAAAAATCAAGTAATGGTGCAAAAAATTGCTGCGAAAACCATCCCAGTGACTTCCTAAAATAATATTGACAGAGTTAAAGACAGTTCAGTTTCTTAATATCTACGTTAATTTAATTTTAATCTCAGAATATAATATATAGACCATAAACCAGATCTATATAAGCAAGTTTTAAACAGGTTGACAAAGTAGCATTTCCTCATAAAATGCGACTCGTCATTATTTTTTAACCAATATCATAAAGCTAGGATATCCAAGTATTCGGAGTTTTAGAATTTCGTACTAATAGAGTAATTGTCTCAAGAGTTATTCGATCAACCTATTAATTATATAGACAAGAAAAATTTTATTTAATTGAGTCAGTAATATTCAATATTCGAAATAAAATGTCTTAAAATACAATTCAAATGAGTTTTAGGGTATACTTCGGATGAAATCTGACGTCTCTGATTTTATTCGAAGAATAATATACAAAACACTGTTTTATGAATAGTGATTGTTTTTCAAATTTGTATGTATGTATATAAGATTTAGTCGATGGAAATAACAGTTCCATTTTAGAAACATATCTTCCGAGTAGAATTTAATAATAATATTTAATATATACATGGATTCATTGCAATCCACCACGTATTTACGTTAAGGATGGACCTATCCAATAAACTCTGTCCAAATTTCCCAGGTCAAAGGATGCCTGGGAACCATTCTAAATAAATTAAAAACTCAATCCCAAAGTTGATTTCAGTATTTCGAAAATAAATTTATAATATCGATTAATCCATAATTTGAAACAATTTATTCGAATTATTCGTTAATCAAAAATAAGGATTTTTCATCATTCGAACGAATTATTAGAAAAAAACATTCGATCTTCGAAATTCCAGCAGGAAGTATAGGCTAACTCCAAAACCCCAAGCCAAGGTTTATCTACCCGCACTTTGAACAGATTGATCGAGAGACGAAAGGGTTTCTGCAGTTCTTATATTCGACAAATAAAAATGTTCTTAGAAAATTTGGGCCAATTAGATATTTGTTGATAACATTTTATATATCAAACTGTTGTCATAATTTTTTTCAAACAATGTCTGAAATAGAAGCTCAGGAACCCTAGAAAACGGATACCCTGCTGATTATTCCACCTTTCTGTATATAATACAACATTATATTTTCAATGTGATCACTCAAGATACGCTCAAAAAATATTTGAAGATACAACAGGCTTTTTGTCTTCTATTAAAATGAAACAATTTTTTTTTTAATTTTTCTTGGATTGTTGGTGCCTGATAAAAACTTTTCTTCAGAAAATCAACTTCGTTGGCCACCGATTTTAAGTTAACGTGAGAAACAGGAAGACAACATTTTAAATTCCATTTAATTTGTACAACCGGGCGTGATCGAATTTATAGTCTCAATATGATAGTACAAATATGGCAGGTACCTTCAACAAAAATTGGAATTTTAGTAAAAAATAAAAAAAAATTTTTCTAAAATATAATTTTCGTGGCGATGCGCACATTAACTTGTTTGTCTCGGACACAACATTTTTAATATTTTGTGACTAAAGTTTCCAACACCTTTTGTTAACCTAATATCCAAAATTCAATTTTTATATAGACTAGGTGAAATGACCCATCCGCGGTATGAGGCAAAGCAAATAATTTTAATGATCTAGAGTACAGCAAAAATTTACGATTTTTTTAAGTCGTAAGTCATCTTAGGTATTCATCGGGAACAGTGTTTTCAGCCCATCATACAAATAAATTAGCCGTCTCCATTTGCCCTATTTGAGGCCTTATCATCCCCGTATTTTAAATTGTTTGTTTTAATTAAATTTCTTTACATAACTACTTTATCAGTAAACTAGAAGTGAAATAAAATAAATATAAAAATTCTATATTTAATACTTTTATATTTAAAACCTTCAATCTTGAGAATATATGTCCTACATATCTATACACACGCATATTTGAATGTTGGTGTACACGTAGATCCCATTAATCGTCATAGATTTTCATAAAGTTAGCCTTGGCAACTCACGCACTTTACGCTCAGAACACTTGGCAATAGTGCAGTTGGTTGTGATACTCGTTCCGACATGCCTCAGGATATACACATTGGCGTGCTGGTCATTATCTACAAATTATTTACTTAACTAAGGACCAATCGATGGCTAAATGAGAACTCCCCGCTCACGCACACACAGCCGGTCCTTGTTACATAATCGTAGATTTCACAGAACGGCAAGGAATGAGTTCTAGTAGGAAGTTGTAGTAGTAGGCGGTAATGAATGACTCGTATAGACATAGTTTATGTTTGAGCAGTGTTTGACCGTACTTTTGTATCCTCCCACCAAACGTGTTTTTGCGTGTGCCTTGGTGTAGGTGTTATCCTTGCAAAGTTCAATTTAGTTTTATGCTTAGTGCGTATTTGTGGCTATTAATTTAAGTTTTATTGAGTTAATTAACAAAACGCTATATATACATTTACTTGCTGCTAATAATAATGAGGATTCTGGCTTTGGCTATACAGAGGTTTAGCTCAGCCAGGATTTAGGCGTAGCAAGATGTGAACATATTTAGCGTCCGTGGTTATCTGACAGCATTAAATTGGCCAATCGAAGTACATTTTTAATTGGCAAGAAAGCTAAATACGTGAAGTTATTTTCCTTGCTTGACCATAGCCCAGAAAGATGAAGGCAATTATTTGCTTAAGCAGGGTAATTTGTTAATACAAGTAAATTTGTGTAATCGGCTTTCATGGTTTAGAGAGATTATTGTGCGATGGATAAATTATGAAAAATGATTTAAACAAAGTGAACTTAGGTACTGTTTACTTGAATTCTATAGACTCAAATAATTATAGAGTCCTGATTATAGATTTTTCGTAATAATTAAGCGATTTTTGATCGTTCATCTCAGACAAACGAAATTAAGTTAAAAATTAAATCTTAAGCTTGCCAGGGCTTACTTTGTCTATATTTCTCCATATCTACATTTTTCAAAAACCTGTATGATGAACGTTTTAGAGCAAACATAATTTCTTAATTTTTGTATTAATTATATTAAATGGAAATCTTAATTATAAATTGCCAATCTTGTCCTTTGTCATTATAGTATAACATCAAGAAGAAAGAGGAGATAGTAGAACAACAAATGGTTCCACAAGAGGAGCCCAATCCTCTGATGCGGAAAAAGAAAACTCCGGAAGAATTGGCCGCCGAAGCTGAGCAGGAAGAGCTTGATGATTTCACGAGTAAGTTCAATTTTCATTTCATATATCTCTCGGCTATTCTATCTTTTCAGAAACGTATTACTTTCTACCGTATAACAACGACACACACCTACTATCTACTACCACCACTACTACTACTACTTCTATCTTCTTTAACTAAACTAACAAAAAAAGAAAAAAAAAACTAAATCTAATCTAAAAATGAAGAGCAACCGCTAACTAATTTTCCGTTTGCAACAACGTACAACTCTAACTAAACTCAAAATGCATTCTTTCTATTCTATGATAGAGAACAAAACTACGCCTTTTCTTTCAATTTCTTCCTAAACAATTTCTAAATCCTTTTTTACGTAATCACAAAACCCCCCAAAAAACGCAACCACATTTACAACAACTACTGAGAATGTTTTGAGTACAAATGTTACTGTAGTCAGTCTTTAATGTATTTTTAATGTGCGTGTGTATGTGTTACAATAAAGCCAAAACAACAAAATTCCACCCACCAACAACAATAACAACAACAGCCAATTTTCAATTATTTATAGCCACACAATCTATCAATCTCTCAGCTTTACAAACGAAACACCAGCTATATCTACTACTATATATGTTTGTACTATCTTTGTCTACTTCCGTAACTTCTTTCAATCTTCCTTCAACACTACAAAATCTCTTCTCAAACTCAAATACAAAATTTGAATACAGTGGGAACACATGCACAGTGAACAGGGTTAGAATGAACTGTGGCTCACAGTGTCAATATTATTTCTTTGATATCTAACATGAAAGTGTATTCTTATACAAATTTATTATATACCGAAAGCTTGATTATAAATAAAATACTTGTTTTTTTTTAGATCTCTGCTAGTTCAATTCGTTTAAAAGTTATTAGTATATAATTATTTATGTCCAGTGCGTATGAGTAATTTTAATGTAAACGAATTCAAATTACTCATACAACCGATTTTCTACATACTCTTAAATATTCGAGGGCATTTTAAATGAGTAAACGAATTGATCCAGAAAAACTGAAAAATAAGGATATTTTATATTTCATTAATCTATCGGAATATATACGGTTTGGTAATGTGTGCAATATTCAAAATTTTTATTCTTATCAATTAATTGCCCATAACTGCCGGTTACAGCCACTTCATTCTAACCATGTTCGACTGTATTTAATATATGCAAAAGATGATGATAATGATGATATTATATATGAATTAACAGCGCCGCCGCATAATTACCACGAGACAACCGACACCGTCAATGTTTACTATTAATGCCGAACCGTAAACATTGTGGGCTTTTGCCAATGTTTGTCAATGGCTTCTTCTTTGTGGACCATTGTTTTTGTAGCGCAAACATTGAAATCCTACAATGATTACAAATCGCATTAATAGCGTCAATACAATACAAGTAAATGTAAACAAATCTTAAGATGTCTGAATAACATCATAAACTTACAACTTACATTCAACAAGATAAATAAACGTTCAATCAAAATACATACTTACAAACAAGAAAATGAAGAAGAACAACAACAACTACTACTACTACTACCGTTACTATTACAACACATGTTCCGTAAATGCTACTCGATATTTCGATATAAGCTAGTGTGGCTTCTTTGCTAGAAGAAGACACATTCCGTACATTTGCCAGTATGTGTTGTACAATAATTTATTATAGAATCTTGACATTATTTTTGTGTAAAGCGTAAACGTAGTAATGACGAATGTCCGTCGTCGGCCATCATAACCCTCTAATGAGAAATTCCCAAATGCAAAGGACTTTTTTGATAGGCCAGAAGTAGCTTTCAAAAGGTGGGATATACTATTCTTTGTTTATAAAAGAAAATTTCTCACATTTTTGAGAGTCATTTCGAAAATCATGGTAAAACGGGAGTTAAGTTTTTTCCTGATGATCACCACAAACAAATCCCCATCTTAAATCGTAGAACGATTTATGGGCTATGAATTAGATTTAAATATAAATCCCTATAGGCCCTATAGTACAGAGGGTTCTAAGCGACCTGTTAGAAGTCTATTCTATATAATTTTAATTAAATCGCTTATGATTTTAATTAAATTGCATATGACCCTTTAATTTATACCAACTTCTATGCTATAAATAAAGGATATATCCAAATGTTAGATTTTATCAACACTTCCATGAATACCTCGATTTAAATCCAAGTATTTTTGTCAATTTTCAACTGAAAACACTTCAGAATAATACTGAGCACTGTAACTAATCTAATCATGACGAGCTTATTTTCATTAGAATGACAACTTTTCAAGACTATAATAATGTTAAATTAAAAAATTTATAAGCAAAATTGTATTCCATCGAGAAATAGTTTTGATTTTTCTCTTTTTTAAAGTTTTCAACTAACACAGTTTTAGAAACCATATATGATTGACCCATTTTTTTAAGAATTTAATAACTTGTCTTTTGAAATATCATTTGGAATACTTTATTCAAAACACTTTGTGGGCAATCCTTTCCCAAACTTTATCCCACAGTGCTTAAAGAGCTTATATTTTGACTCATTGAATTAATAGCTAAAATAGTGATTGGATATTTGTGCTGACCCCTAGCTTTATGAACTACTTGTTCTGGTCTTTGGGGTCCACTAAACTGTTTGCTTCATGTCTTCAATCACCAGCAAGAAGCAAGCGTCAAGTAGTGCCCTAAGGCATCTTTTGGAATAGACCACACAAATCAACGCAACACATATTTGATAAGGTCTCCAATATAAATTCCCTATATCCCTTCAATATCTTCCAGTAATTGTTTCCCCAGAGCTATCATGTGTTTTTTAGAACTGGGCAGTCATATCAGAATATATATCTTATTAATTAGATATTTAATTTATTGCATATATATTATGTTTTGAGAATTATTGCCCTTCACCAAAAGCTTCGAAAAAAGTCCTTCGTTTCCAGTTCTGTACATTAGAGGGTTACTCATTTTTGTATTTGTAGTGATAAACAACAACAGCAACAACAACAAAAATCAAATCCTTACTCTCTTTTCTAACAACTTTCGCTACTATCCTTTCCTTTCTTTTGAGAATCCACAAAAAAGCTACAACTAAAAGTAAAACTGTGTATAAATTTATTATAGTATAGACAAAAATCATAATTGCTAAATGTTTCATAATTAATATATATTCTATCATCTTTGCCTGAGTTTTCTGCACAATCGCTTAAAATTTCATATTCTTTGCACGTTAGAGTTCCTTTATTTTTGTTTGCCAAGTTTAGTTCCTTTCTACATCTTCTCAATTCGATGTTAAATTCTCGTAAACGACAATAAATTTTCTAGTATTGTCAACATCATATTTTATATATTTCTTTCGTTTTTTCCTTATTATTTTAATTCGTACAAGCTTCTATTTACTAAGTGTCTTATGTTTAGTGGGAATCAACATTTAATATTAAGAACGTGAAATGTTAGTGATATATATACATATTTTACATTAAACAAAAATAAGAATAATTATTTAAAATATTCTATTACGGGAAACAAAGCAGAAATTATTGAGAGACTGAAATATACAAGAGTAAAATTTATTAAAATCCACATGATTGACATTGGCAAGATCTCAACGTCGTATAGCAGATAAATCTCCAACATGCAGCAATTCTATTAAACATTTTTCCAGTTTCAACTTTGAATTATCTACTCCGCCAATTTCTTTGAAATAAATTGGTCTAGAAAATTTCCCCTTAATTAATCCTGTCACAAAAATCATGCCGAACAATTAACTTTCGTGTTAATAAACACCAATTTAAATCACTGTCATAAATTTTCTGGTACCTTACCATAAAAACTGTTCCATATTGGCAATGTATTCCTTATATTGTATAATTTCATAACTTCAAAAGTCCTAGCCAAGCTGTATCCTTAATCATTGCCCTCATCTCTTCATGAATAATTAAAAGAATGTTCGTGTTGTGTCACCAGCGTAAAAAAGAAACGAAATAAAACTCATTCGCTACATTGCCTGAGCTTGTGCAAATAATAAATGTGAAAACCTGGAATTAAAATGCACCAGGACAATTATTCAAAATCAACGCAAGGTATGAAGCTCCAGCTCCATCATACACTCCATCTCTGGAAAAGTTAAGACAATTGTTACACTCTCACACACACAAACAGAGAGACACACAATGAACAAAGTTTCCAACACTAGGATTCACTCGGAAACGCACATGGTAGATAAATGTTACTTCATAATACTTTAATGAGAAACATTTAACAATTCCATAGTGCAGCTATGAGGAAACTTTTATACAGAGGCGTAGCATATTCCATACCTTGCTGGGGGAGTAATGGCAATTTGTTGATCTCCATGTTGTTTAATAAAGCAGAAGAGAATTCTAGGCGCTCGTGTAAGTACATCCTCTAGTGTATTCCGGAAAGTTTCAATAATACAATAGCACATTATTTTTATGGTCATGATACTTGCGGTACCGATTTTTTCCGCAGATGATAAATCCTCTCGAATACGTAATTTTCAATCTCGCAATATCGGGAAATTGGCGCTGGAATTCCCAAAAAATTTAATAGAAAACTTATTGCAGTTCTAGAATACTACAAGATTTATCCGTGGATTTTGAACAATAATTTAGATCGAAATATAAATTGAATTCATTATTTTAATTAACAAAAATATCCCTGAGCATCCATATTACATTTAATGAATGCATTACGGTGATGATTCCCATATGATGGTTAGTTATAACCCATAACTTTGCAGTTTATCCATGTAAACCCAGCCTATCAAAAATAAAGCGAATCTCAATTCAGGTTGGAAACCATCCTATAGAAAAAATTTCGAGCTTTTTAGCAGTGGAAGCTATTTTATTTTTAAGATAACTTCAGAATCCGTGACATTTCAAATCAGACATCTGTTATCATTATTTTAATTAACAAAAATATTTCAAAGGATCCATTTCACTTTAGCTGAATGTATTAAGGTTATCATTCCTCTCAGATGGTTAGTTATAACCCATAACTTTGCAATTTATCCATGTATATACAGAACTCCATTATCTGAAGCTACCTTGGCGTATGCATATTATTATTTCGGTTTATGTAAATATAAATCATACGCAACCGGCGCAGTTCAAAAAAGCGTGAAAAATAAATATGAATCTCATTTCAGGTATGCTCGTTGACTGAAGCCACCATGACGTATACGTATTATTATTTAGGTTTGCAATAAATATAAATCATACGCTACTTAGGACGTTCGAAATATAATTAAGTATACGTTTGAAAAATTAACCTGAATCTCAATTCAGGTTGGCTACTATTCTATCGATAAAATTTCAAGCTGTTTAAAGAAACTTTCAAAATGTTAAATAGGTTGAACAAAATCCTTTGAACTTCTGCCTGCCACAAAAAAATAATTGTAAACCAGCGGCGGGTTTAAATGAGCAAATATTTCGTGATACTATACAGCACTACCCCTTTTCGACAATCTGTGCACGTTTCTGCCCTTCATACACTGCCTGACTGATGTTATGTCTTGTAGGAGATTTATCATGAGAAAATCCGCTTGAGGTAAAATGTAAATTTAATGAGTTTCAAGAGATTAAAATTGTAACACAATTCTACAAGCATACACCGACACACTGAACGAAATCTTCTTTTACTTTATTTCGATCTTCTCTTTGCTTCCACTTTCACAATTCGACTGTAATAAAATTGTACCACTTAAGAGGTGCACATATAATTTATATGATTAACGTTTTTTTGGTATAATTCGTTCGACGACGATGATTCCAACGCCATCGCCACACCACCCCAGCATTATCAGATTATACCAGATCAGACCACCACCTCTGAGCCACTCATGACCGTATGCCCGTAGATTTCAGTGACGTGCTGGAGACACAGGAATAGCAAAAGTTAAGAACACGGGCACTTACATGCATTTTAATTGAAAAATTGTTGAAACAGAAAAGTTTCTTGTCGAGCAAACTTCCACAGACCCGCACACACACACATACCCACACACAGAGACCAAAAAAGACAATGAAATTCAGTAGAAATCTCAATTAAAAATGGAATATGTAACAGAATGCCGCATTGTCGGTGTGGGGTATGGGGGTGAGGAGAAAGAGCATGATTTTTTATTTTCGTAAAAAATTAACACAAGAGTGCTTAATGTAAAATGGTTTTACATCTTCCACAAAAACCGCAAGCAGGCTGACTAGCCAGGCTAGCAAGTTGGATGGGAATGTCCGGAACTGGTTGATACTAGGGAGGAAAGTAGGTAGGAAGGCAGGTAGTTACGTTCTTCCTTCCTTGTGCCCGGTCACATAAGAATAAGTTAAATAATTTATGCTGTTGACTACGAATACATTTCATTCGCTTTTTGTTTTTTTTGTGGAAAACCGTCCATAAATTAAAACTAAAGAGATTTTCGCTTTTGTTGATGTCTCTGTGCATTCAACGACCATTTCAAGAGTGGAAACATTGTGATATTTACATTCAATTTAAAACACGCCAAACAATTGAGTTTAACGACTCTTATTCCTTTTTAATAGGCTTGTACTTATAGCAGGATTTATTTCCAACTTAATTTGGAATATAAAAGTCTATTGTTCAATTCGGGGGAAATTCACATGCACAGTAGCAACTAGTGTGATGTTTCTTAAGGATTAAATGCCACAATACAGTCGATATTTGAGGAGCTCAGATAAACCACTACCGACTTGGTGGATGTGAAAGTAACAAGAATTGTAAAAGGATATTTGGAATGAAGCTGTCTTCAAATACATTTTATGGAATTGGGGTAGCTTTATGAGTGATATATTGATAGGGAATCAATGAATATTGAAATTTCACAATTTCAAAATATCACAATCTTTAGCAGTACCATAATCATTCAGTTTATGTCAATTTATACCAAAATTTGGAAGAAAGCAACTAGAACATGCAAAAAATACTCATTAACTTAAAGACAAAGGAACTTTGCTGTGGTTCAAGATTTCCATTTAACTTTTATTTGTTGTATATTTGACCAACCCTAATAATATTCTAATTGAAATTACAAGCTGTCCACCACACTTGCTTAGGGATATTTATAAATTCCAGCTCCATCGTTTTGCGACAATCATGTGGATGTTACATACATATATACTATATAATAAGCAAAAATAAATAAATTATAATTTATCCATTGAATAATAGAGCACACATTATGCAAAAATCAGCTTTTTTAATGCACTCAACATAAGAACATCCAGCACCAACAAATCAAATTAAGCTACATAAATATAACCAGTTTTTATTTGCTTTCCTTTCAGTTTCCATTAATTTTGCTTTAATCAAACATAACAGAAGAAAAAAAAATAAAGCTAATAAAATAAACTATGCGAAAACTTCAAACACAGTGTTGCTTTTATTGCTAAATGTGCGTATTTGTATGTGACTATGTGCATTATTTAAGACCAAAGAAAAAGTGATAAATGAAATAAATTGAAAATGAATAAAATTAAAATAAATACAAAAGCATTTGTGTTCAGCAAGAATTTCTTAAAATCCTTTAAAACCCTTTGTGAAGAATAACATTAGCTAACATGGGCCAAATTCCACACCAAACAGTGACTCGTTGTGGATGCATTGGCTTCTCAATAATCACGTGTGGGTTCTCTGAACCCCATATGCGACAATTTTGCATATTGACATAGCCACCGAGATAAAAATGAGCTTCATATGAAAGCACGAAAATTGTCCACGTAAATTTCTTACAGTTTGCCTTAAAGACTTACTACTTTGGAAGTAAGTTTATAATATTTCCCAATTTTGTTCGTCCCATTTTGCAAATGTCAAACATAAACCTGAAAGAAATGATAAAAATTAATCTCTTTCTACCTCTCAAAGTCAAAGTAATCGGTTGCTCAAATTTAAAATGATACATGGCCCACCCGATATAAACATAATTACAGTGGCAACACTATTCATGCCGTACTTGTGTAAATGTGTTAACATTATTATGTTAACTTATCATGTTAACTTATTATGTTAACTTATTTATGTTATGTTATCTACAGAGATCTCTGGATCTGTATAAATAA
Organism: Polietes domitor; assembly: GCA_947397865.1. Lineage (NCBI taxonomy): Eukaryota > Metazoa > Arthropoda > Insecta > Diptera > Muscidae > Polietes > Polietes domitor. The sequence goes on from OX377618.1 coordinate 169,287,565, forward strand.
GAAAAGAACTAAGAACTGGGATAACATGAGTTGAGATCTCACAGTGACTGTCAAAGTTTGAAACATGTTTTATGTTAACCGAAAGCATCTGCTGTTCCTCTTCCTTGGCTCAGCTGCCTTTTCTGCAAGTTAACATACCTCAGCTCTTGTTTTACTGTGATCTAGGCTATTACCCCAGCATAGCATATAAATCAATGTTACAACAGAGATGTTAAGTGAAATATTTAATATGATTTTTCCTAAAAAATATATGTGAAAACTACATCGTTCAAAAGAAGAAGAACTTATTTGACAAATTGGATTTTAATAAACCAAGTCAGATTTTAATAAACCAAGTTTTCATAGACTAGTTTTTAAGTAAACGTTAACGAGTTCACCGTCTTTATAAAGATTCCGAGGCTTATATGTCTTTGTTTCTTTCTCTTGCCGGGTCTTTCGTGGACCCTCTTAGAGAACATTAAAATTGGAATATATTTTTTTAATTACATTTTCCATTTTGATCTAATGTACAATATGTTGCAAGTTACAAAATAGCATCTGTCTGACATTATATGCCCTTACTTGTTTTTAAGTAAACGTTAACGTGTTCACCGTCTTTGTCAAGTTTTCGAGGCTTGTATGCCGTCATTTCTGTCTCTTAACGGATCTTTCGTAGAACCACTTAGTGAACATTGAAATTGGAATATAATTTTTTTAATTACATTTCCGCTTTCATCTACTCTGCGATATATTTGAAGTAATCAGCATATAAAAAATAGATTTTTTCGTAAATATTAAATAGAGCTGAACACAAATAGTTTCCAGTTTATATTATGTATTTAATCCGGAAGGTCTATCCTTAATATTATAGCAATTTTGAAATATCAAGTAAATAAATGGCACTGTCGATAATAATAACCACAGACTTACATATAAATACATATACACAGCTATATCGTCATAATTGTGAAAAGCACAAAAAAAGAAAACTATCCTCAACTTACTACCATCATTAACACCCACCACTACCAACACCACCACCACCACTATAAGGATAATCACAAAATATACATATTTTTGTATACTATTCTTAACTACTATTTAAGAACTACTCAGTACTACTATTACTACTCAAACTACTACTACTACTACTAATTCACAATTACCCAATACCAATACCACTACAACTACAATTACTCGTAACATGAAATGCTTATTTATTGCTGTTTCCATTACTCAATTTCTTCTTACAGAACTGAAAAATCAAATAGAAACGCAAGTAAATGAGCTAAAAACCCAAATAGAGGGAAAATGCGTCATGCAGTGATATGTCAACATAATTCTATATAAATTATATGAATAATATAATAATAATAACAACAACAACAAAATTAATAATAACAATACTAAATAACAACATGCATAAACAGCTACAACAACAACAACAACAAAAATAATTTACTTCAATAATATACATATTACAACAACCAACAAATAAAAATAATAATAAAATAACATAACATAATAATAATACAAACATACATAAAACAACAATAATAACCGAATAACTTAAATAAAAAACAAGAGCAAGTAAAGTAAAGTAAAGCAAAACAAACATTCATATACTATTGGCGGAATATACATACAACATATATACTTACATATATATATATAAACAAAATTGAAACCGAAATAACCGAAATGGAAGTATAACTGCTGAATTGCATGAAAACAAAATAAGGCTACATATATTTAAAAAAAATGAAACAAAACAAAATTGAGAATAAACACATTTACATTACAACCAAAAAGAAATGATATATATACTATACATTTACAATAGTCTATACAACATATATAAGTAAATGAGTAACAAATATACATATATATATACAGCCATACGTGTATAGCATATGTATATATGAACAGTATATATATAGAAAACCGAAAAACCAACAACAGCACTACTACAGCAAGAACAACAACAAACAGTATATATATTTCAAATTTCAACGTTTATCTGGATACTCAAACTCAATGAATACATCAATAACTGCATTATTATATTCTATTCAAATAACAACAATAACAACCAAAACTATGCTATGAAAGTCTTTAAAGAAAAAAAAAACAAAAAAAGCCCCAAGTTAAATAAACAAACAAACCAAAACGAAAAACAAAAATAAAAAGCTGGCAACCCTTGTATCAACAACAAACAAACAGTTATGTTACTTACACTCACTCTATACTCTCTCTCGTATACTGTCGTTTAATTGGCTCTGACTTCTCACGCTTAACTTAGAGATCTCTTCGATAGATAGTCCCACTTCTGATACTCGATAACACTTCAAATTAGAAAAACAAAACCGCCGCTGCTTACAAATGTGCTCTCAGCGATAACAACAACAACCACTACAACATCGACAAGAGCCAGAAAAACATCAAAGCGGTACCGACTAGCACTCGTGTACGGCTTAATCTAGAAACAAAAGCACGAACGAATGATCGAAGAGTATATTAAAAAGAAAAACAACTAAAGCCTTTGAACAAAATTTAGATGGAATTTGTGAAAATCATTTAAAAGAAAACTAACTAACCAAAAAGAAACTATAGCCGATTAGTAAGAAATAATAATTTAAAACAGACGAAATTCTAGTAAACAAAACGAACCAGATTAATACAAAAATAACAAGCATTACTTAGGCTGTTAATTATATTGAAATTACATTGAAGAACAAATAATGCAAAAAGTAATTAATTAACTGCGAACAAACAAGAAAACAAAAACAAAACAAATTCGTAAACTACCTAGCTAAGTGTTAATTTGGAAAAGTTCAATTGTTTCGTTATCGTTTTTTGCATTATTTGTTTACCGAAAACCTCTTAAAACAGCTGCTAATCTGTTAATTACGTCAGTCTCTGTGCTTCTCTCTGACTATCTCCTCTGATCTCCATCACTAAGCCACTACTCTTTGACTATTCAAACTCACTATTAAATATCATATGTTCTTGTTTTTGTCTCTCTCTATTTCCTCTCTTTCATTATTCTCTGAGATATGAATTTTAACAAACTTAATCTTTGGTATTGATGAGTTTGATATGAAATGTAAGTAGAACACAACAACTTTTTCTATATTATTAACTATACAGTACATACACCAATTAAATGTTTTTGCTTTCATTATTATTTAATTCTATTTCTATATATTTTTTGTTTGTGTACATACTTGAATGAATCGTCACGTATGTCCTGTCTCTATTTCTATTTCTGTGAATTTCTTTCCTTGGCTCTATCTCTATTTTTGCTATGTTTGGGAAGGAATTCCTTTTAGTCATATCTCGGACTATTTTTTATTAATCTCTCTATGACCAGATTTCTTTAGGAATCACTCTATATTTTGCTTTGCTACACAGTATTTTTTAAATGTTTTTGGAAACATTTTCTTAGCCCTCAATTTCATTTTATTATGAAATATATTACAGTTTACGTTTATCTTCAACTGAACATTGTGTTAAAATGCAAATATGTTGTTGAGGTAGTCTACAATTTTCTGGTAGAAAAGTACTAAGTCCCTAAAAAATTAAAGTCGCACTCTAATAGATTCAGTAGAATTTAAAATATTCACTAGAATTTCAAATATTCATTCTCCAGGCAAGCATGACAGGTTAGCTTCTTCTGACTCATACTCAGCTAAGGTAAAATCTAGATACTCCTACACGCTGCTCGAAGCAAGTCTGTAAATAGGCCTTTCCCAAGTTTCTATAACATCTGATATCATTCTTGTTCCATCTCTTTAAATGAAAGTACACAGGCTTGATTCAATTCTGGTCTGTTATGGGTGGTCTGTAACATTCCTGATAAGAGAAGGCAGAACGTTTGCAGTTCCTAGTGATAATGTGATGTTGGACATGACAGTCACTTGTCAGTGTTAGACGAAGATAACATGCATCCGGGAACATAAAATGTCCCCGAGGCTGGATGTTCAATTCCCAACAAATGTAAAATATTTCTTAGAAATAATTCTTATTATTTTAAAATTTTGTTTCCCAAAAACTTCTGAAAATGTCCATTGTGGCCTTTTAAAGTGCCTTTAAAAATAGGTCATCTACAAGGTCTTCTTCGAGAAGGAAGATGTAAAATGGATTTGTAGGTTATACCTAGTGACAACCAAATCCCCTATCTGCGCAGCTGGGATAAATGTGATGAGTTTTCTGTTTTCCCACAGCTGCAGGTAATGTTTTAAAAATGTCCAATGTCTGTTTTTAACATTATGTTAATAACATTTGTTTATGAATATTACTGCTACACTCTCTTTTGCAAAGAAAGCCTGCTTATAGGCACATATAGCTCCTATTTTTGATGAATGCATAAATTTGCTGAAATTTGTATTTCCCAAATCAGCATGGAATATTTCATATATATTCAATGTAAAATATTAACATTGTTAGTGAATTAACAGCGGCTTTAACATTCTACTTATTAAGCCGATGGAATGATATTGCTGTACTCTCTTTGTGCAGCAAGTGCCTTAACATTGTGTATTTAACATTGTTAGTGAATTCAAAATTCTGTTAAACCAATGTTGGGTAAATATTATTGCTACACTCTCCTTTATAATGAGATCATGGCAAATGTCTCTTTTATAATGAGATCGTGGCATTGTGCCTTGGCGAGTGTATTTTTACACCATTCGTTGGAAAAGTTTCACATTCATTATAATAGGCTTCAGCAGATGAATCTGTTTAGCAATGATTGTCTCAAAGTAGAACAATGACATTATTGACACTTAACATGGACATACCCAAATATTGATCAAGAAAAACAGTGCCACCATACGTGATCAACGTCGCCTCAATGAAGATCATTTATAAAATCTTGTAAATGCATCGGAATAGGTGGAATTTTTATAGGACCAAAATTTATATTAAAATTCTAATTATTCATAGTCTCCTCCATAATGATCTTCTGTAAAAATTTGTAAATGGATCCGAATAGGTGGTGCTTTTGAAAGACCCAAATTTATATTAAAATTCTAATTCATTCTTCTAATACGACTTTAAAAATAGCTGGCCTATATAGCTAGCTCTAAAAGAAGGAACGAGTAAAGACAGTATCATATTTTAGCAATTGTTCCAAAAAATTCCCTATATTTTCCCCTTCAATCATTATCCTTGAATATGGCCAGACGATGTTGCCAGTTGTACTCTAAATAATATCCAGAGTTGTATTATATTAGTACCCACCTAGGACACAAAAACTGCCATAATAGAAAAGCATATATATTTTCAGCCGACTTATTCAACACTTAACTAACCGCTTCCCCGTAGTACACTGTAAAAAAACTTCCCAAATTGAGATGCGTCTTAACAATTTGACTCTCTTTTGTAAATACATATTTCGAAAACATAATTTCGTTACTGATATTTGTTCTCTTCAAATGTCGAGAAGTATTTTTAAATAGCTAAAGCAATTTTGTGATAAGAAAATAGCAAAACCGTAGAAACTCTCCTAAAGTTCGTTCATCCAATTTCAGACCGATCAAATATTAAGAAGAAAAAAAAAACAACACAAAAATAGTAGGAAAGTTTGTTTTCAGCAAACATAAGGTTTACATACATATACTACTCGTACATAACAAGTGCATAAAGCTGTGATAGTTTTAAATCATTTGCCATAGCAAAAAACATACACTTAGCGAAACAAGTACATAGAATTCTTTTTAACCAAAGACAAACAAACAAAAAATACAAAAAACAAAACAGCATTCAGAGTTGCACTTAAGCATAAGCATTTGAACGTCGTGTAGCAAAAGCAATATCAAAATATGAAAAAGAAGAAGAAGAAAAAACGAAGAAACTTTTCCCGACCCACCCCCCAGGAAATCAAATAACAGCCAACGAATCGAAAACTGAGGAACATTTACATTGTATGTAGTATGTCAGTCATACTTCCAGTAATTTTTTGGTTGTGTAAATATTAAGCATGTCTTATCGTTTGTCATTTTTTGTTTATTTAAACACTTTTTGTTAACATTTTGAACATGTATGTCCATATATATATGATGTCATTGTATGTGTTTTTCTTTTTGTTTGTTTCGTTTCCTATATTGAAGATAATTGATGTACAATTTTATTATTGTGTGAAGAACTACTCATAATTAAACAGAGCTTAAACTAAACAATATTTTTCTCTTTCTTCTTCTTTCTTTCTCTCTCTCTATGTTTTCATACACACTCTCTCAATGTATGTGTCTGTGTATGCATTAATATCACTACTTCTCTCTCTCTGTCTGTGTGTCTGAACAACAACAACAATATTTATCACATCCACAACAACTTCAAACACTTGTCAACAACATTTTACAAACTCTAAATAAACATCCACCGACAACATGCTTCATCAAACAACTACAACTACAACTCCAACAACAACAACATCAACATCACCACTACGATCGTCTACAACAACAGCTGGTTTTTTTGTTTACCGTATACACTGATAGTGTTCAGTATCGTAAAGAGACAGACGACTGCTACTACTTTATAGGTTTTCTCTCTCTTCAAAACAAACAAAATTGAATTATTGTAACATTTTCATATCAAATGTGTACAAACAACAAACCAAACGGAGTTTTAGCAAAATTTTCATACATAAATGAATTTAATTTAATTTAATTGTTATGTTTATCGAGTAAGGATCAGATGAAGCAGCTTATTATCGGGTTTTGTTTTCGTTGACATTAGTTTTATGAGTTTAAACTTTAAACTTTGTTTCTGTTATGCTAAATATATATTATTATTTTTAAATAGGAAAAATTTATAAAAGAATTGTATCTAAATGTTATAGCTAAAGCCGTTAGATGAAGCGGGATAGTTAGTAAAGAGCTGATCGCTTAGAAATGTCCATTTACATACGCATGTATATTATTTGCCTGTAATTAACAGCTCGATCTCTATAAACAGCTGCCACACAATAAAGTTCACGTACCACAGTTTTTCCATTCCATTGTGATCTTTCGGTTTTTGGATTATTTTATACTTAGATGTGTGAAAAATTCCCAGGATTCCACAATCCTTCTTCTCCTGATCTGTGGCTCAAGCTGATTCGAATTTATTGCTCTCATGGTTGGAGCTCTCTCTCTCTCTCTCTCTATGTCTGTATTTTGGAAACCGCCCGACAAGAGAATTTGAGAATTGTGAACAAGTCAGCCATCATACTACAGGGTGGAACGAGTGAACTAGGCTTGCTTACCTATTATTTTCCTAAACTAGCCTTAGAAGTTCTAAACCGGTAACATAACCATAACATGCACAGGGAATGCTAAATAATGTTACGAGTAATGGTCCCATAGTTGGCAACTATGGCATAATGAGACTGGCATCCCTGCCTGTGGAGAGTTACAGCTTTATTCTCTCAATAGATCAAATATAAATAATGACAGTTATTTGTTTTTCTCTCTTAACAACTTTTGACTAGCTTTATTTTAGCTCTCACCGAAAACTTAAACCAAACTAAAGAAAACAAAAAGCGAAAAACGAAAAAAATCGCCCTCCTTAACATACAGCCGTCAAGCGAGGGACGCTCTCTCTCTTTCTTGTTTATTCTTCAAATATTCTCTCTTTAAAATGTTATTGTTTTTCTCCTCTACTAAACCTAAAGACAACAAAAGAAAATCTTCAGAAAAGAGATTGTTTAGCAATAATTATTATATTAAAACAAGTTAATATAATTAAAAAAGCAACCCATGTTCTAAAAACAAACAATGTTTTCATATTGTATAAAAAATAAATATTTAAAACAGACAACTAATTTACTAAACAAAAAATTGACGATTTAATTTCGAAACATTTTTGTTTTGTTTATTTTATCAAAATCGAAAAAGAAACAAATTGTTATTTTATTGGATGAACATTGAAATTATTTTTAAAGTTTTAGAGAGAAGAGAAAAATTATATACATGTAAAACAAAAACAACAAAAAAACAAACAAACAAACAAAAACAAAAATATAGGGATTTAACAAAACAAAAGAAGTACTTATTAAACAAATACAACATTTAACATATTAAACATAATACAAAAAACCAATACAAAACAAAAAATTATGTTCATGTAAAAGTTATATACAAAAAACCCCAAAAGATATAATGTTGAATAATTATTGTTACTTTGAAAAGATTTAAAATTGAAATAAAAAAGAATTCAATAAAAATTATTATATAAACTAAAACCCAACTAAATGTTGTTTACTTTATTCTCGCGATCTTTCTCTGTCCACGACATACCTAAGGCTGTCTAACTGCTCTCCTTCATTGCGCTCCTCTGCAACCACACCTGCCACACCAACTACCAACCTACCCCCACTACACTACCACTACTTCACTTCTCGAACACGAATTGTATACGTTGTTTGCCTGACCGTAAAGTAGTATTGATTGTAAACCACAACATTACCCCCACCCCCAACCCCTCTACTGTAACAACCTCTATCAGATACCGATTTTCTGTTGCATCCAAGGATCTTCACACACAGACACACACGCACACTTGGCAACAATAGTACATTCTACAACTACAACAACATGGAATATCGTTGGCTATCGATATTCTACAGCATCAACAACCACATTTAGTGTCTATACTTACTGGAGTTTATTTAGATGTGTTAGTGTAACTGTAAAGTACGCCACAAACACACATACATCCACACATATCTAGCTAAGGATATATGTACAAATACTTTTGTCTGAACGCGTGTGTGTGTGTCTGGCTCTGTAAGGGCGCATATGTCCGTCTGTCGCTCTTTGTATGTATCTGTCGTAGCACCCCCTACATATGTATGTAGTTGTAATTGGTGTTAATATTATGATCAAACTGGTTTACGGTAAGTTACTGTTTCTGTATCTCTGTTGCGTCTGTAATTTCAGGTGGTTGTGGTTGGATATGGAACATTTGTAAATAAAATTCATAGGCATTTTATAGTTTCGCTATGTAAGTATGTCCACAGTTTAACATCATACTATACTTACCTACACTTACATACAGCCACACATAATCGCACAAGTATAGGTGTTTATAACAGGAATTCCAGGTCAAATATGAATCACTCCATGCCACAAACAAAGTTTCGCCTTACTCCCATTTTTCTGAAAATTTCATGAAATATTCTTGAGAAAAAGTCTTAAAAGTATATTTATAGATTTATAGTCATGCCAATTTCCACAAAAATTGGAAACCATGTTGAGAAGTTTATATTCAAATGCTTTTATTTCGCAATTGGTGTAACCGATTTTAAAGATTCATTCGATGAACTGTCTTCTGGATTGATTGTAGTGTATTAAAGAACATACGACCATTTCGCTTAGGTTTTACAAATACTTAATTATTTTTAAAAATAATTCCTTCAATATTTTTTCCTAAATACACTTAAATTATTCAGGATACTTGTTCTACGTTCTCCGAAAATTTTATTATGTACATAGAATAAACAAATCTATGTACATTAGGATGGAACGCGGTCCATACAAATAGAAAAACAAACAGTTTGCAGTCACCCCACGAAATTTGGATTGTTTAATAATGAAATCACGTTTTCGGTGTAATTTTTTTGTGCTGCACTTTAAATATAAATTTTGATTCGTGAATCTTATTGGCCGAATTATTGGACCTTGTCTGTCCATGTATTCTTGTAATCAAAGTACAGATCGCAACTATATCTAGAACCAAATGAAACTTTGCACAACGAAGTTTATAGGAATAAGAACAAACGCAATCTAGTTTGAAGAAAATCGGTTCAGATTTACATATACAGGGTTGCCCATATTCGACGGACCCATGTTTTTTTTTTTAAAAAATCAAAGAAAAAAATAAAAATTTGGCGGTTGGCAATCTTAATCATTTAATTTGTTCCAAGTAGATTTGTTTACATCAATTTTTGAATATGATATCTCTCAAATGGCCGCCTCTGGCGTTGATGGCGTATTGTGCCCTTTTTGCAGCATTTTCCATCGTTTTCGCCAACATTTCGGCCGGAATAGCGGCTATTTCTTCACGAATGTTGTCCTTGAGCTCTTCTACGGTCCTTGGCTTGTTAGCGTAAACCTTTGACTTCAAATATCCCCACAAGAAGAAGTCAGGCGGCGTCAAATCGGGCGAACGCGGTGGCCAGTCCAAATCACCACTTTTCGACATCAAACGGCCCGGAAACAAATTCTTCAGAAAATCGATTGTTATGCGACTTGTATGCGGTGGACCGCCGTCTTGTTGAAACCAGAACTGCCTCATACGCTTTCGACGAATAATTGGCATCACAAAATTGGTCATCATGTCGCGATAACGCTCCTGGTTGATGGTAACAGCATGGCCATTTTCATTTTGGAAGAAAAACGGCCCAATGACCGTTTTCGCACTAACGCCGCACCAAACTGTGACTTTTTCGTCATAAAGAGGTACTTCTTGAATCTCCTGAGGATTTTCAGTGGCGTAAATACGGCAATTTTGCTTATTTACGGTTCAATGTGAAATGGGCTTCATCGGACATGATAATTTTGTTCCAAAATTGCTCGTCATCTTCGGCCATTTCGATGACTCTTTGGGCCCATTCCAATCGACGAGGCTTGTCCACAGGCAACAATCTTTGCGTCAATTGAATTTTGTATGGGAACAAATGCAAATCAACGCGAATAATCCGTTGTAAAGTGGACCGAGCCATGCCCAACTGCTGAGAACGGCGTTTTTGGGATGTTCTTGGGGACCTCTCAACACTGACTCGTACGGCAGCGATATTCTCGGCCGATCGCCTTGGTCGACTTTTATTTGGCCTCTTCGGATTAGAAAGAGCCTCACCAGTCGAAAATTTTTCGTATAAACGCTTAATGGTGTTCTTAGAAGGCGCACTTCTCACATTTTTTAATATTTTAAAAGCACGTTGAGTTTTCACAATTGACTTGTTCTGTTGAATGTAAATTTCAACTATTTCAGAGCGCTCGCGTGGCGTGTATTGTTGCATGGTAAAAATCTGCTTGGACTGACGCTTCAAACGCGGTATGTCATTAAGCGATCTGACATCTCTGTCAAAAGTTATGGCGTTGCCAGATGGGTCCGTCGAATATGGGCAACCCTGTAGCCCCCATACGAATTTCGCTCCCAATTTGACTTTTTCCTTTCTAAGAACCACATATTTGAACAGATTGTCTTCAAATTTGGCAAATCATCTTATATTTAAGCTAGGAACAGCTGCGGTGAAAATGGATCAGATCGGTTCAGATTTATATATAGTTCCCACATTTATATGGCAAAATGTCTTATATTTCACCTAGAGCCTCCATACAAATTTCGCTCGAAATTTGACTTTTTCCGATCGAGAAACCACACATTTTAACCGATTTTCTTAAAATATGGCACAGCACCTGATATTTCCACTAGAAACACCCACGGTGAAAGTGAGTCAGATCCGTTCAAATTTAGATATAGCTTCCTCCCTAGAGACCACGTAGTGGATTACATCGTTTGCGTAGATGGTCATATAGTTGGCCCCGCCCGACTTTAGCCTTTCCTTATTTGTTATTTTACATTATATTATAAAAAATAAATTTCAATATATTTTTTGAAAAGGGTTGCCATAGTTTTCATAATTTTTCAAAAAGTATATCTCATCGAGCGCAAAGTGTTGTAAGTTATTGTCTGAGATAATTCTTACTGTCCGAACTATATTGTGGAATTTTATAAGGATCATTTTTGTGGCAGATACTAACCCTCCATTTATTTGTCAACTTGACGAGAAATTCAAAGAAGTCTTTTCAAAAGTACGTTTAATGATTAAAATGTTCTACGAAAAAATTGCCGTAAAATTTCAGTGGGTTTGGAAGATATGGCTTTATGTGCAGGACATTCCCTTTCATAATTAAAGGATCGCTACTCTGTTCCAAAATTGCTGTTGGGCAGTGTTATTATTATGGGCTAAATCCTACAGAGATTTAAATCAAAATGTGTTTGTAGACGTTTAATTCAGTATTTATGGGACACTATATTATAATATAATATATAATGTAGCTACAACTGGCAGAAGCTATTCTAAAGATCCGAAACAATAAATTTGTTCAGACACCATAGACCGGCATTTTTCCTCTAACACAATGAAAAGTACAAAAAAAAATTAAAACGATGCCTGAGCAGGCACGAAATCATAAACATCCGATTTGTTTTACTCGGCCATCTGAATATTCTAAAAGTCTAAAAGTAAAGAGTAACTTTAACCCCAAATAAATAATATCAAAGGTATGTAAAGGCAGAACAATACGATAGCAATAACAATTATTATATAATTAACGAATATTGCATCTAGATTCAACATTTTTAGCCAAAAATACTTACACACCTAAAAACACACAAACATAAATGAATTATATATAAACGCCTGCAATGACATGTACTTTATATATGCAATTATTTTTATTTTATTATTACTTTATATTGCGCATACATATATTTTCATTTCACCATTTGTTTGCATTCGTTCATCAAACCGTTAATATTTCTTGTCTATTTCTATTTGCAGCCAAATTTAAAAAACGCCTCAGTGATGCTTTCAAAAATTGCCCCTTGAAAAATTTATTCTGAAAAATATGCCCCTACAAACGCATACAAAATTTAAGGAATTTAACAATATTCATACTCGTACATAAATACATACATACAAATGATCATACATGAAACTATTTGGACTACGGTTTCAAAATTCCAAAGAAAAAAAGAAAGAAATGCATGAAACATATTGAAATTCCACAAGCTGAATATTTAACTAACAATTGGCGCTGTTTTAAAATATAATTTAATTGAAATTAAAAAAAAAGTAACTATAGTTATTAGATAAACCAAACTATGTAATTATATACATACATATACATATATATAATGATAATGACACATAATATATAGTAAAACGGGAGGAAAATATGCCATAATATGTATACAAATATTTTCGAGATTTATGATACTTTTCGGTGGATAAGTTTTGGGCAGAGCAGAGAAATATTGTTTCTCTGATAACAGACTAGAATTAAATTTTAATTTGTTCGACGTATTTCATAAGGAAAATATCTGAATAGACTGCAGCCATAAGGGCAGATATTATTTGTTTTCGCTTTCCCACATCAAGTCATTTGATGTGAGTCACACAACAGTTAAGACCAATTTCAAAATATAAAGTTTTCATTTTAGTTTAAAAGTTAAAAAGCTAATATTTCTAGATTCTTTCTAACCGTATAACCCACAAATTCTTCTTCTGATATTCATAGCTTCAGGATCTAAATGAAAGTAAATTTGATTACAATCAAACGGTTGTAGCTAGAATCATGATATTCAGTATTTGCACTCGCCTGTCTACGTAGACGCGGAAAACAAGAGGTACGCATTTAGGCTTTTTTTTTTTCACTGAACCAACACTCAGGGAATGTCCCCTATAAATGCAGTGCATTGCGTTGGTAGAAGGAAGATAGGGTATTGGAAGGACATCTGTTGACATCTGTTTTGAATCTCTGAATGACGTAATTGGAGGGAAAGATATTTGCCGGAAGTCGATTCCACATACGGATAGTACGGGCGAAGAACGAATTTATTTTGTAATGTGTAGTGCGGCCGGTTGTCCAATCGACAACAAATGGGTGAGCGTTCCTGGAGACTCGCGTATCTCTACCGAACGTTCTCACGGGCGGTATAAGATCACGAATTTCCGAAGAACAAACACCATGAAAGTATCGATAGAACAATGACACACAACCAACACTACGACGGTGTTCAAGGGAGACAATAGAATTGGATATCCTACCGCCACCTATCAACACCATCGCCTCCTCTGGACACGATCAAGTAGCTCCAGTGATGAAGCTGGAGCACCCGACCTTATATGGGAGTTGTATTCCATCTTTGGTCTGATGTAGGTAGTGTAGATATTGAGAAGATCAGAGGATGTGAAATATTTCTTACATCTTTTTAAAAAGCCTAAACATTTGAAGGCATCTTTCGACACATCAAATACATGTTTTGTCCAACGAACATCACATTGTATTTTTATGCCAAGAACAACGAGAGCATCTGATTGCTCAATATCTACACCGTTCATTAAAATCGACGACACCGTTGGATCAGTGAATCGGTTGTGAGACAACAAGGAGCACTGGGTCTTACGTGCATTAAAATCTACTCTATTCTCTCGACCCCATTCAGAAATGGCCATCAAATCCTGGCTATGTGACTCATCCATCAATCGCCTTTTATCCTCAATTTCTTGACGACTTGGTCTATGATCGAATGAGTATGAATGACAGAGGTTGCTGTCATCCGCGAATGAGTATATTGGATTCACAGTCCGATCCAAGAGGTCGTCGATGAAAATAAGAAAAAGGTAGGGGGAAAGGACAGTGCCCTGTGGTACTCCTGCGGTTAACCTATGCTCGTCGGATGAGAACCCATCTACAACAACACGTATAGTGCGATCTCTGAGAAAGCTCGATATAAATCGAGAGAAGTCACTACCAACACCAAAAGCGATAAGCTTTGATATGAGTGCGCCGTGGCAAACTCTATCAAAGGCCTTGGAGATATCTAGAGCAACGACCTTACTCAAGCTTGTGAATCGATTCCACTTTTCGGATAGCAGTGTCATCAGGTCTCCCGTAGATCGATTCCTACGGAAGCCATAGTAGAGGACTATTTATATTATACTAATGAAGAATCACAATTTTCCTTCTGTGTAATGTCGATAGCCTCTAATCCACCGATAATACTGTGGAATACACTCCGTGGTGGAGGGTATATAAGAATCGGCCCGGCCGAACTTAACACTAACTAAAATTCAGTTTTAGCTCCAATTCGGAAATAGTACGGAATTAAACCAAAAATGAATATTATTTCTGGAATTATGTTGAGTTGTAAGTTTTGGTGTACACAGGGACTTATAAAAGAATTGAACGGAAAACATTTTTGTAGTGTATTTTGACCCGTTAAACCCCTGTTTTAGGCTGTTTTTTACCCTTTTTCAAAAAGGGAACAAAAAGACCCCTACAATGAAGAGATAAAGGGTTAAAATATTCCACAAAAATGTTCTTCGTAGTGTTTTAAGTACTATTTCTGAAAACATCCGATGCTTAAAATATAAGGATCACAAGGTGTCTTATACCGACTCATCATATGAAAGTACGAAGGGGGGAATATTCACCCCACTCTAAAATGACCGCCAAACGTAAACTTTCAAAACCCCGATACGCGTATATTTTTTACCCCTTTGACAGAACCTTGTAATTTTCGAAAACATTTGTTTTTGTATCTTTCATCAAAAGTAAAAAAACGCAAAACATTTTGTAAAAATATAGTTTTATAAGAATGGGCAGTTATTATCGCGTATCTGTGTTCATAACCTACACCACAGGTTATAAGTTAATTTCACACCAAATATTTCTAACAGCAAGAAATAATCGAACTAGAGCCACCAAAGACGATCGCCATTGAATATGGAAATCGGTTCAGATTTAGATGTAGCTTCATACAAATGTCCCTATATTTTACACTATTACTGCTCTAGAATGCACATTTTAGATGTGATCATGACCAAATTTTCAGGATCATGTTATATTTGAACTAGAAACAGCTAAGGTGAAAGTGGACGACAAATGTACAAATGTACATCCGATTTAAACTATTAGTGCTCTGATACATTTAAACTGAGAATAACTACCTTGAAAGTGAGTTATATTGATCCATATTTTGGTACAACCCCCAAGTGTTAATATTGGGTCTACAAATGTGTTTCCCATTTAAACTATAACAGCATTTGTCATCGGATCTTGATCAAATTTCATGTTATACTTAAACACATGGGTTTAGTAATCAAAACCAGATATAGCAGAAGGGAGTGGTGTAGGGTATCATATAGCCGCCCGACTTTAGCCTTTCATTACTTGTTTTTTATACCCTCCACCTCCACTAACTTTGTCATTCCGTTTGTAACACCTTGAAATATCGACTTGGGGCCATATAAATTATATATTCTTGATCGTCATAAAATTCTAAGACGTCTGTTGAAAGCATGCTAGCATCTAAACGAAGGGAGCTACGACGTCCAAATTTTCCATAAATGCGTCTTATAGTCGTAGATCGGTTGGGATTGAAACTGGGCGAAATCGGCCCAAACGGAAAAAAATTTCTCTCACAAGGACTAAAAATACCCATACAATCCCCTAATATTTTAGAGTATTTAAGCAAATTTTTTCAATATGTCTGCTTGTACTTACTTGATATTGGGTATGCGCATTCCCCCTATAACAAAAACGTGCACCATAAAGTGATTTTTATTCGTAGGGGTGAAATGGGGCAAACAAACAACAGCTAGAAACACGAAATTCGGTGTGTTCATTCCTCTACTTGAGTAGATGAATAATATAAAAGCATTTTTTTCAAATTCGTCCTTTTAAGGGGTAAAATGGGAATAGAGGGATACAAATGGTACCAACCAAACGGCTGCACCTAGAATAATGAAATTCTATGTATACAATCCTCTGATTGCGTAGACACGTAAAATAAACAGATTTTTCGAAATTCTTACTTTTTGGGTTAAAATGGAAAAAGGGGATAAAAATAGTACCAAACAAATTACCGCAGCTAGAGTCATGAAATTCGGAATATGCATTCCACTACTGCGTAGACACGAAAAATAAAAGTTTTTTTTTCCAAATTTTTACTTTCAAGGGATACAATGGGTACAGAGGGACAAAAATAGTACCAGTTAAACGACTACAGCTAGAATGATGTATTGCGGTGTGTACATCCCTCTAATTGCGTAGACACTTAAAATAAAGATATTTTATAAAGTCGGTCTCTTAATGGGGTAAATAGGAAAAAGGGGATAAAAATGGTACCAACCAAATGACCGCAGCTAGAATCTTGGAATTCGGTGTATACATTCCTCTGACTGCGTAGGCATGCAAAATAAAAAGATTTTTCCAATTGGTTAATCAAGAAGTTAGGTTATTTTGCACTATGTAATTGAGATAATGGAGTTTCAAAATTTATACTTTTGAAATTAAAATAAAATGGAAATACAACCAACTAAGCTTTTTGAAAATATAAATATAAGATTATTTATTGTTTGAATTGACTTCAAGTATTATTTCGGTATTGCAAGCCTTGCCTTATAAGCGTGTTTTGGAATAACTATTATATTTATTTATAAAACTGTTTTTACAATATTTGCATTTGTTTTGGTTTGGCTATTTTTTTTTTACTTGTTTTTTTTTATTAATTATGGACTAAGCAGTGGGATTCTGTTCATGGTTGTGTCTTTAAAAATACTGTGGGCATTTTAGGGTTAAAACCATTTGCAATTTAAATGAGTAAATAAAGCTCAAATTTCATTTGATTTGAGTACGTAGATAGTTTCTTAAATTTTTCTCCCCATATAAAAGTTCAAGAAACTTTAGCGAACTTTTAATGTTCACTATTTCTGTAACTGTTGACGTATGCATTATAATGGTTGTTGGGTATTTTTAGGCGACAAGTGTAAGTGTTAACTATGTAAGTGTTACTAATGATAACAAATTATTTAACTTTGGAGTTCGTGTTTGAAACGAACTCCAAAGTCCTGTACGTCTAATTCACAATCAAGTAATATTTAAAATAATCCAGCAAATATATCATAATTTTGTAATACAGAAAAATGGCGTACCAAAATAATTCGTAGTATCTTGGTTGCCATCAATACCCATTCTAAAAAAATAAATTTTGTATTCGTATCGTGACTGGTCAAACAAAAACTCATTGCCTTTTCGATGGATGTACCATATATTTTTTTTAGAAAAATCTCAAGGATCAAGATTTTATGTGGACGGAATTTTTATAGTTTTAGGAAAAATATTCACTCTCAACGACTGAGTTGAACATGCCGAATCAGAAACCAGGAGCTACCATAGCTGTCTTACTTTTACTGAAATCACATATCACTGAATTACTTGTAGATATATATTTTTTTGCTATATTTAGTGGCTACACAATTTTATAGACATTTCATTATCCAAAATGTACTCTTTAAAAGATATTGAATATATTATCTAATTCAATTTGATAAAGACGCACAATTTTGCAAAATATGCAATATGTAATGTTCAAGGATTGTTTGCAGCGCCATCTATAGGAGACTTACATCACTTCCAGTAAATGTACTCACATAGCTATGGGCTAATTTGTTTTACCAAAAGTAGGATCGCAGTACGAAAAAATTCAAACACGAAATTTAATTATACCATAATTTGAACCCAATTTTTTGGGAAAACCTTGCTTTGATCCCAAGCATTTTTGTGAATTTTACTGAAATTTGGTCATATTTCCCATTTCCGCCCATAGTGCGCCACCAGTCTTTAGCTTTTCGTACATGTTTTATTTTGACGATTTTTGAGTTAATGTGTCTGGCAACACTACACTACACAAGTTTACTAAAATCAAAAGTAATATTTGTGTTTTCTAGGAACATTAGCGTATTTCCAAATTCGTCGATTTTAGATAATTTATTCAGAAGTACACAGTACTATATATGATATATGTATGTGCATTCAAATTTATTCGAAAATAGTCTCTTCGTATAACTTTTTTCTGCATACAAGAGCTTGTAGAATGCAATGTATTTCGAGTTTCTTATATTCCTTATTAGTTATTACTTTTCGAAGTGATCAGTTCTGTCGACACTTCCTCCTAGTCAATGCACTGCTATTTTTGTAAATACATTCCAGCGCATAGAGTTGCTGAGAAATTCTCTATTGTACATTGTTTGCACAAAATAAATGTCAGAAATTTCGGAAATATTTGTATCGAACTAGAACTTATAATGGATCGATTTAATACATAGAAAAGTAACAAAATTAGTTGCCTTTTTCCCCAAATGAAATACAAAATAATTCATAAATAGTTGAACAAGTAAATGTAAAGCTAAGAGAACTTATAGAGAAAATTACCGATATAATTTGAAATGAAATTAACAAACATTATGTTATAAAGTACATGCAATATTTATGAATTTATATTTAATTACATACATACATCGTATATTTAAAAACAAAACAGAAAACGCGTTACACTTAATATATGAAAGTAAATCGAAACAATTTAAAATGTATTTTACAAAAATACCCTAATATGTGAGTTCGAGTTTATTTATCATTTAGAAATTTCAAACTAATACATACTAAATACAGTCACTAAAAACACGCTCACACATACATACATTGACACATAGATTATCAACAAAAGAATGCGGAATGAACCGAAAGAAAGACACAAGAATCTTAAAATAAAACTGAGTTTTAATTGCAGATCATATGGAACTTCAATAAACAACGACATTAGTTTGTAATAAAAAAAAACATCTAAAAGAAGAAATAAAAAAATCAAGAAAATATTTAATATTTAAGATGAATTAACCGTAAAACACAACCAGTGACAGAACTTCTTAAACTTTATATACATACTTACATTCATATCTTAAGGAAAACTTGTGAAAAAAACAGTGTTGTTTTTTAAGTATGTAATTGCTAATTGATATTGTAAAATTTAGAAAGTTTCAGAAAAAATTACATATGCAACAAATCACTTACAAATAAACAATTTAATTGGTTTTTAAATAACAGTATATACATATTTAAATTGAATAAATGACAAGAAAACCATAACATCCAGATGACTTTTATTTATTTACATAACTGCAGTCATACTAGACTGCAATTGATGAGTGGCTGAAAGTTTGCACGTGAGTACGACTTGAGGTTGTTTGTAGTCAAATTAATTGCAAATAATTTAATAGAGGTAAGAAGTCGCACAAGATATACAAGATCGTATCATCTTCCTCTTCGTATTTGCTGTATGGGCATGACTAGCTAATGGTCTGCGTCCCTTCTATTATACCGTGCTACAATTTTATATTTATTGTATTGGACCTGAACAAGACAATATATATTTATACACTCCACGAGAGTATTATGTCTTTGTGCATTTGTTTGTAACACCCAAAAGGAAACGAGATAGACCCATTGTTAATTATACCGATCGTCTTAGAATCACTTTCTGAGTCGATTTAGCAATGTCCGTCTGTCTGTCCGTCCGTCCACATATTCTTGTAATCACGATACAGGTCGCAATTGTAGACAGAACCAAATGAAACTTTGCACAACGATGTTTTTCGGGATAAGGACGAACGCTATTTAATTTGAGGCAAATCGGTTCAGATTTAGATATAGCCCCCATACGAATTTCACTCCCGATTTGACCTATTTCACTCTAGATACCACATATATCAACAGATTTTTTTTCAAAATTGGCAAAACATCTTATAGTTCAACTAGAAACACTTGTGGTAAAACTGTGTTAGATCGGTTCAGATTTATATATAGCTCCCATACAAATTTCTCTCCCGATTTGACTTTTTCCGCTCTAGATACCTCATAATGTATCAGATTGTCTTCATATTTGGTAAAACATCTTATATTTCCACTAGAAACACCCCTGGCGAATATCGGTCAGATCGGTTCAGATTTATATATAGCTCCCATACAAATTTCGCTTCCGATTTGACTTTTTCCGCTCTAGAAACCACATATTGTATCAGATTGTCTTCAGATTTGGCAAAACATCTTATATTTAAACTAAGAACATTTATGGTGAAAATAGGTCAAATCGGTTCAGATTTAGATATAGCCCCCATACAAATGTCGTTCCCGATTTGACATTTTCCTCTGTAGAAACCACATATTGTACTCAATTTTCTTTAAATTTGGCACAACATCTTATAATCTTACTAGAAACACCTATGCAGAAATTGGGTAAGATCGGTTCAGATTTAGATATAGCCCTCATATAAATGTCGCTCCCGATTTGACTTATTCCGCTTTAAATGCCACATATTCTAATCGATTTTCTTTAAATTTGGCACAACATCTTATAATCTATCTAGAAACACCTGTGGCTAAAGCGGGCTAGATCGGTTCAGATTTAGATATAGGCCCCATACAAATGTCGCTCCCGATTTTAATTTTGCGCTCTAAAAACAATATATTGTACCCGATTTTCTTTAAATTTGGGACAACATCTTATAATCCAACTAGAAACACTATGCAGAAATTGGGTAAGATCGGTTCAGATTTAGATATAGCCCCCATACAAATGTCGCTCCCGATTTGACCTTTCCGCTTTAAAAGCCACATATTGTGCTCGATTTTCTTTAAATTTCGCACAACATCTTATAATCTAACTAAACAAAACTATGGTGAAAGTGGGTAAGATCGGTTCAGATTTAAATATAGCCCAATTTCAAATGTTGCTCCCATAAGTTTAACCGATTTTGGCCAAACTATACATTTTATATTTCACCTATTTCGTTCCAGGTTTCAATATATCCTCATACAAATGTCCTTTCCGATATAAAATTGTTTGTCAAATACATACATTTACAGGATACAAAAAACCTTCCCGTTTTCACTTTTTCACCGAATTGAATTATATTCGGATTGAAAGTGGAGTGTATCATAGAGTCGGCCCCGCCCGACTTTAGCCTTTCCTTACTGGTTTTCATTTGGTGATCTTTTCTCCTGTTTACAGGACTTTTAATTCCCAACAAAAATTATTTAAACGGATGTTTAAATAATTTATTTTTATACTTTAACGAGCCACACAAAGACGGTATGGGTACCAAATGAAAGAGAAGAATATCTGTTAAAAATACTTTAAATATAATGATTCTATCTGTATTGGTTTAGTATTAATAATAATTTCAAAATTCCCCCTTATAAAATTAATTTACGCATCTTTTACTATTTAAGGGAGAAAACTTTTTAATGCTAAACTAATAAATATAGAGACATGTTATTTAAAAACAAAAAATCTTCTCTTTAATTTGGTACCCATATCGCTCTCGAAGGTATGGAAATAACTTAATAAGACAAATATATCATTTGGAAATTAAAAGTCCTGTAAAAGGAGAAAACATCATCAAATGGAAAACTGACTACACAGTTTTTCTGCATATTCTCTCTAGTTTCATGTGTAAATGGTCTTATTCAGTTCCAAAAAGTACTGTCGCACGGTGTTATGACTAATATTACGGTATCTTTTGTTGTATTCAAGCCAGGTTTGTCTGGATATTTCAGTGTATACGTTTGAAATTAGCTCGGTGTAGCCACTTTCAACAAAGCTTTATCAGTACTGTGACCAACTACGTAACCAGAGTACTTAATGCAGATTACATCCTTGCGGAGTCGTCCGCTCCTTCGTTCATATAATGATCCTTATGCCCAGGATCCATACAAGTGTGACTTCGGACAGTCTATTAGTCTAGATGTTACAGTTTTCCTTTTTCGAAAAAAATGTTGCCTTGGCACAA